>SJYT01012444.1:10648-65121 GCA_006410635.1 Cephalophus harveyi
TAAAGCTGAAACTCCAGTACTTTGGCCACCTCATGCGAAGAGTTGACTCATTGGAAAAGACTCTGATGCTGGGAGGGATTGGGGGCAGGAGGAGAAGGGGACGACCGAGGATGAGATGGCTGGATGGCATCACTGACTCAATGGATGTGAGTCTGAGTGAACTCCGAGAGATGGTGATGGACAGGGAGGCCTGGCGTGCTGCGATTCATGGGGTCGCAAAGAGTCGGACACGACTGAGCGACTGAACTGAACTGAACTGATCTTTCTAGAATCCTTCTGACCTTACTGTTCTCTTGTTAGTCTATGACTATTACCAGAACATGATCTCCTTTTATGTGTAATCTATAATTAACTTCATCTGATTTATACCTGCCAGGAACTGTTTTCCTCATATTCGTGCTTCTGAATCCCATCATTACATATACTATGAAGATGTGTGCCTATCTTCCAAATACGCTACTTTGGAAATGCCACTTGATTATTTACTACAGAATGATATTCAGTCTTCCTTGGCTGTGGGTAATAACCATGTTTAATGTATTTTAGTCCCTTTCTGGTTGCACTCGGGATAGGGCCAAACACCCAATAGGCATTTTATACATGTGGTTAAATCTGTGTCTAAGGCAAATAATGATTTTTTATTATTCCAGAAGAATTCCAAGAAAAACAACTAAGAAGTTGTTGTAACCAATGAAAACATTTTGTAATGGTCAATGGAAAAAATAGAAAAAGAAATAAAAATATGTATGAATTTCTTAAGTACCAGAAAAAAATATTTAGAAACTATGTTAAAAAAAAGATTCCATTCATAATAGTGACTAAATTGTTAATAGGAATTTTTCTTGTTGTTGTTTAGTCGCTAAGTCATGTCCATCTCTTTGAGACCCCATAGGCTGTAATCCATCAGGCTCCTCTGTCCATGGGATTTCCCAGGCAAGAATACTGGAGTGGTTGCCCTTTCCTTCTCCAGGGGATTTTTCCCAACCCAGGGATGAAATCCAGGTCTCCTACATTGCAGGCAGATTCTTTACCACTGAACCACCTGGGAACCCCTTTCTTATCATCTGCAATTATTTAATTATAATAATAATTTACTTTAAAGACCCAATAAACTCTTTTGGCCATCTAGCATTAAGTAGAAAAAAAAAATTAGGGGTCACACACTTATAGAGAAAAAATGCAAATATGTAAATGACTGATTCAATTATTCAGGTTAATAATGTCTGGCTATGTTATTTGAGTCAGGCAGTTTGAAATTGATATATGACAAATATAAAGAAGTACATGTAAATGTATAAACTATAAAATTAACAAACTTATTACCTTGCTTAATGTGGATTTAATACTTTGCCTTCAGATGATATGGAGCTTCCTGGTGGCTCAGATGGTAAAGAATCTGTCTACCATGCAGGATACTCAGATCTGATCTCTGGGTAGGGAAGATACTCTGGAGAAGAGAATGACTACCCATTCCAGTATTCTTGCCTGGAGAATTCTACAGACAGATGAGCCTAGAGGGCTACAGTCCATGGGTGCCAAAGAGTCAGACACAACTGAGCGACTAATACACACTTCAGCTGACCAACACATGGTAAAGACATTACAGTTCTTATATTCTCTCAAATTTTAGTCTATTTCACTATAAACCCTATAAATATTAAGGAAAACTGGATTCATGTATACTTAATCATGGCATGTCAGCCAACAGTGTTGAGGCAAAGAAAGGAAGAAAATCAAGGAACTCTTCAACAACAAGTAGGAATACATTTTAGTAGTTTCGGTTAGAATTTTGTTTTTATCTGATATTGGACAAACTTCCATTATGTAGATACAAAATAAATAACTGAACAATATTTAAGCTTCCACTTCAAGTGAGTTTCAAACTCTGGGAAAAAGCTTATAAGAGAGACTGACCATGCATTTGAGGCATGTCCCTCCCCTTTGCTGCTGCTGCTAAGTCGCTTCAGTCGTGTCCGACTCTGTGACCCCATAGACGGCAGCCCACCAGGCTCCCCCGTCCCTGGGATTCTCCAGGCAAGAACACTGGAGTGGGTTGCCATTTCCTTCTCCAATGCATGAAAGTGAAAAGTGAAAGTGAAGTTGTTCAGTTATGTCCAACCCTCAGCGACCCCATGGACTGCAGCCTACCAGGCTCCTCCGTCCGTGGCATTTTCTGTCCCTCCTCTTTTATTTTCTGGTCACTAAGAGATTTAGGGAAATACCATTCTGTATTCTAAAACATTTGACCCAGTCCACCAGCCTCCTATGTAGCCCTAGAGTCTGCCCAAAGTAAGCTTAAATATTATATTATAAACTCTGTTTATAAATGCTAAATGGTGAAGGCAGTTTTTCTCTCTCAAGACTTATATTAAAACTAATACAATAGTAGAATGTATGTATCACTAATTTTCTTCACCTACCCACATACTCATGTTGTAATCAAGGTTAGTTTTATGTTAAAGTAAATTTTAAAATAATCATCTTTGGATTTCAGTCAAGATAAAATTGTTATAGAATTTGTTAAGTGTCCTTTCACTATTTCTATGTGGATTGACTTGATCAAGTCATTCTTATTTCCTGAAAGTGAACAAGACCTGGCTTTATCTCTGTTAAAGGTTAAAGTTTTCAAAACATAAATGTTCAGTACAGTAACATGAATATTAAATTTAGAAAAAGAAGAAGCCAGAAAATGACATCTCACTCTTTTTCCCAGGCTCTGTCACTAATCCTACCCCTCCAGCATGGGTGAGGTGTGTAAAAGGAGAGGAGTAAGGGGAGAGTTTAGAAATCCTTCAAGTTCATGCTTACTTAAACCTTAATCTCTAGAAAGCTACTCTCTGAGTATTATCATATTTCACACCTACAATAGCTTGATTAGAAATTCTTGTTCACCCCACTAGTTGAAGCAGAAAGTAGGAAACTATGCTTCTCATACAGAATCAAGGAAAAAATGTGAATTTATAGTCCAAAACCTTTTAAAACAGGTCATCTGTTTTTCTGCAATTCATGTGCATTTGTCCTGCCAATTAAGCCAAGATTATTTTAATGAGAAATTGAGTCTAATATTGGTGAGTTATATCCTAAATAAATGCCAGTCAAATGTTAGAAGCAATTAAGAGGACAGAGGAAAATAGAAACAGTATGAAATAAAAATGCAAAGAATGTTCTTTGCATTGCAATGTTGTACTTCAAACCAGCAAACCTATTGAAAGCACCCCAAAATTACAGGTACTCTAGAAAAATCAATTAAACTAAGCAAGTTTTTAAGTTAATCTTGAGTTCCTATTACAGTGCTAATTAAAGTTCATTTTGAATCTTTGAATTATAACCACCAAACTAAAGTTCTCAGACTTAGTTGTTGGAAAACTTAAAGTCATAGAAATAGCTCCATTATAGAAATCTGTGTATGAGTAGCCTCAGTAAAATATCTGAAAGGGTATGTCAAGGCTATTTTGGTTGTTTCAAATGAAAAGAAAGCCAATTCAACTCAACTTAACCGGGAAGGAATGTATATTGGTTTGCACAACAGAAAATCCAGTTTAAACAAGTTTTGGTCACATGTCCCAAATTATCACTATGAATGGATGGTTATAAGGAGGGATGGACAGGTGAAGGGAGACCTTAAGGTGTTTGATTATCTACGTCTGGACCAAGTGCTCTAAACTTGGAACCCCAGGCCAAAGAAACAGGAATGTGAATATCTGAGTCAAAGTTGGAGAATGAAGGTTGCTTTAAGGATAAGGGAAAACGAATCTGGGAATGCACAAATTAAAGAAAGAAAGAAAAATAAGAAAACAGAAGGTCAGTTTTTATTGAATCAGAGATTGCATCTGAATTTCATTTTTTTCTTTTTGTAGACTTAGGTTCTCTGATGTGAAAACTAAGCTATTAGCAGTTATTCTTACTGTGAAGTGCAAAGGAAATATAAAATTAATGTAGTAATCCTCTGCTGACTCAGACTGTAAAGAATCTGCCTGCAATGCAGGAGCTCTGAGTTCAATCCCTGGGATGGGATGATCCCCTGGAGAAGGGAATGGCTACCAACATTCTTGCCTGGAGATTCCATGAACAGAGGAGCCTGACAGCCTACAGTCCACGGGGTCACAAAGAGTTAGACATGACTAAGCTACTAAGCAAACAATAGTCCTCAAAGTGCTATTATATGTGGTAAAAGATCTGCCCTCAGTGTAGGAGCTGCAGGAGACATGAATTCACCCGGGGTCAGGAAGATGCCCTGGAGGAAGGCATGGCAACCCAATCCAGTATCCTTGCCTGGGAAATCCCATAGACAGAGGGGCCTGGTGGGCTACAGTCCACAGGGTGGCAAAGAGTCGACCACTACTGAAGCCACTAAACACATGTGCATGAATGCTATTTTATATAGAAAGCCTGGACTCCAGATAAGATGCTCCATATGAATGCATTCCTAGCTCAATTAATTCATTAAAAGGCATGTACATCTAGGGGTTATGGGCATTGCTGAGTATAAAAGTGATTCTATGGGTGCCAGGCAAGTTCATGCACTAGTCACCCTCTTCAGGAATATATCTGGACCATAGTTAATGCCAGAAATGTGTACATCAGGCCTTAGCCAAGAACACTCTGAGAGTCTAAGTTGATCTTGATGTTTCTAATCTCTTCTTTGGGAATTTTAATCTGCTCAGTGAATGGATTATGGGGTACAGTTTGGTCAGGAAACAGAACCTCCATCTTTGGAGGCAGAATATATCTCTCAGTCCTTGTAAAAGAAAAAGAGGCACATAGTTGATGCATACAAGATTACAAAGTGATATTGAAAAGGAAACACTAGATATAGGTTTATTAGAAATGAATATGGGTTTAGTTTTGCTATTACAATAATTTCCTATGTAAAGCACTGTCATAAACCTGATTTTCTGTTGTTTGTCTTTCCAAAGGTGGCAGTCTTAAGAAAGAATAGATTATACCAAGTAAAACATATCATTGCTGCATTGCAAAATATAAATAGCATTTGATAATTTATGAGGCTTGTCTGCTTCTTGTGATAAGTTGAATAGGTAAAACTTACATTCTCTTATATTTTATTTCTTTTTGAAATCAAATGAATTAATGTGTGATTATAAATTGTTTCTTTCAGAACAAGCAAAAGCCTTGAGTATCCCTAATCCTCAAGTATGCACTGATAATATATTTTAAGTAGAATTGTTGGTTGTTTAACAAGTAAATAATCCATGGTATCAAGATATCTCCTTGCTAAAATCATACAGAGAGTGAGCTCTAATGTAAACTATGGACTTTGGGGGTCAGTGATACGTCAATGTAGGTTCATTGATTATAACAAGTGTACCACTCTGTTATGGGATGTTGATGGTATGTGACGTGTGTGTGTGTGTATATGTGAAGAGAACAGAGGATGTATGGAAACTCTCTGTACTTTCCACTCAGTTTTGCTTTGAATCTAAAACTGATCTAAAAATTGAAGTTTACTAATAAGAAAAGCATACAAATAAATAAGAAATTTGTAGTTGTTCCATTGCTCAGTCTTGTCCAACTCTTTGTGACCCCATGGACAGCAGCATGCCAGGCTTCCCTGTCCATTATCTCCCAGAGTTTATTCAGACTCATGTCCATTGAGTCAGCGATGCCATCCAACCCTCTCATCTTTTGTAAGCACCTTCTCCTCCTGCCTTCAATCTTTCCCAGCATCAGGGTCTTTTCCAGTGATTCAGCTCTTCACATCAGATGGTCAAAGTATTGTAGCTTCAGCTTCAGCATCAGTCTTTCCAATGAATACTCAGGATTGATTTCCTTTAGGATTGGCTGGTTTGATCTCACTGTCAAGGAATCCTTGAATCCTCTCCAGCACCACATTTCAAAGGCATCAATTCTTTGGCGCTCAGCCCTCTTTATGGTCCAACACTCACATCTGTACATGGCTACTGGGAAAAACATAGATTTGACTATACAGACCTTTGTCAACAAAGTGATATCTCTGCTTTTTAACACAGTGTCTAGGTTTGTCATAGATTCAGCTCAGTTCAGTCGCTCAGTCATGTCCAACTCTGCGACCCCATGAATTGCAGCACGCCAGGCCTCCCTGTCCATCACCAACTCCCGGAGTTCACTCAAACTCACGTCCATCGAGTCAGTGATGCCATCCAGCCATCTCATCCTCTGTCATCCCCTTTCCTCCTGCCCCCAATTCCTACCAGCATCAGAGTCTTTTCCAATGATTACATTACTATTAAAAAAAAGCGCCTCCCAATAATTATATTCATAGTGGCAGAAATTTAAGCTATTCACAAAACTTAATAGTCTCAATTTTTCAGGTTACTTGTTTTCTTTAGATAATTCTTTTTCTCATTCTCAATTATCTCATACTGATACAATTAGCCTTCAAAAAAAAATTCTTCAGCTTATATTATTTCTGAGGTTTCCTTAAAATGGTCAATCCACCTTCGTAAAAGTATGAAGCACAGGTACTTCATCCTCCTAGAAACATTACATTTCATAGTTCACTTTTGTGGAAAAGTCAGTAACAAACCACCACCCATCTGGTTGTTTAATAGACTATTTCAGTCAATGGGGCTGGTGTCTACAGCCAGGCAGGCCCGGTGGCACTGGGCTTTAGCCAAACATCTCAAACCATTTTTCTAAATGTATCAGGTCCAGCAAAATACAAAGCTGATTTTACCAAGTGCCTTTCTCTTTAATTTTTTAATTTGTGCACATCGTGAGGGAAATACAATCCATCTGTTACACTGGCACTTAACTCAAGAAATTATTGTTTTGTTAGAGGAATTTGATGTCCAAGAAGCCTTGTAGTCTTTTTATGAGCATTTGAAAACCTCTACTCTCCTCTTCCAAGACCCATTAGAAGCCCAATGAAGTGGGGTTTTCCAAAGGCAAGTGGATCTCAGAGTTTCAAAGGCACTAGTTTAGTGAAAAATATTGTGCTCTTAATATTCCTCATCTGAGAAAAGTTTGGTCCACAACTACCAGAAGGATTAATTAAAAATGCAATTTAATGGATTTAATTATTAGGCTTTTGTTTCTTCTTTCTTGGTTTCTTTTTAATTCTTTCTAATCTCAACTATCCTGGAATGATGTGATGCATAGTTCCCAGCTTATATCATTTCTTTTTCCATACTCTGAGCCTCAAAAGGTAATGTTTTTCTACAAATGCTTTGATTCCCTCTGAGTGATTCCATTTCTCCTGGGCCCAGTTCTGTGTATACTTGAGTATCTTTGCATTGTCTGCTATAGTCATGCTAGCTCTGCAGGATCTTGAGGGGTGTTACATTCAAGAAGCCTGTATGGACTCATAAATTTTAGAAGAATCGCATTAAGGGAAGCTAAATCGATTTCTTTATTGCAGGATTTGGGGTCTTTCCTATCATAATGAGTCTGTGCATCCCCTAGAGAAGACAGCATACGGAACCCTGCAGCATATGGAATGTGCTCTGCCGTGGAATACACTTTCCTCAGAGCATCTGGCTGGACTGGAGATCTGTAGGAACTTCTGAACTACATCTTTTCTCTTTGCATTTATTCCATCACTCTTGGGTGTCTAGTGTCTAGTGTCTAAAGACAAACAGCAAACTGCGGTCTTTTCAAACTGAATTTATTTTTCTTTTCATTGGAATGACAGAAATATTCTATTTGACTGAAGAGACAACCCCTACCATCAATAGTCTGGAATATCAAAGAATATTTTGCAACTACTGTTTGAACAGCAATTCCCACTTGTTCACATTGCTTAGTGGGCTAGTGGGTGATGGGGCTGCTTGGCTTTAAAACGGATGGTTTCTTTGATTCAGTTAAGTCGCTCAGTCGTGTCCGACTCTTTGCGACCCCATGAATCGCAGCACACCAGGCCTCCCTGTCCATCACCAACTCCCGGAGTTCACTCAGACTCACATCCATCGAGTCAGTGATGCCATCCAGCCATCTCATCCTCTGTCGTCCCCTTCTCCTCCTGCCCCCAAATTATGCTAATATATACGCTTCTTTTTTCAAGCAAAATTCGGTGAGAATTGGCATGTATTTACTAAGATGAGAAAAAAGGAAGTAGAATTTTTTAAATAGTCTAAAAGGAAAAAAGAATCAGTGTTGGAAGCCTTTTCTATATAGTTCGTTTAGTCTGTCTGTCTATCCATCCATCCATCTATCTACCTACCTATCTATCTAAGTGTATATATTAGGATACAGGAATTTGGGATTATTTTCTTTTTATTTCCTAAATCACTCTGAGGTTAGCTTCTCTAAAATGACTTTTCAGCATGTGTCTCTATCCCATGCCTCAGTTTGCTACCTGCTTGAGGAACCACCTTGGGAGAAGAGTGGGTGGAGAAACCACTTGCCTGAAAACACCTCTGAGAACAGTCACATTCTTTGTGAGAGTTCATATAAATCTTTCAATTCACTGATGCCTTAGGGGGTATGTGGGGAGTGAGGGAGGTCTAGTTCATGACTCAGAAAAGGAAAGAAATAACTTCCATCCTTTTCTCTGATGAGACAGTTCTACCCAGCAGGGATACATTCTGTCTTGAGCAACTTCTTTTTGCTCTAACTCGAACCTCAGTCCCCACTGTTGGAGCCTAGGATGCACCTAAACACAGACTCACTGTTCATTGAAATCACCTGAGATAGCTGTGAACCTTGCCCCTCATCCACCCTTGCATTCTATCCCCCAGTCTGCTCTAGGAAGGATGCTTCTTCCCACTGCCCTGACTCTGCAAGGATGTCTCAATGTTGTTGCTATTAACAAAAGGAATTACAAAGGATTCCTGACTGCCTCTTTCCATAAGGTCTTTTTTACATTTTACATACTACTATAAATTCATATATTTATTCATAAACCATTCGTGTGATTCTTCATTCACTCATGTATGCATTCATCTATTTAACAAACATTTATTCAGCACCTACTACATAGAGGTTAGAAACTTTCCAAAGTTTCTCACTTTGTAACTAAGCTAAAGTCATCCCAGAGTTTCTGCAAAAGAAATGTAAAAAGAGCAGAATATTAAAGGCTGATAAAAAACTAATGGCAACTTTAATTTATTTTAGCTTAGAAATGATGTTCTTTTCTTAAGATCACATTAAATCCACATAATTCCAGGATTAATATTGGGTTCAGAATCACAGGGAATAGTATGGCTTAAATTGAGTCAATATTCTACATTTTCCCTGTTTTTCAACTTATGATATTATTACACATTTATTTAAGTGAAATATCATTTTGGAACAAAAATATCCTAGAGATAGAATGGCATAGTTTATAAGCCCTATAATAGAATTGAGTCCTACACTGTTATTTACTCCCATGTTGTTTGATTAAAGGTTAGTGCCATCTAGATACAACCTTTTTTTTTTAACCATCTAGAAATACTTTTTTTTTTTTTTTTAACAGTGGCACAATCAGTTAGTGAGCAGCACTTACACAGATATATCTCTTCAGCCAAACAGTTGAAGCCAATTCCAGGACTGCTGGAATTAACCATCCACAGCACAACCCCCATTAATTTTCTCCTGAATCATTCTAATTTTCCCTACTTCTATCTTGACACTTGACTTCCTTTTTTTTTTTTTTTTAGCACAACAACCAATGGTCCTTTAAGAACATGTCAGAGCATGTCACCCATCAACCTAAAACTCTCCATGAATTCCTTCCTATCATGGTCCAAAAGGCACAGACAGTCTGGAACCCAACTTCCTTTCCTTTCCAGCTTCATCTACTACAACTTTCCCTATTGTTTACGTCACTGTAATCACTTTGGTGTCTTTACCGTGGAGGTCATGATTATGCAGAGCGCTTGCATTATCTATCCCCTCTCCAGGAGGCACATTCCTCCCCCTTAAAGTGACTTGACTTCCTCCTCCATCTCCTTCAGGTCTAGTCTCAAACTTCACCTTCCTACCAAACTTTCTCTGACTGACTCACTGAAAACCGTCCTCCTCAAGTGTTTCCTTTTCACCTTCACAGACTTAATTTTTCTCCAGATAACTCAGAAACATTTATTAATACTATACTATATGTTATACTTGGAGAAGGAAATGGCAATCTACTCCAGTATTCTTGCCTGGAGAATCCCATGGACAGAAGAGCCTGGCGGGCTACAGTCCATGGGGTCACAAAGAGTTGGACATGACTGAGGGACTAACATACTCACATATGTTATTTTATATCTTTTCTATTTATCTTGTATGTTGTCTCCATTGATTATGATGTCTCCAAAGGAAGAATTATCAAACAGACAAATCAAAGCACCTAGGATAGTGCTTGTGAAATGAATGAATGACAGGTTATAAATTCATATCTGAAAAGTATATCATTCATCAAGGTCTGGATAAAAAGGTCTTAAAAGTGTAGGAATCATCTCCCCAGTCAAAAGATTGCTGTTTACAGAAACAAAAGTCTTATTTCATACTACGAAGAGAATACTGAATTTCAGGAAGAATGTTGGGTCTGTGCATGCACGCATGGTCAGTTGCCCAGTTGTGTGTAACTCTTTATGGCCCTGTGGACTGAAGCTCACAAGGCTCCTCTGTCCATGGGATTTCCCAGGCAAGAATACTGGAGTGGGCTGCCATCTCCTCTTACAGATTGGGTCTGTGCATATGAGTATAATATCTGCCTGAAGTAGAACTAAAGGATAAAACTCAAATATCCTATGAATTCAGAAAAAATCATTACTTTTAAATCTACTTTATAAATCTGAGTTTTTAGATTACATGTAACTGAAGAAATTAGGTAATATTTTTGTTAAACTATACATTGAGACACCGTGAGATAAATCAAGATAATTCCTCAAATCTTAGCTGTGAAAAGACATTCAAAATTTAGACATGACTTTCCCTTAAAGTGACTATGAAAGATTATATAGAGGATACCCACTGAGGCTGAACTCAGTCACATATTCAACTGCCCATGGTTTTACCTAGATATCTCCCAGGTACTTCAGCCTCATCATGTCATTTCCCCAGACTAAATCTGTCACTCTCTGCTAATTCTAGTCTCACTGAATGGCATCAGTATCCACTTAACTGAAAGCAAACAAACAAAACCTGAAAGACATTTTTAACTCCTTTCTTTCAGCTCCAGAAACCAAAAAAAAAAAAAAAATCAGTTTAATCCAGTAAGTGTTTGTATGTCCACCTACTCTGTCCATTACCACTAGAAAGAAAGTTAAATCTCTCAGTCGTGTCCGACTCTGCAACCCCATGGACTATAACCTACCAGGCTCCTCTGTCCATAGAATTTTCCAGGCAAGAGTACTGAAGTGGGTTGCCCTTTCCTTCTCCAGGGGATTTTCCCAACCCAGGGATTGAGTGGAGGTCTCTCGCATTGCAGGCAGAGGCTTTACCATCTGAGCCAGCAGGGAAGCCCATCACCAATAACACTACTCTAATTAATTCCACCATTATTTTCTTAATCTGGATTCTCACCAAAACCTCCTAACTGATCACCCTGTCTTCTAATTCATTGACCTCTGTGTTCTCCATGTTATAGCCAAAGTGAACTTACAAAAATATGAATTGATTGTGTCCCTATTCTACTTCATTCAGACCAGGAAAACTACCTAAGCAAAGCAATTTCCAAGATATACTTTTTTTAAAAGGGAAGTCGCTCAGTTGTGTCAGACTCTTTACGACCCTATGGACTCTAGTCCCCCAGGCTCTACCATCCATGGGATTTTCCAGGAAAGAATATTGGAGTGGGTTGCCATTTCCTTCTCCAGGGGATATTCCTGACCCAGGGATCGAACCCTGGCCTCCTGCATTGCAGGCAGACTTTTTACCATCTGAGCCACCAAGGAATCCCAATTTTTTAAATATATTATAAGGACATTATAATTATGCTTGAAAGTTTTCTTGAAATCTGGGGCTTTGAAAGGTCCTCCAATTATGTGATTTTCTGGCCTTAAGTAGTACTTGCAGGGAACAAGTAATGACAACTCTTACTGTACCCTCTGTGCACTCTTGAATTAGGATTAGAATGTCATTACTGATTGTCATCTTTTCTCTATTACCATGTAAGTAATGCTGTTCAGCCAATAACTGTTCTTTGTGAATGCAATATGTTAACATAAAGTGATAAATAAGCAAAACCTCCAAATCTTAAATCAGTACCATGGAGATGGTTAACATTGATGTTGTGGCAAAGACTCTTAAGAAGTTGTTACAAAGTTAATGATGATTTCTATTTACTGGAGAAAGAGCAGGCTCTTGAGGACTTTGTAAAAAGTCAGTCTCTCTTTCCCTTCGGCAGAGATTTTCTCTGCCCAGCAGAAATCAATTAATCTTTTTATGCCCAAGTTTATGCCTCTATAAACTGAAGAAAGCCCTTCCTACCTACACTCAGAAGAATGTTTTGATAAATAATGAAGTCATGTCTGAAAAGCACTATATAAAAACAAAGTATCACTATGGGTTTTTTTCCCCCCTAAATCAGAATTAGCTTGTTTTCCAGTTTCTAACTAGGCTGCAATAACTGAAGGACACTATAGTATTTTCTTGACCCTTTTATCCGGGTTACTCAAGCAATTCTTAGGAGTGCTAGTATATACATGTAATTCTATGAATATTGTAAACTAGTTCACTCATAAACCAATGGCTTGCAAGTACAGTGTAGGATATTTCTATTAAAAAGTAAACAGAGGAATTTGTTTCATTTTCAATATTTTCCAAGCTGGTAACCTGACTATCCCCTTTAATACCATTAGATTCACTTTCTATAGTAAATGCACAAAAATCAGTTATTGAGAAAAATCAAAAATGTAATACCACTTTTTCCGAGCCAGTAAAGAAAACTTTGAGCTTTCAAGCAATAGAATGTTCATTATAGAGCACTGACATTTGAGGGAGCACTTGGAAGCTGATCCAGACGCATACATGCATGCGTGTGTGCTCTGTCCCTGATTCCTGATTTCAGTTGTATCCAGCTCTTTGCCACCCTATCGACTGTAGCCCACCAGGCTCCGGATTTCCCAGGAAAGAATACTGGAGTGGGTTGCCATTTCCTTCTCCAGCAATATTCCCAACCCAGCAATCGAACCGGTGTCTCCAGCTTGGCAAGCACATTCTTTACCACCAAGCCACTTGAGACGGAGAAGGCGATGGCACCCCACTCCAGTACTCTTGCCTGGAAAACCCCATGGATAAAGGAGCCTGCTAGGCTGCAGTCCATGGGATCGGAACACCCAGCAAACCTTAACCTAATAACCAATTGCTTAAAACAGTATCAATCTGACCTCCTCTTTTCCCCTGAGAGATATTGTATTCATTTATAAAATGCTGTTGGGTTGGAGTAAAAAACATTTTCCCATATTATGCAGTTTTCCATTGCCTCTGTACAATTCTCAATTAATTTTAAAGTTTAGAATATTGGGGGAAATGGCTTTATGGGTTTCATACTTCACAAAATTCAATTAAATTCTAATTTTTATGAAGCAAACTTACTTTTTCTTCATTCCAGGCAATGCAACAGAATTAACCACATTGAGTCTACCAGAATGTATTCAGACAAAGAAAGGCACATGATAGATATCTGATATTTAGTAAAAGATATATTGTTAAGTTTATTTCATTATGATATTTTTGTAAACTTCTCTCGTTGACTTCCTTTCAAATGATCATTCGCATCAGATGCATATCTTCCTGCATCAAACATCTCATTTTAAAAAGATCTTTGCTAAAAAATATCTCCCCTCTTTTGAACAGAAAAAGGAGATTCTTGGTTCTTCATTGCAACTCCTCTTTCTTCAATTAAATGTGAAGAAATCTGAGGTCTGAGGAAGGGATCTTATTCTTAAGAAGATCAATCCCATGTTATTGGTAGCTTAAATGGTCTTGGTGGCAGACCCAGAAAAAGGAAGAGAAACAGGGGGGTCTTCAGTTCAGTCACTAAGTCAAGTCTGACTCTTTGTGACCCCAGGGACTGCAGCATGCCGGGCTTCCCTGTCCATCACCAACTCCCAGAGCTTGCTCAAACTCAAGTCTATAGAGTCAGTGATGCCATTCAAATATCTCATCCTCTGTTATCCCCTTCTCCTCCTGCCTTCAATCTTTGCCAGCATCAGGGTCTTTTCCAATAACAATACCATGAAAGAAACTGTAAATGCTGAACTATGTTGGACGACAGTGTAGGAAAACCTTCAATTTGCAGCTGAAAGTGAGTAGGATAGAGAGCTTCTATGTGATACCAAAATCTCTACCTTTATTTTGGAAGGAACACTAAGCATGTTTATCTTGAATGTGCCTATATAATTCAATCACTCCTAGCATGAGCTTCCCCCCTACTTACCAGAAGCCTCCTCACACCCAGGAACATATGTTTTCAATTGGAAAGTGCTTGCAAAAAGACCACCTGCCAGCAAAGAGAATGTTTTCCCTCTCCCAGCGGGGGGCTTACAGACAGGTTTTAATGTTGTTAAACAGGAACAGAGAAGCCTGGAAGAACGATGTTACAGGCTAGCCTGCTTGTTGAGATTTTCTTTTAAATAAGAAAGGGAAAATGGATAAGATATTTAAATGCTATTTTTTATTCCCTTTATTGGTCCTCCATCAGAACTCTGGTCCTTCCTTTCCTACAAGTCCTCTCCATGGTTTTTCCTTCAGTTGTGTTTTGTGATACGACCCAATGGTTTTAACCAAGTAAGTTAAAATATTTTAAAAGTTTCCATTTTGAGAGCTACTGCTCTAAAGCAAATAAAAAAACTCTGCGGCTGCAAGTGTAGATGAAAACTAATCCCGTCATTTACGCCCTGCCTGTTAGACAGTCACTGAAAGTACAGACAGAGTCGTGGAGGCTATGGAAGAACCAGCAGCTGAAAACATTTAGGTACTAAAAGTAACCTTGAGACCACAGGGCAAACTTTTGCACACAAAGAATAAAGTTGTTTGTGGGGAAGGAGGCACTGAAGAGGAGAGGAATGAAGGCGGGAAGAAACCAGATACCCTCAGAAGAGTTTAGGAAGGGGGCGGCTCCTGAGGGCGGCAGAAATCCTCCCAGTTTCTGCCCTTGTCTTCTCACACCTACTCAGTCATTCGATGAACTGTAAACAGATGCTGGGCGACTGAGTTCCAGGTTTGACAAAACACTGTTTTCTTTTTAAATGAAACAAAAACTGAGATGAAGAAAGCCTAGCTACAATATTGGATGACATAAAGAGCTGTGGATAAAGGGGTCACTACACATGTCATTTCGTAAAATCGCTCTTGCAAACAAACAGACGGAGGGGCTGTTTCCTCCCTTGGCATTCTTGAAGTCCTCCTCATCCCACATTGGAGGGCTCTCTGTTAATCTCACAAATCCAGGGAATGCAAGCACAGCAACTCCCCAGGCAGTGATCGCCTTGTCTAAGTGGACTAACCTTCCTGCAAACGCCACAGGCACATTCCACAGGGCTGACAGTGATCTCAGACCCCCAGCGACAGTTGACAGAACCTAGGAGGCAAGGTGACAAAGTGGTGACATGTCAATGATGACAGCCAAAAAGCAGTTCCAAGTCAATATCACACAGAGACTTGCACCCGCTTCGTTCTGTGTCACAATGTTATGTGGTGGAGACACACTAAAACAAGAGGAGGGGGGAGAAAAAGAGCTCCTTCTGCTAACCTTCCCTCTTGTGTAACAAGATTATAATGCAAAGGTTTTCTATCCATGGGAGGTCTTCAAAGCATTCCACCACCCAGGATCCCAAAGTGAACAAGATGAACTCTGCTTAAAACAATAAGCCGAAGGTTCTGTGTTATGTTACCTCACCAGGCAAAAGGCAAGGGAAGAAACAGGAATATAATGAAGAAATAGGTAAACTTCGTATGCTTACTTTCTCATGACACACTTCTTTTGAGAAGTCATAGGCTAACACTGTCTTACAATAGCCTGCTTTAAAGGTAACATGATAGAAGTTTGTGCAGTTAATTCATGGACTGTGAACTGAGAACAATCTTTCAATAAGACAGTGTGGTCACTCCCTTGTTAAAGCAATCCCTGGCCTATACTCCTCTAGGTATTCCAGAAGTAGCCATTGCTTGCTTGTGTTTATTGTGAGAAAACCTGTTGCTTACTGGATAGCTGTCCTCTGCCTCAAAAGGCTCATTCTATGTGCAAACCATGAGGTTCATATCTTTTTACTTTACAAGGAGGGAAGTAAAATATTTTACCTTTGTCAAGGAAGTTAACTTGTATGGAATTTGCTTTCTTATACACAGATAGCCCAGAAGCACACATCTCCCCAAATCCTCTTCTTTTGCAGCATGTCTCCAATATTAGTGTGAAAGAAAAAAAGTGGAATTTGAGGATAAAATCTATTACCCTGCTTAGAATACTTAGAGAATGTGAAGAAATGAATACTGAGTTTTAGAACAAAGTGAAGGTCTGGAAAAAAAAAAAGTAGTGATTTTTTTTCAGGACTTGAAGCCCTTATATTTAACCAATCTGACCTTTCTGCCTGTTACCTAGCCTTCCTGCTCCTGCTTTTCCCTTTTAACCGCCTTCCTTTCTTCCTTTCCTTGACAGTCATTTACTGATGAACATTTATTCTGTGCCAGGCAATTGTGCTAGGCTCCAAAGGTGGCAGAGAAAGTTTAATCTAAGATGAATGAAAATTTTTCTCTTTCGCATTTCACTTCATACATTTTTGAACTATTTGAACTTTCTCCCCAAAGTGTGTGTTACTTTCTTTATGATATTCTAAAAGAACTTCTTTAAAAAATAATCATAATATCCTAAAAAAGAGGGTCAACACATTTTCTGTAAAAGGCCAGATAGTAAATATTTTAGTTCTCTGTTGGAACTAACTCAAGTTTGCTTCTGGAGCATGAAAGCAGCTATTGTTGTCGTTGGTTAGTTGCTAAGTCATGTCAGACTGTTTTGTGACCCCGTGGTCTGTAGCCCGCTCCTCTGTCCATGGGATTTTCCAGGCAAGAAAACTGGAGTGGGTTGCCATCTCCTTATCCGGGGGATCTTACCAACCCAAAGATCAAACCCACATCTCCTGCATTGGCAGGAGGATTCTTTACCACTTGAGCCACCAGGGAGACCCAAAAGCAGCCACAGACAGTACATAAATAAATATGTATGGCTGAGTTCCAATAAAACTTTATTTGCTGGCCCAAATTTGACCCATGACCCAAGGGTAATTTGCTGACCCCCAATCTAAAAGATTGAGGCAAAGCCCTTCCTAATCCAGTTATTATTTCCAATAGCATCATGAACCATAGTAAGTACTAAATAAATGATCAGAACACACTGATCTTAAGAAGGTTATTAACCATTTCTGGGCTTCAGTCTTCTTATTTACATATTCACATGGAAACATAAGTAGGTATCTTTGAGTGTTATTCTAACTGTAAATTTTGGCATATGTCTTATCATATGCCAACTTCTGTCATAGAAACTGCTTGCTACAATTTCTCTGAGCCATATATGTAGGAAACAGGCATCTCTTGCTGATATTATCTGAAGTATGGGAGCTGGCAATTTGACAAAAGTCAATTACAAGTAAGGTAAGGCCATTTCATTTAAGAAGCAGTTTTACATACATTTTCTCATGTGATCCTTATTACAACTACATTAGATAGTTAGAATGAATAGTATTTTCCTCCTCTTTCAAATAAGAAAATAGAGCACTAGAGAAATTAAGTGACTTGTCCATTGATTATATATGATGCATAGCTGAGTAGATTATTAATGCCAGCCAGGTCTTAATTTAGAGTTCTTCAAACCTAACTCAGCGTTCTTCTAACGCTTTTCAATTACTTCAAAAATTTAAATACGACAATAAAGTATTGGAACAGCAATACAAAAATGACTATTAAATTGCACCCAGAGTTTTTATAATAGAATTCTATAAACTAGGAAAGCAGAATACACCACCGCCAATGGAAACCGTGTAAAACAAGGAAGATAAACACAGTGCCCATAGCCCACACCAAAATACGAGTCTCACACTCAAAAGTGTGAGGTGTTCAGGCCAAGCAAAACTTTCCATTTAGCCCATGTTTACAGATGCCCCAGAAAGATGATGCTGTGAAAGTGCTGCACTCAATATGCCAGCACATTTGGAAAACTCAGCAGTGGCCACAGGACTGGAAAAGGTCAGTTTTCATTCCAATCCCAAAGAAAGGCAATGCCAAAGAATGCTCAAACTACCGCACAATTGCACTCATCTCACATGCTAGTAAAGTAATGCTCAACATTCTCCAAGCCAGGCTTCAGCAATACGTGAACGATGAACTTCCAGATGTTCAAGCTGGATTTAGAAAAGGCAGAGGAACCAGAGATCAAATTGCCAACATCCACTGGAGCATTGAAAAAGCAAGAGAGCTCCAGAAAAAAATCTATTTCTGCTTTATTGACTATACCAAAGCTTTTGACTGTGTGGATCACAATAAACTGTGGAAAATTCTGGAAGAGATAGGAATACCAGACCACCTTACCTGCCTCTTGAGAAACCTATATGCAGGTCAGGAAGCCACAGTTAGAATTGGACATGGAACAACAGGCTGATTCAAAATAGGAAAAAGAGTACGTCAAGGCTGTATATTGTCACCCTGCTTATTTAACGTATATGCAGAGTACATCATGAGAAACGCTGGGCTGGAAGAGGCACAAGATGGAATCAAGATTGCCGGGAGAAATATCAATCACCTCAGATATGCAGATGACACCACCTTTATGGCAGAAAGTGAAGAGGAACTAAAAAGCCTCTTGATGAAAGTGAAAGAGGAGAGTGAAAAAGTTGGCTTAAAGCTCAACATTCAGAAAACGAAGATCATGGCATCCGGTCCCATCACTTCATGGGAAATAGATGGGGAAACAGTGGAAAAAATGTCAGACTTTATTTTTTTGGGCTCCAAAATCACTGCAGATGTTGACTACAGCCATGAAATTAAAAGACGCTTACTCTTTGGAAGGAAAGTTATGCCCAACCTAGCTGGCATATTCAAAAGCAGAGACATTGCCAACAAAAGTCCATCTAGTTAAGGCTATGGTTTTTCCAGTGGTCATGTATGGATGTGAGAGTTGGACTGAGAAGAAAGCTGAGCACCAAAGAATTTATGCTTTTGAACTGTGGTGTTGGAGAAGACTCTTGAGAGTCCCTTGGACTGCAAGGAGATCCAACCAGTCCATTATAAAGGAGATCAGCCCTGAGTGTTCTTTGGAAGGAATGATGCTAAAGGTGAACTCCAGTACTTTGGCCACCTCATGCGCAGAGTTGACTCATTGAAAAAGACCTATGCTGAGAGGGATTGGGGGCAGGAGGAGAAGGGGATGACAGAGGATGAGATGGCTGGATGGACCTGAGTTTGAGTGAACTCCGGTAGTTGGTGATGGACAGGGAGGCCTGGCATGCCGCGATTCATGGGGTTGCAAAGAGTCGGTCATGACTGAGCAACTGAACTGAACTGAGAATGATAGAATTCTCCATACCACTCTAATTAAATTTCTTCAAATACAAATACATTTACATGTTGGATATTAGTGTTTTAAAATTTATATTTTCTCTAATTAAAGTTGAAGGTTTGCTCATTCCAGATGACAGCAAAAGTATCAAGTTTTTGAAAACTATAGATTTGCTGACTTAGTTTTTTTTTCCTTCTGTTTTTCATACTCCATGTGGTCTTAAGTATTTAGTGGCCTTTTCCTTTTCACCAAGTTCAAAAAAAGCACACGTATCACTCTGCATCTTCAAAGCATTTTACACTTTGTTGTTGTTTTTGTCCAGTTGCTAAGTTGTGTTTGACTCTTTGAGAACCTGTGGATTACAGCACACCAGGCTCCTCTGTCCTCCAATATCTCCCAGAGTTTGTTCAAATTCATGTCCATTGAGTTGGTGTTGCTGTATAATGTCTCATCCTCTGTCACTCCCTTCTCCTGCCCTCAATCTTTCCCAGTGTCAGGGTCTTTTCCAATGTGTCGGCTCATTGTATCAGGTGATCAAAGTATTAGAGCTTCAGCTTCAGCATCAGTCCTTCCAATGAATATTCAGGGTTGATTTCCTTTAGGATTGACTGGTTAGATCTTCTTGCATGCCAAGGGGTTCTCAAGAGTCTTCTCCAGCACTACAATTTGAAGACATCAATTCTTTAGCCCTCAGCCTTCCTTATGGTCCAACTCTCACAACTGTACATAACTACTGGAAAAGCCATAGCTTTGACTAGATGGACATTTGTTGGCAAAGTGATGTCTCAGTTTTTTAATATGCTGTCCAGGTTTCTCATATCTTTTCTTACAAGGAGCAAGAATCTTTTAATTTCATGGCTGCCACATCACCATTTGCAGTGATTTTGGAGCCCAAGAAAAGAAAATCTGTCACTGCTTCCACTTTTCCTGCTTCTGTTTGCCATGAAGTGATGGGACTGGATGCCATGACCTTAGTTTTTTGAATGTTGAGTTTCAAGTCAGCTTTTTCACTCTCCTCTTTCACCATCATCAAGAGGCTCTGTAGTTCTTCATTTTCTGCCACTAGAGTGGTAATCTTCATATCTGAGAAATATCTTGCTGATATTTCTCCTGGCAGTTTTTATTCCAGCTCTTGTGTCATCCAGCCCAGCATTCTGCATGCTGTATTCTGCATATAAGTTAAATAAGCAGGGTGACAAATACAGCCGTGTCGTATTCCTTTCCCAATCCATTGTTTCCAGTCCATTGTTCCATGTCCGGTTCTGTTACTTCTTTACCCACTAAAAACACTACCAAATTGAAATTCTTTAAGAGTTTAAAATTAGCTTATTTGTGTATTTTTGTGTGTCTGTGTGTGAGCCTCTAAAATACCTCAGTGTTTTTTATTTTCTCTCCAAATAAATAAATAAATAAATTTTATTTCTATACTTAAATATCTGCATTTCGTTAAGCATATATTAGAGCATCTGTGTTGCCCAAGCTTTTAAGGGAAAAAATTAAGAAATGAAAAACTCTTGTTTGTTTTTCATCTGTTCTCTGAAATTTAACTTTACTTTAGCACTTAAACTAATTATCAAACGCTATGTGGCTACATTGTACCCTGACACCGAGAATGGAAGTAAGTCTCTGCCTTTTAGGAATTCATGATTGTTGAAGAGACAAGACATATGAGTTGCCACTGTATTAAAGCCAGACAGTGGTGAGTGCTAGAATGCAAGCTAACAATGAGGACGACAAAGACGGTTTACTGAGTCCTTGCTGAGTCCTTATGGTGTGGAGGGCAATTTCTAAAAGATTTTCACACAACTCAGTTAATGCAATAAGCTACGGGAAACAACAAAGTACTGTGGTTTTAAGGCAGGGGCAAGGTAGAAATTAATTTCAACTACTTAACTAGTATTTGGCCAAGTTTGTGAGCATTTTTCTTTTTTTGGCTATGTCATGTGGCAAGCCGGAGAAGGCAATGGCACCCCACTCCAGTACTCTTGCTTGGAAAATCCCATGGGTGGAGAAGCCTGGTTGGCTGCAGTCCATGGGGTCACTAAGAGTCAGACATGACTGAGCGACTTCACTTTCACTTTTCACTTTCATGCACTGGAGAAGGAAATGGCAACCCACTCTAGTATTCTTGCCTGGAGAATCCCAGGGATGGGGGAGCCTGGGGGGCTGCTGTCTGTGGGGTCGCACAGAGTCGGACACGACTGAAGCGACTTAGCAGCAGCAGCAGCAGCATGTGGCTGGCAAGCGGAACCTTATTTACCCCATCAGACATCAAAACCATGCCCCACGAATTGGGAGTTCAAAATTTTAACCACTGTACCACCAGGGAAGTCCCGTGTGAGTATTTTAAATGCTTCTCAAATCATTTTTCTTTCATGGCTCACACAACGATCTTACCAGCTATTTTTATGATGTATTTTTTCATTTTCCCCTTTTTATTTTCACAGTCAATGAAAATCCCCATTTGGGCTGCAACATATCCCTCTCACATAGTCAGATGGAAGCCCTAAACCCCACTACCTTAGAATGTGATTGTATTAGTGGCAGGATCTTTAAAGAGATAATCAAGTTAAAATGGGGTCAGTAGGATGGCTTCTAATCTGATATGACTGGCATCTTAATATTAATAAAAAGAATAAATACGGACACAGATGAGTACAGAGGGACGATCACATGAAGACACAGGCGATGGCAACTTCCTACCTACAAGTCAAGGGGAGAGGCCCCAGAAGGAAATCAAACCCACTGACATTTTGTTCTCAGACTTCCAGCCTCCAGAACTATGAGAAAAGATATTTCTATTGTTTAAGTCACTCAGCCTATGGCATTTTGTTATGGCGGCCCTGCCAAACTCACCCACGCTGAATTGTGCACCTTTCCCACATGACTATTCATCAGAGTTACCTCTATTTTTTTATGCCTTGTGTTTTTCAAGTAATCCTTTGTGAAAAGGGAGCAACATCTAAATGCTGAAATCCAAGGGTGAGAAAGTAGACCCACAACAGTGGTACCCGAGGCCACCAGCACATGGAGTAACCTTAACCCAGTCACACAGGAAGAGTGCTCAGAGTCGCCACTGACGCATCTACTTCCAATGCGCATTCTCAGCCATAATGGTGGAAACAAAAACACATCTGTCTTTTAAAAAGTTTAAGTAACAAAGTTCAAATCATTGTAAGAAAGCACTTATTTGAAAGTTGGGAAAAGAGATCAAATGGTCTCTTACCCTTTTCCAACTCTTTATTCTACATGATAATTCATACAATTTTTGAGACTGTATGCACTTTAAAGAAAAATTAGTATCAGTTGCCAGAATGGCCTGGGCCAGGAAAATAAATATTTAAAGAAAGTCTAAAAATTGTATAAATTATTATCAGAATTGTTTTTGAATTCTCATCACTGTTGGTGAGGTGGGAGGAAACTATTACTAATAGAAGTTATCCTTTTTTATTGTAATTTATGTTTTATTCTGCTTGACAAATTACCATATTTTAATGTACATTTTGAGTTTGTCAGTTAACAAATAAATATGAAAATATATAAGGTAAAGTTGATTGCCAGATCATAACAATAGCTGAGTCCTGTGATCTACAGCTTTCAGATTTTGACAATTAAGTTAACAGGTAATAAATACAAGTTTAGATGGTTTGAATAACATAATTATCAATCTTGATGTTTTTTGACATTGTGTTTTTTAAATTTTTTGATTGGAAGATAATTGCTTTACAATGCTGTGTTGGTAGAAGTTATTTTTATTTTCTTGAACTCTTGGAGGTCTGGTAGAGCTTCTAAGTATTTCAAATTAAAGACCCTCAAGATAGACTAGATTCTGAGATTTGGGCCAGAACAGAAAAAAAAAAAAAACCAGAATGACTTTTTAAGACTTAGAGGTTTACCTAAACATCGAGATTGATAATTATGTTATTCAAACCATCTAAACTTGTATTTATTACCTGTTAACAATTGTCAAAATCTGAAAGCTGTACCTGGTGGCTCAGAGGTTAAAGCGTCTGCCTCCAATGCGGAGACCCGGGTTCGATCCCTGGGTCGGGAAGATCCCCTGGAGAAGGAAATGGCAATCCACTCCAGTATTCTTGCCTGGAGAATCCCATGGACGGAGAAGCCTAGTAGGTTACAGTCCACGGGGTCGCAAAGAGTCGGACACGACTGAGCAACTTCACCTTCACCTCAATAAGTAATATTAAATTACTTATTTTTTTCTGTTGGAAGCACTGCTTCTCTCTGGGTACAGCTTGAAGGCAGGAGGAGAACGGGACAATAGAGGACGAGATGGTTGGGTGGCATCATCGACTCAATGGACATGAGTTTGAGTAAACTCCGGGAGTTGGTGATGGACAGGGAGGCCTGGCGAGCTGTAGTCCATGGGGTCACAAAGAGCTGGACATGACTGAGTGACTGAACTGAACTACTTCTCTTGCCTCTTCCCTGGCAGGAATCTCATTTCCCACCTTCTCTTCCTAAACACTTGCCCGGCACAGAATACCATAGTCTAAACATGCCTTGAAGAAAATACTTCTTTTGTCACACAACTGTTTCTCACCTGGAACATTTTGGCTAGGTTTTCTTCCTCTCCTCTCTTTTTTAAAATTCTCTTGGAAAATATATTTTAATTACCATTAATTTTAAACATATTTTTGAACTGTAACAAACTTTAAAAAATTATATAGTATACACATTTCAAATTTATTTTTTGGGAAGCGATTATCATTCAATTTGCATTTAGAAATGTACTGCTTTGCAGTTTATTGCTTTCTTACAATGTTTCAGTCTCTGTGTTGTCCTTGTTTCATTTTTCATTTCTAACAATGATTTGTATTTCTTTAAATCTTGGTCATACATGCTAAACTTACTATTCTTTTCAAAGTATGGGTTTTTGTTTCTACTTATCCGTTTTTTATTTTTTATAGTTAGATGGTTTATGCTTTCATTTATATTAATCTCTTTCTTCTATTTTATGTTTACTTTGCTTTGCTTTTCTAGACTCTTGTCTTAAAAGCAAAGATAATTTATTTTCAATATTCTTTACCAATCTGGAGAAGGGAACAGCTACCCACTCCAGTATTCTGGCCTGGAGAATTCCATGGACTGTATAGTCCATGGAGTCACAAAGGGTCAGACACAACTGAGTGACTTTCACTTTCACTTTCCCTATAGACATGTTTAAGTTTATATCTTTTCTTCTCACATTCTACTTCTCATATTTTTTCTTCAGTCATATTCCACTAGTTTTGCTATTTAGTCTGTTTATTCAGCTCCAAATAATTTATGTTTCATATCAACTGTCACTTTAACCTAATAATTATTTGCAATTGTCTGTATTTGTGTGTTTTATTTCCATGTATATTGTAACTTTTTTTGAGTAGTAGAATTTCTTGTTATTGTTGATGCATAAGTAAATGAAGCCTGCATAACATCACCTTTATGGAATTTGCTGACATTCGCACTGTGGTCTAGCACATGGTAAATTTTTGTGGCTGCAGTATGTATGCTTGAAAATGATATATAGTTTTGTGTGTATGGTTCAGGCTTCTTTGTGTAGCTATTCAATCAGGCTTGCTAAGTGCATTGCACAACTCCTCCGTATCCCTCCTCATTACCAAGTGGTTTCTTGGTTGATTTCTGAGGGAGAGATGTTCAGCCTCTTGCTGTGACTATGAATTTGCCGCTTTTCCTTTGTGAGACTACCAGTTTCACTGTTTCATTTCACACTGTTCACCTGAAACGATCACAATATTGTTTGTTAATAGGCTATACCTCAAAACAAAATAAAAAGTTAAAAAAAAAAAAAGAGTGACTTCAAAATGGCTTTGTCTTTCTCTTCCATGACCCTGGTCTCCTTTCTGATCATGCCACCTCTTGTCCCAACTTTCTAGGCCCACCAGTCCTGTTTTTAGTTTCTCAATGCAGAAAGCTCTTTCCTGACACAGGACTTTGCTTTATGTATTCCCCTTTGTGCTGCTCGAGCTCACCACTGTGTTGGATATCCAGGGCTCTGTGGCCCCTGGTGTCCTTACTGATGCCATAAGGGTGCCTTGCTCTCTCTCTCTCACCTTCTGGGAGAGAATTTTCTCTTGCACATTTTGCATTCTTTGTTTTTTTTTTTTTTTTTCAATTTGACCTTCTGCTGTCAGGGTTTCCTTCCATGTTCTAGTACCTTGAGAGTTCTCTTTCTTGTTTTTCATCCTTCCATCTAATAAATGTCCTTTTCTAACTTCCATATGGATTTGGTGGAAGAGGTGTAAAAAGAGGCTAAATGAAGCATGTTCTCAGTGCATTCTCAAGAGATTAAGCTTAAGAATGACTTTAAAATTGGTATTATGATTGCCGGTTGTGGGTGGTGGGTGGGATGGGGGTGTGGAGAAAGGGAAAGGATGGGGGCAAGTGATAGTTAGGAAGTTTGGGAAGAGCATGTACTTACTGCTATATTTTAAATGGATAACCAACAAGGACCTGCCGTATAGAACATGGAACTCTGCTCAATGTTATGTGGCAGCCTGGGTGGGAGGGGCATTTGGGGGAGAATGGATACATGTATATGTATAGATGAGTTCCTTCGCTGTTCACTTGAAATGATCACAGCATTGTTTGTTAATAGGCTATACCCCGATACAAAATAAAAAGTTTTTTTTAAAAAAGAGTGACTTAAAAATGCCTTTGTCTTTCTCTTCCATGACCCCAGTCTCCTCTCTGATCATACCACCTCTTGTCCCAACTTTCTAGCCCCACCAGTCCGTTTTTAGTTTCTCAATGCAGAAAGCTCTTTCCCAACACAGGACTTTTAAACATCAGTTTTCTCTGCCTCTGCCTGGAATCACAGTTTTCCCCATTATTTACCAAACCCTTCTTAAATCAGTTCAGTTCAGTCACACAGTCGTGTCTGACTCTTTGCAATCCCATGGAAAGCAACACGGCAGGCTGGCCTCCCTGTCCATCACCAACTCCCGGAATTTACTCAAACTCACGTCCATTGAGTCGGTGATGCCATCCAACCATCTCGTCCTCTGTCTTCCCCTTCTCCTCCTGCCTTCAATCTTTCCCAGCATCAGGGTCTTTTCAAATGAGTCAGTTCTTCACGTCAGGTGGCCAAAGGATTGGAGTTTCAGCTTCAGCATCACTCCTTCCAATGAACTTCAAGGCTGATTTCCTTGCTGTCCAAGGGACTCTCTAGAGTCTTCTCCAACACCACAGTTAAAAATCATCAATTCTTCACCACTCAGCTTTCTTCATAGTCCAACTCTCACAACCATACATGACTACTGAAAAAAACATAGCTTTGACGAGACAGACCTTTGTTGGTAAAGTAAAGTCTCTCTGCTTTTTCATATGTTGTCTAGGTTGGTCATAACATTTCTTCCAAGAAGCAAGTGTTTTTTAATTTCATGGCTGCAGTCACCATCTGCAGTGATTTTGGAACCCCAAAAAATAAAGTCTGACACTGTTTCCACTGTTTCCCCATCTATTTCCCATGAAGTGATGGGACCAGATGCCATGATCTTCATTTTCTGAATGTTGAGTTAGAAGCCAACTTTTTCACTCTCCTCTTTCACTTTCATCAAGAGGCTCTTTAGTTCCTCTTCACTTTCTGCCATAAGGGTGGTGTCATCTGCATTATCTGAGGTTATTGGTATTTCTCCCAGCAATCTTGATTCCAGTTTGTGCTTCATCCAGTCCAGTGCTTCTCATGATGTACTGTGCATATAAGTTAAGTAAGCAGGATGACAATATATAGCCTCAACATACTCCTTTCCTTATTTGGAACCAGTCTGTTGTTCCATATCCAGTTCTAACTGTTGCTTCTTGACCTGCATACAGATTTCTCAGAAGGCAGGTCAAGTGGTCTGGTATTCCCATCTCTTGGAGAATTTTCCACAGTTTGTTGTGGAAACTTCCTAAATAATCTAAATTAAATCAGGACATTCAGTTCTACTTTCTTGAAGTACTTCTATTTTTGCTCTTACTATACCTTTTTCAGTAGAGTACAGTTTAGAACCCACATATTTTTAAAATCTGATTATTTACTTTTTGTTTTTTTCTCTCAAATTAATTTCAAATTCTAATTGAAAAAAGAATATGTCTATTTTCTGTTTGTTCCTCACTGTATCCCCACTGCTGTGACAGTACCAGGAATAAAGTTAGTGTAAAAAGATTTTATTGAATAGATAAATGAATACTAGCTCCAAGTAGTTGCCGATTGAAAATTGAGGATACAAAGACTACAGGCACTAATATAAGGTTAAAATTCCATATAGATATAACACACTCCATCTTAAAGATGTGTACCTATTATAATTAGGAAAATCATAATAGGTATGAATTATAAAGTTCTAGTTCATATGTTCATTATGGTTAATCTTTACAAAACGCTGGACTGGAAGAAACACAAGCTGGAATCAAGATTGCCGGGAGAAATATCAATAACCTCAGATATGCAGATGACACCACCCTTATGGCAGAAAATGAAGAGGAGCTAAAAAGCCTCTTGATGAAAGTGAAAGAGGAGAGCGAAAATGTTGGCTTAAAGCTCAACATTCAGAAAATGAAGATCATGGCATCCGGTCCCATCACTTCATGGGAAATAGATGGGGAAACAGTGGAAACAGTGTCAGACTTTATTTTCTGGGGGCTCCAAAATCACTGCAGATGGTGACTACAGCCATGAAATTAGAAGACGCTTACTCCTTGGAAGAAAAGTTATGACCAACCTAGATAGTATTTTCAAAAGCAGAGACATTACTTTGCCGACTAAGGTCCATCTAGTCAAGGCTATGGTTTTTCCTGTGGTCATGTATGGATGTGAGAGTTGGACTGTGAAGAAGGCTGAGCGCCGAAGAATTGATGCTTTTGAACTGTGGTGTTGGAGAAGACTCTTGAGAGTCCCTTGGACAGCAAGGAGATCCAACCAGTCCATTCTGAAGGAGATCAGCCCTGGGATTTCTTTGGAAGGAATGATGCTAAAGCTGAAACTCCAGTACTTTGGCCCCCTCATGTGAAGAGTTGACTCATTGGAAAAGACTCTGATGCTGGGAGGGATTGAGGGCAAGAGGAGAAGGGGACGACCGAGGATGAGATGGCTGGATGGCATCACGGACTCGATGGATGTGAGTCTGAGTGAACTCCGAGGGATGGTAATGAACAGGGAGGCCTGGCGTGCTGCAATTCATGGGGTCGCAAAGAGTTGGACACGACTGAGTGACTGAACTGAACTGAACTTACAATAATACTGAAATTTGCAAATGGGTAAATTGAAGATTAGGAAAATGAGGTAACTTACTCAACATCAAGTTATTTATACTAATAATAGTAGAGTTGAATTCAAAACCAGATGTGTTTATTCCTAAAGTTTGTCCTTTTTTACACTATCATTCCATGCACCATTATGCAACATTTGGTAATCTGAGAAATCCTAATAAATTCACTTGAAAACAATTTATTTTAAAGAAACTAAAGTAGTATTCCCAGCTTTAAACTTGATCTAAATAAAGTAAGGAAGATATAAAACGTAGTTACTAATTCAATTTTTTTTTTCCTGAACTTTATACAACTAAAGAAATATTCAAAATATCCTTTCAAACTAGGTGTTTAGATTCTGGAGACAGAACTTCTCTACATTTTATGGAGTTTAATTTTACTACAGTGAATAGACATAACCACAGGATTTAATGGAAAGTGCGAGCACCAGTTTCTACTTCTCTAAGGCCATGTGCTTGGGCTCCCTCTAATACTTTCTTCAGTATAACTCTGTCAAGCATTAAGATAACAATTCAAATCAGTTTGGCCCATTCAGTTATTTTACACAAAGTTGACAAAGCATCTGGACAATTGTAGAAACATCTGGATGGTTAGTTAAATTTGTGACTGAAGTAATGGAACACTTGGGCACCCTAAAAACAAACAAGAGAAGTCTTTGCCTGACTCTCCAAAATAAAAGTGGAAAAATCAATATTTTTCCTCAAGACCTTTCTTCACCTGTCTAATATTCTGAATGTGTCTCATAAGAAGATGAACATTGTGTGCGTGTGTGTGTGTGTGTCCATGCATGTATGTGTGTTTTGCATTCCTATCATCCCTAGAGAGGTTTTGTTTACTTAGTTTCTGTGGCTGAATATTAAAACAAAAGTGAA
The DNA here is from genome assembly GCA_006410635.1 of Cephalophus harveyi. Lineage (NCBI taxonomy): Eukaryota > Metazoa > Chordata > Mammalia > Artiodactyla > Bovidae > Cephalophus > Cephalophus harveyi. Next base: position 40,184 of record SJYT01012444.1, read on the forward strand.
GAGAACAACTTGGAAAGATTTTTATAAAAACAATAGATTCACTCCACCCTTATTACAACATTATTTTTATTTAGCCAGTTTTTAAAAATAGTTTTGCAATAGAAGCAATAAAGAAAAGGTATAAAAACCTACAACCTACTAGATTATAAGCATTCTGAAAGAAAAGCCTCAACAATATTTAATCCATCAATGTGAATGATACCCATGTAAGAAAAATTTCAAAAGCAAATCCCATTAAATGCAAAAAGGGATACATTTTATATAACACCTTAGAAAAAGCATCTTTATGTGAAGTCCAACACCTCAATTACTATAATAATGCACACTGACAAAAAGCTCACAACATAAGAATTAGTAATTGTTTTGGACTTAAGTTGTTTTTCATATTGAATTAAAATCATTCATATTCTGTTTTCCTAAGTTACTAGTTTTGTAAATTTGGCTCATTTACATTTTTCATTTTTATTCACTTTTGGAGATGTTCATTTTCAGTATAAAGAAGGCCATCAAATCTTCTCCATGTGGGGCATACATGAAAAGTATTTACTGAGTTTGTTGGAGGCAAATAGCACTAAGCATAACATGCTGAGCCACCAGGGCTTCCCAGGTGATGCGGTGCTAAAGAATACGCCTGTCAATGCAGGAGACTAGGGTTGGATCATGAAGATCCCTGGAGAAGGAAATGGCAATCCACTCCAGTGTTCTAGCCTGAAAAATTCCATGGAGAGAGGAGCCTGGCGAGCTACAGTCCATGGGGTGGCAAAGAGTCAGTCAGACATGACTAAGTGAATGAACATGTTTTTTTTTAAGCATAACATGGCAATTAATATCATGGATCACGCCGTCGAATACCTAATTATCTAAATCACAAATGCAAAAGACATCTAATTCCTTGCATACAAAACTGCTTTCAATTTCTATATGGAGAGTTTTTGTATCAGAAAAGTAATTTATTTGTGCTTCCGTTGCCTCACCAACAAATGAAAGTAATAATAACAATGATGCAATAAGGTCATTTTGAAAATAAATTAGTACACACAAAACAACAGCACTGACACAGAGAGGATGCTCAAAACCATTGGGAAGAAAAATAATTCACTGGTCTAAGAGTACAACAAGGCTGTATATTGTCACCTTGCTTATTTAACTTCTATGCAGTGTACATCATGTGAAATGCTGGGCTGAATGACTCACAAGCTGGAATCAAGATTGCTGGGAGAAGTATCACCAACATTAGAGGCGGATTCTTTACCATCTGAGCCACTAAGTCAATCTATAAATAGGTCTAACACATTTCTTTGATTATGCCAATTCTTTAAAAAAAAAAAAAAAAAAACTTTAAAAGTTTTCCCAGATATTGAATACAAACTTGATATCTTTTGTAGCATTTAACAATTTATGTTTATAGACTTATCTTTAATCATTTTAATTCTTATACTGCATCACAATAAAACTGTGTTATTAAGAGTTCCCTGGTTCTGCCTTGTTCTTTCTTACCCTGTACTTCCCTCTATGAGAGACATTTTCGCCCAGTTTTCATCACTGATTGACATTGATCCTGTCATTCCAGGCTTAGAGTATGTACCATTTTCTCCAGTGAGTGACCTTATTTGATTCTCAGGCTTAGACGGGAGGAAGCATTTATAGCACAGCTTTTTGTTGCTCACAGCTTCTACCACAATGCCCTCCACTTTGTAAGGAGCTACTGCCAACCTGATGAAGGTGGGGACATTCCACCCTTGGCTCATGCACTTGTTATCACTTTGGCTCTAGAATAAAGCCCTTCGAGAGAAGGGACTTTGTCTTATATTCCTGTTTCATTTCTTCACAATTCCCAAGTATATACTAGAAACATCTAAAAGAAAGGGAAAGATTTTTATTTGATTTTCGGTTTTGAAGAGAGCAGATGGCTACCTCTCAGAGACAGAAATATGAACTGACAACTATCTGCGGTCAGAAAGAGCCATGCCCAGAGGTCTAATTTGAGTTATTGGAAATGCAATTTCAGCAACAGGAGCAAGAACCACTGTAACCACCACCAGATCTGAGCAAAATTTGATAGGTCTTGTACCCATAATAGCTCAGCACTCGTGATAAAGAAAAATCTAAACAGAGGCCAAGAAAAGAAATGGTCAGAGGAGAGAAAAATAGTGTTTCTGAACTACAGCTGGTGCTGAGAGGGTCTTAAACATGCACCTCAGTCCTTCAAGGATGGATTCATTAATATTTTTCCACAGCTGTAGAGATGAATAAGAGATTAATTAAAAGGGGAAATAGATTTTCCTTTTCTGGCACACTTAACATAAATGCTACTACTATGTTTTGATAGTAACTTAGTGAAGTATCTCCACCCACTCTTATCTTGGGGGTAAGAAACTTTTATGACGTGATTGATATGGACTGTAGTATTTATTTTCTTAGGATTCATTTTTTTTTTTCTATTCAATTCCTTTTTTTAATTCTCCTTGGATATTTAGTTCCTGATCAGTTCTACATAAATACCAGCTTGAGGAATAAATAGTTTACCAAAAACAAGCTTTAGCAAAAAAAAATCCCAGAATCAAATCCCAGGTTCTTCATTAGGATAATAATAAACAAACCTAAAAGCAAATTTTAAAAAATTACACCAGCTTCTATTTGTTGTGCACTTACTTTGCATCAGCCACTCTGCTGAAGACTGTGTTTTTTTTTTTCTTATTTACTATTTATTTTAGGCTTGTGAGGTAGGTATTTTATTACTATTTGCACCATGCAGAAGAAGAAACTTTAGCTTCACTAAAGGTTGTGGTCCCAAACTCTGTGACTGCAAAGCCCGTATTCTTCATCACTGTGGTTTGTCCTTCTGACTCTACATTTGTCTTTTATCTAACTTTTTTGAACCCCAGTCACATTGGAAAGCAGGGTCTAATCATAACTCCAGGCTTCCCAGGTGGCTCAGTGGTAAAGAATCAGCTTGCCAAGCAGAAAATGTGGGTTTGATCCCTGGGTCAAGAAGATCCCCTAGAGGAGGCAATGGCAACCCACTCCAGTATTCTTGCCTGGGAAATCTCATGGACAGAGGAGCCTGGCAGGCTACAGTCCAAGACGGTGCAGAGTTGGGCACGACATAGCAACTAAACAACAAATCATAACTCTTGTTGTGATTCTGAATTTTGTGCATGGAATTTAAACTTAATATATTTTGCTCCATATTAGAGAATTTCTTAGCTTTTTATTTCATTCTGTACTGTTTAATGGGCTTCCCTGGTGGCTCAGAGGTTAAAGCGTCTGCCTCCAATGCTCCTGGATTATGTTTGATGCTCATAAGCAATACTATATACATATTCTATTAATATGTTACTCATAAATTTTACAAATTTAGGGCAAAAAATTACTTTTGGAAGGGGAAGTTTTTCATTAACAATATTTAGTCAGTATCAGAATTTGAATTCTACGTAAGACTGTTGTGAAAGTTAGTTTTATATGTCAACTTGCCTGGCCCTCAGTGCCCAGATATTTGGTCAAATATTACTCCGGGTGTTTCTATGAGGGTGTTTGGATTATATTTACATTTAAAAATGTGGACTTTGAGTAAAGCAGATTGCCCTTCATTATGTAGGTGAGTCTTATTCAATTAGCTAAAAGCTTGACTAGAATAAAAAGGTAAGAAGGAACTCTCCAACGAATTAGCTTTCTGATTTTATAGCAAACTGCTTTTGTACTTGAACTACAACTCTTTCCTGCATTTCCAGCCTGCTTTCCTCCCCCAGTAGATTTTGGACTCAACAAACCTCCAGAGTCACATGAGACAGTTCCTTAAAATAAATCTCCCCCTGCTTTCTCTATGTATATGTAATATGTTGTTGGTTCTGTTCTATATCTCTGGAGAATTCTGACTAGTACAGTCTGTTAGCTCAGCTTAAAGAAAAGTTTCATAACTATTTTGAAATTTTAAAATAAAAAATCTCATTCTCATTGAATTAGAAATCATTCTGCCTTACCATCAGAAATTTTGAGATGATACTGGTTAATGAAAGAAAAGAAAGATCTCTTAGATTTAAGAACTGCATGTAATAAAGACCATTTAAGTAACTCAAGTTATTAAAATTCCGGTTAAAGATGAGAAAGGAGTTGCCACAATATAAAAAGAGTGATAAAGGTATCTGTAATTACTACTTTTTGTGAGACTAAAGTTCCTTACAGATGATGACTATCAAGATTGTAGAGAGATCATTATTAAAAATTCTTGATTACAAATTTGGTGAAGCCAAATGGCTGAATATTAAAACAAAAGTGAAGAGAACAACTTGGAAAGATTTTTATAAAAACAATAGATTCACTCCACCCTTATTACAACATTATTTTTATTTAGCCAGTTTTTAAAAATAGTTTTGCAATAGAAGCAATAAAGAAAAGGTATAAAAACCTACAACCTACTAGATTATAAGCATTCTGAAAGAAAAGCCTCAACAATATTTAATCCATCAATGTGAATGATACCCATGTAAGAAAAATTTCAAAAGCAAATCCCATTAAATGCAAAAAGGGATACATTTTATATAACACCTTAGAAAAAGCATCTTTATGTGAAGTCCAACACCTCAATTACTATAATAATGCACACTGACAAAAAGCTCACAACATAAGAATTAGTAATTGTTTTGGACTTAAGTTGTTTTTCATATTGAATTAAAATCATTCATATTCTGTTTTCCTAAGTTACTAGTTTTGTAAATTTGGCTCATTTACATTTTTCATTTTTATTCACTTTTGGAGATGTTCATTTTCAGTATAAAGAAGGCCATCAAATCTTCTCCATGTGGGGCATACATGAAAAGTATTTACTGAGTTTGTTGGAGGCAAATAGCACTAAGCATAACATGCTGAGCCACCAGGGCTTCCCAGGTGATGCGGTGCTAAAGAATACGCCTGTCAATGCAGGAGACTAGGGTTGGATCATGAAGATCCCTGGAGAAGGAAATGGCAATCCACTCCAGTGTTCTAGCCTGAAAAATTCCATGGAGAGAGGAGCCTGGCGAGCTACAGTCCATGGGGTGGCAAAGAGTCAGTCAGACATGACTAAGTGAATGAACATGTTTTTTTTTAAGCATAACATGGCAATTAATATCATGGATCACGCCGTCGAATACCTAATTATCTAAATCACAAATGCAAAAGACATCTAATTCCTTGCATACAAAACTGCTTTCAATTTCTATATGGAGAGTTTTTGTATCAGAAAAGTAATTTATTTGTGCTTCCGTTGCCTCACCAACAAATGAAAGTAATAATAACAATGATGCAATAAGGTCATTTTGAAAATAAATTAGTACACACAAAACAACAGCACTGACACAGAGAGGATGCTCAAAACCATTGGGAAGAAAAATAATTCACTGGTCTAAGAGTACAACAAGGCTGTATATTGTCACCTTGCTTATTTAACTTCTATGCAGTGTACATCATGTGAAATGCTGGGCTGAATGACTCACAAGCTGGAATCAAGATTGCTGGGAGAAGTATCACCACTTCAGATATGCAGATGTTTACTCTAATGGTAGATAAAGAGCTTCTTGATGAGGGTGAAAGAGGAGAGTGAAAAAGTTGGCTTACAACTCAATATTTAAAAAACTAAGATCATGGCATCCGGTTCCATCACTTCATAGCAAACAGATGGGGAAAAAGTGGAAGCAGTGACAGATTTTATTTTCCTGGGTGCCAAAATCACTGCAGACTGTGACTACGGCCATGAAATTATCGCTTGTTCCTTAGAACAAAAGCTATGGCCAACCTAGACAGTGTATTAAAAATCAACAATATCACTTTGCCAACAAAAGTCCATCTAGTCCAACCTATGGTTTCTCCAGTAGTCATGTGTGGATGTGAGAACTGGACCATTAAGAAGGCTGAGGGGCAAAGAATTGATGCCTTTGAATTGTGCTGGAGAAGACTTTTGGGAGTCCCTTGGGCAGCAAGATCAAATCTGTCAATCCTAAAGGAAACTAACCTTGAATATGCATTAGAAGGACTGTTGTTGAAGCTGAAGCTCCAATACTCTGGCCACCTGATGCAAAGAGCTGGCTTACTGGAACACTGTGAAAAGATTGAAGGCAAAAGAAGAGAGAGGGCAGCAGCAGATGAGATGGTTACATAGTGTCACCGACTCAATGGACATGAATATGAGCCAACTCTGGGAGAGAGGGAAGGATAGGGAAGCTGAGCGTGCTGAGTGCTGAAGTCCACTGGTTTGCAAAGAGTCAAACATGACTTAGCAACTGAACAATAACAACAATTTTTAGCATCAGGTTTATAAATGGAGTTCTATGAATATTTCTTTACTGAAAGCTTCAGTGTACCTAGCCATCTTTTTCATAGACACAAGAACAGAAGAAAATTACACCAAAAACCACAAGGAAGAAGATGCAAGGTTAAAGTATAGGGAACATGGTCCTATTCTCTGCAATGCTAATATACTATACAGGAAAAGACTCTAGGCTCTCATGTGCTACCTTGAACGTTTTACAAACTCATTCTTAATGCCTTCAAATCCTGTTTTTGTCCCCACAATTTAGGTCATGGATGTTAAAGATCATTAAAAATCAGTCTATTCTGGGTTTCACCTTCAATGTTCCCCTCCCCTTGCCCCCACTCAGAATTTGACCATGCAGAGCAACCTCTTGCCTGTCTTCCCTCCTTTTGTTTTAGACAATAAGATAAATGTTGATCTTACTTTCCTTTATTCCTTCTCTTCCCACTATTCTTTCTCCTTCATGCTCTTTTCCTCTTTCCTCCATGCCCATCCTTGGACATTCTCCAAGGTTTTTTACACTAGATAAATGAGATGCTTTACATGAAATAACCAAATCCAGGGTCTAAAATATAAAAAGTGATCCGAAAAAGCAAGTTCCTTTTGTTCTTTTAGGCTCTTCTTTTCTCAGGGATATCATCTGTGCTTGTGGCTTTAATCATCAGTTCCACACAGACGAGGTTTAAATCTCTATCTTCTGCTGACTTCTCTCCTCAGATTCACTCGTCTGTTCCTACCTGGACCGGCTGTTCAACCTCAATGCCTTCTTGCCTTGCTCTTGTCTAGGTACCACTCCCCCAACTTCTGTGCAAATCTTGGATTTTATGGCACTGGCTACATTTTGATCACGAATTATCAGAGGTGACTTTCACTTAGTTCTCACCTGTAAGTCACTAGGTCCTGGAGGATCTATGTTTAGTGTCCATCACATTCATATCCTCTTTTGAATTCTCAACTTACTAGTTCAAAATTGTCAGCGTTAGATCTGGGCACTTGATCAGAGATGGAACAACTTCTCATTCCAAATCTGAGCTTCGAAAATTTTGTTGCCGTTAATACTAAGTGAAAGTGAAAGTCGCTCAATCGTGTCCAAATCTTCGGGACCCCATGGACTGTAGCCTGCCAGGCTCCTCTGTCCATGGAATTCTCCAGGCAAGAATACTGGAGTGGGTTGTCATTCCCTTCTCCAGGGTATCTTCCCAACCCACGACTGAACCCAGGTCTCCCACATTAGAGGCGGATTCTTTACCATCTGAGCCACTAAGTCAATCTATAAATAGGTCTAACACATTTCTTTGATTATGCCAATTCTTTAAAAAAAAAAAAAAAAAAACTTTAAAAGTTTTCCCAGATATTGAATACAAACTTGATATCTTTTGTAGCATTTAACAATTTATGTTTATAGACTTATCTTTAATCATTTTAATTCTTATACTGCATCACAATAAAACTGTGTTATTAAGAGTTCCCTGGTTCTGCCTTGTTCTTTCTTACCCTGTACTTCCCTCTATGAGAGACATTTTCGCCCAGTTTTCATCACTGATTGACATTGATCCTGTCATTCCAGGCTTAGAGTATGTACCATTTTCTCCAGTGAGTGACCTTATTTGATTCTCAGGCTTAGACGGGAGGAAGCATTTATAGCACAGCTTTTTGTTGCTCACAGCTTCTACCACAATGCCCTCCACTTTGTAAGGAGCTACTGCCAACCTGATGAAGGTGGGGACATTCCACCCTTGGCTCATGCACTTGTTATCACTTTGGCTCTAGAATAAAGCCCTTCGAGAGAAGGGACTTTGTCTTATATTCCTGTTTCATTTCTTCACAATTCCCAAGTATATACTAGAAACATCTAAAAGAAAGGGAAAGATTTTTATTTGATTTTCGGTTTTGAAGAGAGCAGATGGCTACCTCTCAGAGACAGAAATATGAACTGACAACTATCTGCGGTCAGAAAGAGCCATGCCCAGAGGTCTAATTTGAGTTATTGGAAATGCAATTTCAGCAACAGGAGCAAGAACCACTGTAACCACCACCAGATCTGAGCAAAATTTGATAGGTCTTGTACCCATAATAGCTCAGCACTCGTGATAAAGAAAAATCTAAACAGAGGCCAAGAAAAGAAATGGTCAGAGGAGAGAAAAATAGTGTTTCTGAACTACAGCTGGTGCTGAGAGGGTCTTAAACATGCACCTCAGTCCTTCAAGGATGGATTCATTAATATTTTTCCACAGCTGTAGAGATGAATAAGAGATTAATTAAAAGGGGAAATAGATTTTCCTTTTCTGGCACACTTAACATAAATGCTACTACTATGTTTTGATAGTAACTTAGTGAAGTATCTCCACCCACTCTTATCTTGGGGGTAAGAAACTTTTATGACGTGATTGATATGGACTGTAGTATTTATTTTCTTAGGATTCATTTTTTTTTTTCTATTCAATTCCTTTTTTTAATTCTCCTTGGATATTTAGTTCCTGATCAGTTCTACATAAATACCAGCTTGAGGAATAAATAGTTTACCAAAAACAAGCTTTAGCAAAAAAAAATCCCAGAATCAAATCCCAGGTTCTTCATTAGGATAATAATAAACAAACCTAAAAGCAAATTTTAAAAAATTACACCAGCTTCTATTTGTTGTGCACTTACTTTGCATCAGCCACTCTGCTGAAGACTGTGTTTTTTTTTTTNTCAATCCTAAAGGAAATCAACCCTAAATATTCATTGGGAGGACTGATGCTGAAGCTGAAACTCCAATATTTTGGCCACCTGATGTGAAGAACTGACTCATCAGAAAAGACCCTGATGCTGGGAAAGATTGAGGGCAGGAAGAGAAGGGAGTGACAGAGGATGAGATGGTCGGAGGGTATCATTGACTCAATGAACATAAGTTTGAGCAAGCTCTGGGACATAGTGAAGGATGGGGAAACCTGGGGTGCTGCAGTCCATGGGGTCACAAAGAGCTGGACACCACTGAGCAGCTGAACAACACAAAGGGGGGAAAACAAATTTTACTGCAACACTGCTTAGGTATATGTTCAGCAATGAAGAAAAATGGCCGAAAAATAGCTCTCTAAATTACAACACCATTCTGCAATTGGATCTTTATTGCCCAAAGATAGGATAGTGGACTGAGATTCCCTATGTTGAAGCCCTCTTGGCCCTTTGCCAAGATTCTGCCCCAACTCTTGTAATCAAAACCCCAGGGGACTAGAGAACTCTCTTGAGATGATCCCCTTCTAATTCCCCCAACTCCTGAGGGGGAACTGAGCTCCCCCTACTCCTGACAGCACCCCTACTTCTTCAGAGCACTCACTTCTCTGGGCTCACCCACCTCCCTGGATCCCTCTGACCCATCCACAACTCCACGTCCCTATGTCTCTCCCTATGACTCTCTCTTCCTCCTCAGCATGGTCTTGATTATTAAATACCCCAAAGGCCACCTCTAGGAGTGTGGGCATGGGGGCTTGTGGACCAAACTGTAAATTTTGGACCTTCCACCCAGTATCGGGCAGACTGGCTGTTACGCCAAGAAGAAGAGATGGGTCCCCCTGGGGTAACTCGCAGTGGAATTTCTTACCATCTAGGATCAGGGGAATTATGACCTCTTAGGGAAGTGGCAAATGGCACAGGACAGTCAAACTACGTGTGCCCTATTCTTTAACTGATTTGCATGCTCAGTCTCTTTAGTTGTGACCACAAAGAGCGACCCCATGGTCTGCAGCCCTCCAGGCTCCTCTGTCCATGGGATTTTCTGGCAAGAATACTGGAGTGGGTTGCCATGCTCTCCTCCAAGGGATCTTCCCTACCCAGGGATCAAACCCGGGTCTCCTGTGGGTCCTGCGTTGGCAAGCAGGTTCTTTACTGCTGATCCACTGGGGAAGCCCTAGTTCTGGCATAGTTACTCCATTTTGATGTTCAAATGCATTCTCTTCCTCCAAAAATAGAGAGTGGGTTGCTTTTCAGAAGATGCTAGTTAGTTGGCTGAAGGGTTTCAGGTCCTAACTCTGGCCTTTTATTTAACTTGGAAGGATGTCCAAGCAGTCCTATCTACATGTTGTACCCTTGAGGAAAAACGGAGAATATGGGCAGTAGCCCAGGGACACGGTGACCAGCTTGGCAGGGGCCCTCCCAAATATTCTGTTATGAATGGAGATACCAACCCAAGTCAGGAGCCCTGTTGGAATTATCATTTCTGGGAGGGAACAGAGTCAGGAAGCATAAGATCCACTGTGTATTAGAAGGGATGAGAACGGGCACCAGAAAGCCCATTAAGTATACAAGGGTTAAAAGAGTGACGCAAGAAGAAAAAGAAAACCCAGGCCTCTTTCAGGGATGGCTTGTGGAGGGTTTCAGAAAATATACTGACACCAATAATACTGACCCCTCCACTCCTGAGAGACAGTCCCTGCTGGCACAACTGAGAAAGCCAGAAAGAGCCCCCTGAACCATGCCCAGCCTGCAAACAAACAGGTCTTTGGAAGAGGGGCTGCCCTTGGTCTGGAAGGGGAGGGGCGGGGGGCTCCCACTCGCAAGATGCTGCACAGTTAAGGCAGCCTGGGAGATGTCTGTCTCCACCAAGTAGCCCCGGTGGTCCCTGACATGCAGGTAAGAAGACTGATTTTTTTAATTGAGGGAGCCACTTGCTCTGTCCTGATCTCTCACACTGGGTCTCCTTCCTCTAAAAGCTTCACAGGGACTGGTGGTGATGGAAAGCCTCCCACCTGCTATTTCACTGTCCTCTCCCCTGACAACCTGAACAGTGTTTCAATTCCGCCTTTTGGTTGTACCTCAGTGTCCTAATCCGCTGCTGGGGAGGGACCTTCTGGACTCCCTTGGGACCATTAAACAAGTAGGACATATGGCAGCCCCACATTCTGACTGTGACTACATCAGACCAACCAGAAGAGCAAGGTCCTATTCCCAGTCATATTCTACAAGGAGTGAACCTGCATTTTGGGACCAAGGAGTACCCAGGAGGGCCTTAAATACCCAACCTGAAAGAATTAGTCTTAGGCCAGAAGCCACTTGCCCTTGTAAGAGACAATATCCAATAAAGCTGGAAACAAAGAAAGAGTTAGAAGCCCTTGTAGATAAATTCGTAACACATGGCCTCTTGGTGCCCTGCCAGTCTCCATGCAAGACTCCTGTTTTTCTGGTTGTTAAGTCTACTGGGAATATTGAGTGGGACAAGACCTTAGAGCAGTAAACGATACTGTGGTCCCTACACAGCTTTGTGCACAATCCTTATCAAACATCACCTCAGATCCCCAGGATGCTAAATGCCCTGCTGTGCCCGAACTCAAGGAGCCCTTCTTTTGGATCCTAGTCCATCTCTCTCACAATATTTGCTTGCCTTCGAGTGGACTAACCACCACTCAGGCCAAATGCACCACCACCCCTGGAAAGTATGGCCTCAGGGCTTTCAGGATAGCACACACTTGTTCCCCCAGGCCCCAGGAAAACAACTATGGGAGAAACAACTATAAGAATGGGCGATTCTACTGTATGTACATGAGATATAATATGTACCTCACCATGGAGGTCTCAGATCAAAATACCACTTAAGTCCTTAATTTGTTGGGGCAGGGGGTGCTACAGAACCTCTCAAAGGCACACCAAATCTCAATGCAATGAGTTAAATATCTGGGATATATTACAAACTGAAATACACAGTTATGTCCATATAGAAAACAAGCTATATTTAGGCTGCTGCTGCTAAGTCGCTTCAGTCGTGTCATAGATTCAAAAATGTTAGTAGAAAAGATTTAAAATATTTTATTTGAAAGCTTTGTACAAGTAAAATTATTTAGTTTCTTCCCTAATACTTTGTGTTTTATTTTTCTTATTGTAATTATATAACCTAAATAAAATATAATGAGTTTTTTAAAAAAATCCACTATCAGTGTAGATTCCTCAAACCCCCTTACTCCAGGTTATCTTTGTAAGCTACTTAAGTACTATGATGTTGCTGCTGCTGCTAAGTCGTTTCAGTCGTGTCCGACTCTGTGCGACCCCATAGATGGCAGCCCACGAGGCTCCCCTGTCCCTGGGATTCTCCAGGCAAGAACACCGGAGTGGGTTGCCATTTCCTTCTCCAATGCATGAAAGTGAAAAGTGAAAGTGAAGTCGCTCAGTCGTGTCCGACTCTTAGCGACCCCATGGACTGCAGCCTACCAGGCTCCTCCGTCCATGGGATTTTCCAGGCAAGAGTGCTGGAGTGGGGTGCCACTGCCTTCTCCGACTATGATGTTAGTGTTATAATATTAAAAATGTTGGAAGCTGTTTAAAGAAAAATTGGACTTTCTTCTAAAGGATCATTGAACTTTATAAAACCCAAAGGGCATTAGGGATTTGCCTATAGTTCTGCTCAACACACTGTATCTAGGTGACTTGGACGTTTCCTTCCAGGAGGTATTTTACAGATGTTTCATACTTTAAAAAGTTTTTGGATATAATAGCCTAACTATAATGAACAAGAGGAGCTTCCCAGGTAGCTCAGTGGTAAAGAATCCACCTGCCAATACAGGAGATGCAGGTTTGATTCCTGGGCCCATTAGATCCCCTAGAGGAGGAAATGGCAACCCACTCCAGTATTCTTGCATCAAAAATCCCATGGACAGAGCAGCCTGGAACGCTTCAGTATATGGAGCGACAAAGGGTCAGACTCAACTGAGCATGTGTGCACAATGAACAAGAGGAAGGAAGACTAGATACATGGAGACCATTTGGAAGGTTGTTGTAATAACCCAGATGAGGCATGATGTAGTCTAAATCAGGGTAGTGATGGTGGTAATGGAGAATGGTAGAAAGCTTTGGGAGATGTTTGTTAATTAGAATCACTAGGATTTTTTTTTATTGATTTGATGTGATGAATTATGAACAAGGAGAGAGAGGAATAAAATTTCTGTTGAGTAACATAAATCAGCGACAGTCTCTATGAGCAGCTCCATATTACCTGCCTGTGGAGCAGAATGATACTGACGCTAGTCCTTACCTGCCTCATTCTCAGAGCCTGGTGGTGACCCTCAGGTACTGTTCTGAAACAAAACCAAAAGAAGATCATCAACTCTTTAACATTTTCTCTGCCAACCTAAAAGGAATAAAATGGTTTTTACTTCCTCACAAATCCCCATGGAATCTTCCCAGATCATGTAAAGGGATGATCCCAAAGGACTATCAGATCTGTGTGCTAAGGCGCTTCAGTTGTGTCTGATTCTTTGCAACCCTATGGACTGTAGCCCACCAGGTTCCTCTGTCCATGGGATTATCCAGGCAAGAACACTAGACTGGGTTGCAATGCCCTTCTCCAGGGCATCTTCCCAACCCATAGATTGAACTTGCATCTGTTATGTCTTATGCATTGACAGGCGGGTTCTTTACCACTAGCACCACATGGGAAGCCGTATCAGATCTAAATTTAGGCAAATGTTTCCTGACCTAAGCTTTATTTAAGTGAGAGCCTCAGTTTAGTTCAGGCACTTAGTGGTGTCCAACTCTTTGTGACCACATGGACTGCAGCACGCCAGGCTTCCCTCTCCATTACCAACTCCCAGAGCTTCCCCAAACTCATGTCCATTGAGTCAGTGATGCCATCCAACCATCTCATCTGCTGTCATCCCTTTCGCCTCCTGCCTTCAATCTTTCCCAGCATCAGGACCTTTTCCAATGAGTCAGTTCTTCACATCAGGTGGCCAAAGTATTGGAGCTTCAGCTTCAGCATCAGTCCTTCCGATGAATATTCAGGACTGATTTCCTTTACAATTGACTGGTAGTGAGAGCCTATCCCTTAATTATTCCCAAATACATCCATTTCAATTTGCATTACTACCTTTTCTTTGTATTCACTTAAGGAACTGGAGGGATCTATCGTGCTCTTGGGGATGCCCTCTTAAGGAAAGGTAAAGATATTAGGTAGGAAGTAAAGAAGTTAATTAGAACACATTCAAAATGGAGGGACATTGGAAACATTTATTCCATCCACTTTAATTTATAGGCAGGAAAATTGTGGCCCAGAAGTGAGGTACAATTTACTGAGGCCAGAGAAAGATACAGAGCAGAAAGTGAAAGAAGTTTACCAGAAATAAACTTAATAACTATGATATTTCACTAAAGTTAAGACATAATCAGTTATGAAGTATGAAAAAAACTACCAGTTAAACTATAACAGACTGCTAATACACTAGTAAGATATACAGTAAATTCTAATTTGTTAGTTTTAAAAATAAATATGTGTCTTCAAGTTGATAGTCCTGAAAGGCAAGCTGTCAATAAAAATTTCTACAGTAGACAGTGGCATTTCTACCCTTCTTTTAAAAGTTAAGAGTCTTAAGCACTAAGATACACAATTAGAAATTATATACAGATTAATCCTTTAAAAACTCTTATTTTTTGTATTATAGAAAAATTGTCTTAGAAGTCTAAGTCAGGTTCACTCAGAATTTGGGTTGCAGAAAATTATAATGATAATTAAATAATTTTTCACATGCAATGACACTAAATTCTGCCATATTCTGGAAAGGGTCACAAACCACAGAAGTTCTGCATTCTGCTTTATTTCAAACCTTACAGTATCAGTTAGGAAACATCTAAGTAACTCTGGAAACACTTGGATGGTACAAAATGCACACTTATTTTTATTTTGTAAGCATTCTTTTACACGAGTCATTAGATGAATTTCTTGTTCTAAATAAATGTGTCAAATTATTGTCACAAAATTTTAAGCCAAAAATGGGAAATGAAAATACATGCTCTAAATTAGAGGAAAGAGAAAATTAGGTGCGAGGTGTTGTAAAATGCACACATAAACATGCAAATGTTATCCAGCTTTCTTAAGTCAGAATTTTTTGTGTGGTAAGAATCTTACATGATTTGTATGAAATGTTTCAGAGGTGTAGTTATAAATGTAACATTAAAACATACTTCCCTGCAACGTGGTATGACTTCCTCCTAAGAAGCCTGATCAAGTGAAATCTTCATTAATTTTGGTTGGGCAAAGAATATTTTAGATTTGTCATCAGAGATATCTGTCTGCTCACTACACTTGTATTTAGGTGGGCTTTGAGTTTCAGTACTGGTAAACTTTCTTCTTGAGCTCCTCTGATGGCTCAGCGGTAAACAATCTGCCTGCAGTGCAGGAGAAGGCAGATGCATGGGTTTGATCCTTGAGTCTGGAAGGTCCCATGGAGGAGGGCATGGCAATGCACTCCAGTATTTTTGCCTGGAGAAAGCCAGAGAAACCTGTCAAGCTACAGACCATAGGATCACAAAGAGTGGGACATGACTGAAATGACTGAGCATGCACATACCCACAACCATTCTTATATTTCAGAATTAAGGAGCTTTTGGAAACATCAACCTCATTACATTCTTGAGAGTAACATGTTAGACTAACACTCAGAAAATTATATAGATTTTTTTTTCTTTTAAATTTGTATTGAACTTACATAAGTTAAAAAGAAAAAACACAAAACCAACCAACCAACCAAACAGACAAAACAACCGAGTTCATTTATTTCTCCCATCACTCACTCCTTGCTTCTTGCAGTCAATGATTTGTTCTCTTTATCTATTACCTGGGCTTTTTATTTTTTGGTTTTGTTTTTCAGTTCAGTCACTGAGTCATGTCCGACTCCTGTGACCCCATGAATTGCAGCACGCCAGGCCTCCCTGTTCATCACCATCTCTCGGAGTTCACTCAGACTCACGTCCATCGAGTCCGTGATGCCATCCAGCCATCTCATCCTCGGTCATCTCCTTCTCCTCCTGCCCCTGATCCCTCCCAGCATCAGAGTCTTTTCCAATAAGTCAACTCTTCGCATGAGGTGGCCAAATTACTGGAGTTTCAGCTTTAGCATCAGTCCTTCCAAAGAAATCCCAGGGTTGATCTCCTTCAGAATGGACTGCTTGGATCTCCTTGCAGTTCAAGGGACTCAAGAGTCTTCTCCAACACCACAGTTCAAAAGCATCAATTCTTCGGCAATCAGCTTTCTTTATAGTTCAACTCAGACATCCATACATGACTACTGGAAAAACCACAGCCTTGACTAGATGGACCTTTGTTGGCAGAGTAATGTCTCTGCCTTTCAATATGCTGTCTAGGTTGGTCGTAACTTTCCATCCAAGGAGTAAGTGTCTTTTAATTTTATGGCTGCAGTCACCATCTGCAGTGATTTTGGAGCCCAGAAAAATTAAGTTAGCCACTGTTTCCACTGTTTCCCATCTATTTGCCATGAAGTGATGGGACCGGATGCCATGATCTTCGTTTTCTGAATGTTGAGCTTTCAGCCAACTTTTTTCACTCTCCTCTTTCATCAAGAGGCTCTTTCGTTCTTCACTTTCTGCCATAAGGGTGGTGTCATCTGCATATCTGAGGTGATTGATATTTCTCCCAGCAATCCTGATTGCGGCTTGTGCTTCATCCAGCCTAGCATTTCTCATGATGTACTCTGCATAGAAGTTAAATAAGCAGGGTGACAATATACAGCCTTGACATACTCCTTTTCCTATTTGGAACCAGATATTAGTGATGCTTCTTAAGGCCCACTTGGTTTCACATTCCAGGATGTCTGGCTCTAGGTGAGTGATCACACCATCGTGATTATGTGGGTCGTGAAGATCTTTTTTGTACAGTTCTTCTGTGTGTTCTTGCCACTTCTTCTTAATATCCTCTGCTTCAGTTAGGTCCATACCATTTCTGTCCTTTATTGAGCTTATTTTTGCATGAAATGTTCCCTTGGTATCTCTAATTTTCTTGAAGAGATCTCTAGTCTTTCCTATTCTAGTTTCCCTCTATTTTTTTGCACTGATCACGGAGGAAGGATTTCTATCTCTCCTTGCTATTCTTTGGAACTCTTCATTCAAACGGGTATGTCTTTCCTTTTCTCCTTTGCTTTTCACTTCTCTTCTTTTCACAGCTATTTGTAAGGCCTCCTCAGACAGTCATTTTGTTTTTTTGCACTTCTTTTTCTTGGGGATGGTCTTGATTCCTGTCTACTGTACAATGTCAGGAACCTCCGTCCATAGTTCATCAGGCACTGTCTGTCAGATCTAGTCCCTTAAATCTATTTCTCAATTCCACTGTATAGTCATAAGGGATTTGATGTAGGTCATACCTGAATGGTCTAGTGGTTTTTGACACTTTCTTCAATTTCATTCTGAATTTGGCAATAAGGAGTTCACGATCTGAGCCACAGTAGCTCCTGGTCTTGTTTTTGCTGACTGTATAGAGCTTCTCCATCTTTGGCTGCAAAGAATATAATCAATCCGATTTCGGTGTTGACCATTAGTGATGTCTATGTGTAGAGTCTTCTCGTGTTGTTGGAAGAGGGTGTTTGCTAAGGCCAGTGTGTTCTCTTGGCAGAACTCTATTAGCCTTTGCCCAGCTTCATTCTGTACTCCAAGGCCAAACTGGCCTGTTACTCCAGGTGTTTCTTGACTTCCTACTTTTGCATTCCAGTTCCTTAGAATGAAAAGGACATCTTTTGGGGGTGTTAGTTCTAGAAGGCCTTATAGGTCTTAATAGAAATGTTCAGCTTCAATTTCTTCAGCATTAATGATCAGGGCATAGATTTGGATTACCTTGATATTGAATGGTTTACCTTGGAAACAAACAGAGATCTTTCTGTTGTGTTTAAGATTCCATCCAAGTACTGCATTTTGAACTCTTTTGTTGACCATGATGACTACTCCATTTCTTCTGAGGGATTCCTGCCCACAGTAGTAGATATAATGGTCATCTGAGTTAAATTCACCCATTCCAGTCCATTTTAGTTCGCTGACTCCTAGAATGTTGATGTTCACTCTTGCCATCTCCTGTTTGACCACTTCCAAGTTGCCTTGATTCATGGACTTAAAATTCCAGGTTCCTATGCAATATCCCTCTTTATAGCATCAAACTTTCCTTTGTCACCAGTCCCATCCTCAACTGGGTGTTGCTTTTGTTTTGGCTGCATCCCTTCATTCTTTCTGGAGCTATTTCTCCACTGATCTCCAGTAGCATATTGGGGACCTACTGACATGGGGAGTTCCTCTTTCAGTATCCTATCATTTTGTCTTTTCATACTGTTCATGGGGTCCTCAAGGCAAAACTATTGAAGTGGTTTGCCATTCCCTTCTCCAGTGGACCACATTCTGTCAGACCTCTCCACCATGACCTGCCCGTCTTGGCTGGCCCCACATGGGATGGCCTAGTTTCATTGAGTTAGACAAGGCTGTGGTCCATGTGATCAGATTGGCTAGTTGTCTGTGATAGTGGTTTCCATTTGTTTGCCTTTTGATGCCCTCTCTCAGTGCCTACTATCTTACTTGGGTTTCTCTTACCTTGGATGTGGGGTATCTCTTCACAATTGCTCCAGCAAAGCATAGCCTCTGCTCTTTACCTTGGACCTGGGGTAGCTCCTCTCAGCAGCGCTTCTGCACCTTCCATCACAGACATATAAGAGAGATCATACAGTATTTGTCTTTCTCTTTGTGGCTTATTTTTTCATTTAGCATAATGCTCTCAGAGTTCACCCATGTTGCTGCAAATGGAAAGATTTTCTTCTTCTTTTTTTTTTTTTGTGGCTGAATAAGATTCCATTGTAAAGAAGTGTTCCACGATTTCTTCATCTATCTGTCATTGGAAACTTAGCTTGTTTCCATATCTTGCCTATTGTAAATAATGCTGCAATGAACATGGGAATGTATGTGCTTAGTCATTTAGTCGTGTCTGACTCTTTGCAATCTCATGGACTGTAGCCCGCAAGGCTCCTCTGTCCACAGGATTCTCCAGGCAAGAATACTGGAGTGAGTTGCCATGCCCTTCTCCAGGGAATCTTCCCAAACCAGGGAGTGAACCCAGGTCTCCCATAATGCAGGCAGATTCTTTATCATTTGAGCCATCAAGGAAGCCTAAGAACACTGGAGTGGGTAGCCTATCCCTTCTCCAGGGGATCTTCCCAAGTCAGGAGTTGAGCCAGTGTCTCCTACATTGCAGGTGGATTCTTTACTAGCTGAGCTCTCAGGGAAGACCAAGGGGATGTATGCACCTTTTCAAATTAGTATTTTCATTTTATTTGAATAAATACCCAGAAGTAGAGTTGCTGGATTTATATGGTAGTTCTATTCTTAATTCTTTGAAGAACTACTATATTGTTTTACATATCTCTTTTCAAAAATTGTCATCAAATGTTTTCTTTCTTCCACCCTTCAGAAGTCATCCTAAAATGAGTAATTTTTACAATTGGAAAGTTACTGAAGCTTCAGAAAAGCATTTAGAAATAATGTTATGCCTATATATTATAATTTATCTTTCTCTGCTCCTCAAGTTTTCTTTTTATGGACACATGTATTTATTTTTTAAAAAATCTTATAATCATTTCTTTAACCTAAGTAATTTGCCATTCAATCATTATCTCTAGCCACCAGTAACTCTGTTAAAATTATATAAATTAATCAATTTTATAACTAATTTCAACTAGAATTTTAAACACTAATTAATGCATCCTGTACCATATGAAGGGCACCTGCATGTGTGCATGTATATGTGTGCATATGTGAAGAATTTCAATAACCTCTTGTGCCAATACTTCTATAATGCAATTGAAAATATGACAATCTCTTACTGCAAAACAAGTGCTAAAAGTTAACAGTTTATTAGGTCAATTTCTAATGTACTAATTTTGGGTCAATTTCTAATTTTTCATTTTCAGTCAGGGTTGATATAGTTTCTTTTAGATACTGAAAATTTATAATTTTGTTTATGTAGCCTAATAGCTGAAGTAAAAAGACTAGGGAAACTCTGCAGAAAATTCAGTTGAATAATTGCTTGAGAATGATTTTGTGTTCTCTTTCTCAAGTCAAAGAAGAGGTAAAATTTCAGCTGCTGCTTTTCTAAGGACTGGGGTGAGATTCAGGGATGGGATGCCTTCTGACATACCTCACAGGAGGTTGTTCTGGGAACTTCCAAATTATTCATAAATATAATTAAGCTCTAAATTGCAGACAGAATAAGACAAGTAAGAAAGATCAAGGTAAAGAAGCTGTAGAATTCTGGAGTGCCAGTGGGTGGGAGGGAGAGATGAGCACCCTGAAGAAGTTCCTTCCAGCAAGTTAAAGGAGTATTTTATTGGATTCTTTGGTCAATCATCATTGGCAAACCCTCTGGGCTACATGGTATAGCCTAGAAGAGGACAATGAGAAAACTCATGACCTGCAGAACTAGTTAGACTTCCTTTTGATTGCTGAACTGAAAAACCAACCAGATCTTATTATACTTTCACACTTGCAAGTCAAAGTTTCTTGACTCATTCTGTCTCTTATTTGGTGCCCTGGGACATTTGCCATGTAACTGTATTCACATATGTATTCACCATTGGCATTTTAAGATATTCTGAAAAATCCCAAAGCATTATCACTTCAAAACAACACTCCAACTCAACACCTTTTCTCAGTCTTTGATGCCAGTAAAGGTTGGTTTATGGAGACTGTGAGCTAAGAGTCTTTAACATTAATGTGTGGATTTGGGAATCCAACACTAGTGGTGGTGAACAACTTTGAAACATCATATTCAGAAGCTTGATGATGTTAGAGTTTGTATGGGTATGTCACCATACTTAATGTATTTGGTTATTTCACTTAACTTCCAAAGGATGAAATTTTTCAACCTAATGAAAGCAGACATGGGTTAAAGAGCTGAGAAACACATTTTTTTATTTTACATGGGCATGGAGCTAAGTGTGGTTATTTTCCTCTCTTCAGGGCTGAGTGGAGGTGGAACAGATTGCTGCAGTATTCACAGAACTGCAGTTACAGTGAGAAAGGCTGAGCCACTGGTCTCCTGGCCGTGCTTCTTGGGTCATTTTGGTCTCTAGAAGAGTATTGTCGCACTTGACACAGCTTCTCCTCTCAGGTACTAGACTAAATACATTTGTTGCGTCACAGAGAAGGCAAGGAATTCCAGAAAAACATCTACTTCTGCTTCATTAATTATGTTAAAACCTTTGTGTGGGTCACAACAAACTGTGGAAATTCTTAAAGAGATTGGCATACCAGACCACTCAACCTGTCTCCTGAGAAACCTGCATGCAAGTCAAGTAGCAACAGTTAGAACTGGACATGAAACAATGGACTGGATCAAAACTGGGAAAGGAGTATGGCAAGCCTGTATATTATCACCTTGCTTATTTAATGTCTATGCAGAATACATCATGTGAAATGCCAGACTGAATGGATTATAAGCTAGAGTCAAGATTGCTGGGAGAAACATCACCAACCTCAGACATGCAGATGATACCACTCTAATAGCAGAAAGGGAAGAGGACCTAAAGAGCCTCTTGATGAAGGTGAAAGAGGAGAGTGAAAAAGCTAACTTAAAACTCAACATTAAAAAATAAGATCATGGCATCTGGTCCCATCACTTCATGGCAAATAGAAGAGGAAAATGTAGAAGCAGTAACAGATTTTATTTTCTTTGGTTCCAAAATCACTGTGGATGGTGACTGCAGCCACGAAATTAAAAGACTCTTGCTCCTTGGAAGAATAGCTGTGACAAACCTAGAGAGTGTATTAAAAAAGCAGAGGCATCACTTTGCCAACAAAAATCTGTGTAGTCAAAACTATGGTTTTTCCAGTATCACATAAGCATGTGAGAGTTGGAACATAAAAAAGGCTGAACACCGAAGAACTGATTCTTTCCAATTCTAGTGCTGTTAGAAGACTCTTGAGAGTCTTCTGGACTGCAGGGAGATCAAACCAGTCAATCCTAAAGAAAATCAACTCTGAATATTCATTGGAAGGATTGTTGCTGTAACTGAAGCATCAATAATTTGGACACCTGATATAAAGAGCCAAAAGACCCAGACAGGTACAAGTTCAATATCATACCTTTGACCCATGTAAAGTCAATAATAGACCTGAAGCTGGAAGAGTAAAATATACACTCACTTCTGGACTTCAGTAACAAGGGAAGAAGACTGAAAATATAGAGAATTGCTTTAACATATAGAAAGAGGCATCAATAGGTTTTGCAAAAGGCTTGTAAGACACAGCTTTTAAATACATTTTGGCTCATAAAGTTATTTTACATGTTTATAGAGAAATATAAAAATACTTTTAGGCCAAATGCTCATGGACAAATATATTTAATATATCAAGTATTTTATAAGAATTCGGGCTAAAGCTGTTGATGTTATTTTAGTTTTTGTGAGTGACTGCAGGAATAACTATTGGAGAAGGAAATGGCAACCCACTCCAGCGTTCTTGCCTGGAGAATCCCAGGGACGGCGGAGCCTGGTGGGCTGCTGTCTATGGGGTCACACAGAGTCGGACACGACTGAGTGACTTAGCAGGAGCAGCAGCAGGAATAACTGCAACTTATAAAGGAATGATAATAAAGAATAATCACAAATTATTGCAGATTTAATGACATGCAATTGTTAGAATTTTCCAATTTTGTGACCTAAGGTATGTATCTCTGAGCAGCAGATAAGTATCTCATTTTTTTATTTCAAAAGTTCTTCAGACAGAATAGTATTTTCGAGAGTTCTTTAGCAGTAGAATCAGTAGTTAAAATTTTTATCTTTTGTATCGTGCTATGAGGCAGAGAATAATTTATGGCTAGACATCCTGAACTCCTAAGTTAGTTTCCTTCCAGACACATCTGTGCGCCAAATGAAAATGCAAAGCATTTCATTGTATAGTACATCATTCGATTGGGGAATAAATGGAAGATTTATTCCTAATAGCTTCTTTCTCTGTTCACATTTAAATATATAACATGGAATGGGAAGGAAGTTCTAGTTTTATAGTGTCTTGATTACAATAACCAAAAGCAATGATCTATATTTCCAAAAAAAGACAAACAATCATCACTTTTAAGTAGCATGCTTAGTCACTCAGTCATGTCTGACTCTGCAGGGCTATAGCCTGTCAGGTTCCTCTGTCCATGGGATTTTTCAGGTAAGAGGACTGGAGTAGGTTACTTTTTCTTCTCCAGGGGTTCTTTCCAACCCAGGGATTGATCCCACATCTCCTGTGTCTCCTACATTAGCAGGTGAATTCTTTACCTGCTGAGCTACTGGGGCAGTTCCATTTCAACTAGTAGAGAAAACATTTTAAATCTTTATTTTAGAAATAAGCACTCCTACATAAGCATGTTTCTTTCCCAATGAACTTCAGGATACTCTGTATTTAGCCAGCCTTGCTATTGAGAAGAGATAAATTTGCAAAATTTCTCCCATATACCCTTAATCTTTCCCACTATTTCAAAAGCAGAAGAGATTGCTGAGACAGTTTAGTCTAGTAAGCTATCTTGCTAGATAACTTGCTAAACAAATTCACCAGAAGAGAATAATTTTAAAATATAAACTAATTAAAATTATACTGAGGAAAGAAAGGAAAAAGAGTATGTGGTCTGTTTTGGTCATTGAAACAAGATGACAAATGATTTAAAGTTTTGTATTTTGAGAATTATAGATTCATTCGGACATTGGGAAGATAATAGAGAGAAGTGCCATGTCTTCTTCACTCACCTTCTCCAATGGTTGTATCTTATATGACTGTAGCATAATATAAAATCAGAAAAACTGACATCCGTGTGTCAAAGCAGTGTGTGTGTGTAGTTCTATGACACTTTATCACACGTGTAGATTTGGGTAATGACCAACATAATCAAAATGCAGAACTGTGCCATCATTTACAAAGATCTCTTCCTTCTCACTACCCTTTTATAACACTCTCCTACCATCATCCATAATCTCTGTCAACTACTAACTTGTTTTTCATCTCTGTAATTTTGTCATCTCAAAATGTTATATAAATGGAATCATGCAGTATGTGATGTTTAGACATGTTTGCTTTTCACTCAGCATGATGACCTTGACCTTCATCCAAGTTGTTGCATTAAGAATAGTTCATTTCTGTTTATTGGAATAATGTGCAGGACTGCAAGTGCTGGGTTTTATGATAAGTGTATGTACCTTTCTAAGGAAACTAAACTGTTTACCAGAGTGGCTGTACCATTTCATATTCTCACTAGTAGTGTGTGCGAGATCCAGTTTCTCTCCATCCTGACCTGCATCCTGTATTGTTACTATTTTTACCTTGAGGGTGAAAGTGAAGTGAAAGTGAAAATCGCTCCATGTAAAGTGATACCAAATCATGGTCTCAAGTTGCAATTTTGTCATGCTAATGATATTGAACATCTTTTCATACATTTGTTGCCATGTGTATATCTCTTCAAAGAGGTTAAATCTATTTATTTTAAAAACATTCATAGGATACCAAATGATATCACAGGATACCAAGTAATTTTTTCAAGTACTAAGTACATTTACTAATCAAATATATTAGTTTTCCTCCACAGGGTCCATTTGACATAATCTCAGGAATTGTGTAGAATAAAGATTCAAGCACATATACCATTCTATAATTGTTGACTATTGGTGAAATTTAAGAAACACTTTCTTAAAATTTTAGAAATGTTAAACTTTACTTTCAAAATGGTAAAATGTACAATATGAGATTCCTGAAACAAAATGAAACAAAAAGATTAAACCCTCAGTGTATTCCAAATTTAAAATTTTCTTTTAATTTAAAATAATAAGTAAGCTTATAATTGTAAGAGAACACAAAGAAAAGATATATATAATATTTCCTATGAAAAACCTTTTTG
>SJYT01012444.1:66089-154642 GCA_006410635.1 Cephalophus harveyi
TAAGACTTTAATTACTAATTTATTTTCATTTAGAAACTTCTAAATTCATGAAAAAATTGGCAAAATGAGAGAAATAGTAAGAGATGGTAGTTGAAAGAGCATGAATTATATTGTTTGTTTTGATCTGTAAATTTCTCCAAAAGATGTGATGGTTATGGCTAATGGAAATACTATGTATTTAATGTTGTATCCTGTAAACATTTACATATTTTAATTATTTTACATCTAAATGCTTGTATAGATACTGGATTGTACATGTGGGCTTATATAATGGTATGTTAGAATTCAAGACAATATTCTAATATTAAAATTCACATTTGAGACTATGGATACTCATTCCCCCAAATTTGATGTGTTTTTCAGACTGAAGACCGCAAGAAAGAAAAAATACATGCATATGGTAAGTGTTCCCTATATACCTTGAAGGATCTTACAGAAAAAGAGTGGGAAGGATTGTTCTTAATTTTACTCAGGACCAAATACAAAGATATGAAAAAAAAGTGCAATTAGGAAAGAAGTTTTCTCCAGTGTTTCAAATTTGAAAGGGATAAATGAAGTATGCTTAAAAATATCCACCACTTTGAAAAATGTCTGAAATAGGATTTTCCTTGTAAAGGCCTAATGAGCCAGGAAGATGGACTAGATTCCTTCTCAAGGTCACTCTAAAGATATGTCTTTTCTTCTGTAAGAACAGAGCCTCCTCTTCTACTCAGACCCTGATCAGGTAGCTAATTGGAATTCTGTGATTTCTTTCTGAATCCTAATACTATAATAAACAGTGCCATCTACTGACTAAATTATATTATTAACTACCTCCCAGAAGTAAATCCTACTGAGAGATTTGTTATATTCATTTATTTTAGTCACGTTATACATACTTACTTAAAGCTACGAGAAATGTAGATATAGGCTGTTTTGATCTTCTTGGGTTTTTTTTAACAGATGAGAAGATTGAGATCCAAAAGATAGATCAACTTGCCTGAAATTTTGACATAGCATTTTTCAGTGAGCACCGTTATAAACAGAACCCTGGGAATGGAAGGAAATTTAACACTCTGGATATGGAAATCAATCTGCAAAGTTGTCCATCCACTGGGAAAAAAATCTGACAGATATGATTAATGACATAAGCATGAAATCAATACAGCAAGTTGGGAAACTGCTGATGTAAAGGTTTGGGAGAAGGAAATGCTCACGTGTAGGCTTAAGTAAAAATAATGAAAGAGGAAATACTAAATTAAGGCTATTTTGTTCCTTTTGTCTTAACAATAGAGTTGGAACTATTTGGTTCCAACTTGATTTCGAAACTTGATTTGCCTTCATAAAGACATGATATATAAAATGAACTCATTTTGCTTCAAGACATTTCCCATCAATACCCACTTATAATATAAGAACTAAAAAATAATTATAGTCATAACTTTAGATTTAGAGCAATTAGGTTGAGTAAAATAGAACCATGCCAAATGAATATTGTCATATTTTTCATTATTAAGAATTAAGCCATGTTTGCTTTGTACTTGTGCCCAAGACATAAATTATTTCTCTATTAGATCACCTTTAAACATTAAATTCAAATGGACTCATAGTTCTGTCCTTCATAGCTTTTAAGTGCAGTGTTCTAATTTAAGGAAGGGACTTAAATATTTATGAAGTGGACACTGGTGGAAGGATAGTCTGCCTTCTCATTTAAGGTAATAAGTTATCAGGCCGATTACAATAGATCCAGATATTTTGTTGTTGTTATTGTTTTTAGGCTCATACAAATTTATATAAAATATGTGAGAATATTTTTTTAAATATACATCAAATTAAGGAACTTAGTATTAACCAACAGCAAAATCAATCATGTTTGAAAATATCTCCAATTATACTAGTCAATTTTTATCCTGATATCTTCCATCTTTTAAACTTAGAGAAAATTAAAAGCACTGAAAACTGATTTCACTTTAGTTTGAAACCACGTGACCATGTAAGGTTTCAGAATGTGGGTTTCTTTCTCTGCTACCCTTACCCAGACAGTTTTCCATGAGTCACACTAAAGTCTCCTAAAGAACCAGAATTCGCCATATCTAAGATGCCAACAGTAACAGCGTAACACTGGAGAAAAGTGCTTTCAGAAGGGGCGTGCAAACCTGAGGATATACACAACATTCAAAGTGATCTGGGGACTAAAGACAGAGACTCAGGCAGACGGCACATTGCAAGTCTCCTCAAAGATGTCTGTTCTTGGCCAAGGATGAGGATAGAACCCAGAACTGCTGACTGCAGCAACTGGAGTAAATCCTGAAACCACATGACTGTTTAACAGAACACACAGATACTTGTTTTCTGTACATGTATACTGGGGTTTGGATAGGATTTCAAAATTGTTCACACTCAGCATCTTCTGTTTCCAGGATCTCATTTGATGAGCCCTTCTCTTTCCATTATTTGATCAGGAGACATGGAAAATTTGACTCTACTTCACTTTTCTATTTATCTCAGAATTAAGTTTTATGCCCCATTTGCCATCTGCTGTGTTTGTGTTCTCTGCCCTTTTTAACCCTGTATTGAAAGAAGCTTTAGACCCATTTGGATGATATTCATTTGCAAGCAATGGATGAAATCAGAATAACATGAACCAGTATGAACACGCTCATACTTCTTGTTTTCTCTCTATTACGGTGAACTACAATCCTCAGGCATCCAAAACTGGAACTGATTTTTGGATTTGATTAATTTTAAATTTAAGGGAGGCAGTGTGTGTGTGTGTGTTTGTGTGTGTGTGCTCACAAAAGATAGAAAAAGAGAGAGACTAAAGCAAACACATTTACAGAGACAACAGTAACAGCACAGAATATTCACTCTGAGGCAGTGAGGTGCTCCATTTATTTTCATTGTTGGTTCTGTATTTGTTGTTTGTTTTTGGCCATGCTGCACAGCATATGCGGAGAAGGCAATGGCACCCCACTCCAGTACTCTTGCCTGGAAAATCCCATGGACAGAGAAGCCTGGTAGGCTGCGGTCCATGGGGTCGCGAAGAGTCAGACACGACTGAGCAACTTCCCTTTCACTTTTCACTTTCATGCATTGGAGAAGGAAATGGCAACCCACTCCAGTGTTCTTGCCTGGAGAATCCCAGGGACGGGGGAGCCTGGTGGGCTGCCCTCTATGGGGTCACACAGAGTCAGACACGACTGAAGTGACTTAGCAGCAGCAGCAGCAGCACAGCATATGGGATCTTAGTTCCCTGACCAGGAATTGAATCCACATTCCCCGTGCCCCCTGCACTGGAAGCACTGTCTTAACCACTGGACCATCAGAGAAGTTACCCTACTTTCGTTGTTTTATTTTTTGTTGTTTTATTATTCCACAAGTGGGTCAAAAGATACTTGGAGTAACAGGCAAATTTGGCCTTGGGGTACAAAACAAAGTAGCTCAAAGGCTAACAGAGTTGTGCCAAGAGAATGCACTGGTCATGGCAAACACCCTCTTCCAACAACACAAGAGAAGACTCTACACATGGACATCACCAGATGGTCAATACCAAAATCAGATTGGAGAAGCTCTATATAGTTAGCAAAAACAAGACCAGGAGCTGACTCTGACTCAGATCATGAACTCCTTATTGCCAAATTCAGACTGAAATTGAAGAAAATAGAGAAAACCACTAGACCATTATGCTATGACCTAAATCAAATCCCTTATGATTATGCATGTAAGTAACAAATAGATTCAAGGGAGTAGATCTGATAGAGTTCCTGAAGAACTATGGATGGTGGTTCATAACACTGTATGGGAGGTAGCGATCAAAACCATCCCCAAGGAAAAGAAGTACAAAAAGGCAAAATGGTTGTCTGGGAAGGCCTTACAAATAGCTGAGAAAAGAAGAGAAGCTAAAGGCAAAGGAAAAAAGGAAAGATATACCCATTTGAATGGAGAGTTTCAAAGAATAGCAAGAAGTAAGAAAGCCTTCCTCAGTGATCAATGTAAAGAAATAGAGGAAAACAATAGAATGGGAAAGACTAGAGATCTCTTCAAGAAAATTAGAGATACCAACGGAACATTTCATGCAAAGATGGGCACAATAAAGGACAGAAATGGTATGGACCTAACAAGCAGAAGATATTAAGAAGAGGTGGCAAGAATACACAGAAAAACTGTACAAAAAAGATCTTCATGACCCAGAAAACCAGAGTGGTGTGATCGCTCACCTAGAGCCAGACATCCTGGAATGTGAAGTCAAGTGGGCCTTAGGAAGCATCACTACCAACAAAAGTTAGTTGTTTTGTTGTTATTATGGAATAACTTCTTGACTAGACACACACTCTATAATCATCCAGGGTCATGCATGCCTCAAATTAGCAAATGCAATTTATGAAAGTAATTCAAAATGAAGTTAAAATATGTGCAACAATTATTTCCAGCTTATATGCCAGGTGACTAAATGTGTGAAATATAATAGGATCCAGCTAATTATCTAAGCTCAGACAGCAAATATCTAAAACAGTAAATTCTCTACTTGATCCATGGCCCACAACTGCCATTTTTTACAGTAAATCTTGAAAGCTGTTGAAAATTATAA
The DNA here is from genome assembly GCA_006410635.1 of Cephalophus harveyi. Classification (NCBI taxonomy): domain Eukaryota; kingdom Metazoa; phylum Chordata; class Mammalia; order Artiodactyla; family Bovidae; genus Cephalophus; species Cephalophus harveyi. The sequence continues at coordinate 70,657 of SJYT01012444.1, forward strand.
CCAAGAATGTGCCATTGCCCATGATCAAAAGCCAAGCCTGAGAATCTTGGATTAGTGCTAAATTTCCACTGATTGAGAAAAAGAAAAATCCATGTCCTGCCCACCTGCACCCCTTTCTAATTACTTACTTTCTAAACTGGCCTGAGGAGGAAAGAACAAGGTCAGTTGCTGCTTTAGTCACCCCAATTCATTAGAGGCCAATAAAAGGAACTACCCCTATATCCAGGTCCCCTACAGTTTTGAGAAAGATCTTGATCCAGATAGATTTTAACCTCTTCACTTCTGTCAAATAAAGCTTGGAAGTAGGTTTTAATACACGGAATCCAGTGGCCCCATCAGGATGCTTGCACTCCAACGGACCACCTCCACTGGTGGATATACCTGCGTTTCTGAGTATACCTGGAATAGAGTCATAGGCACACAAAGGCAATCCATTCAGGGGAAAATGACACAATTCAGATTAGGGCATCAGTTTATCTCTCCTTGGTTCTTTAATCTATCCATATAAAACAGAGCTTTCATTTGAAGACATGCCTAATTTCTGAAATTTTCACTTTCTCAGGCACTGAATCTTCACATATTTCCCACTGCAATAGGAGGTCTTTTATAAATAGGATGAAAATGTAATTTAATAGTTTTTCAGATGACTTTTGAGAGTGGAAGAGAAAGACATTAATGATGACACCAGGACAATCAAGATAATCCAGGGCTGTACAAGCAGAGAAAATCAGGATATACAGGTTCCCATTACAAGCCTTTAGGGTTTTAGGAAAAGAAATGAAAAGACTGTGGCAGGGTTGAATACTGCGTGGTGGATACCTTCTCATTACTCAAAGCTCACTCCTTCATGATTCCTGTCTTTCACTTCAAATACTGCCTGGCAAACAGATCATCTGCTACATCCAACTCTCATTTTTACAATTAATCTACCTTACATTTATCACATGTACATGATACATACACCGTCTTACACACAGTAGGAAGACATAACAAGACTAATGAGCAATCAAGTAATTCTGTTGATTTTCTAGAGTATTATGGATGCTCAAAACATTGACCAAAGAATTTAGAAATAGATTACCTAAAGTTTGCTTGAATTACTTATCACAATTCACTTGACAGTGCCCCTTGTATTCTTTCTGGAAAACAGCCTTACACAGACCAATGGGATATTAGAATATTGTTTATTCAGAGAATCATCATCATTATCACACAGTTTATCCTGTAAGATTTTTTTTTCCTTTTAGCTTGAGTATTTATATTTTTATATTATATATTATATTTTATATTATATATTTATTTTTATATGTTGCATATTTATATATTACATATATTATATTATATATATGCAATATTTTATATTATATAATTATATATATTCAGTTCAATTCAGTCACTCAATTGTGTCCGACTCTTTCCAGCCCCATGAATCACAGCATGCCAGGCCTCCCTGTCCATCACCAACTCCTGGAGTTCACTCAGACTCACATCCATCAAGTTGGTGATGCCATCCAGCCATCTCATCCTCTGTCATCCCCTTCTCCTCCTGCCCCCAATCCCTCCCGGCATCAGAGTCTTTTCCAATGAGTCAACTCTTCGCATAAGGTGGCCAAAGTAATATTATTATATTTTTAAATATAAATTTCCTACTATGTATTTTTCATTGTAAATTTTAAAAAGTATGTTTTGAAAACATGATTGCATTTTCCACCATGTGGTTTCTCCTTTCAATTTCTAATGGTTAGCTGCCATATACCCTTGGTAAACATTCTGAACTTCTTTTAATAAGTACTTTTACTACTTTTAGGAAGTTATGTTTTTTAAAAAGATGAAAATCAGAACCACAATGAGATCCTGCTTCACACCCATTCAGTTCAGTTCAGTCACTCAGTCATGTGCAACTCTTTGCGACCCCATGGACTACAGCATGCCAGCCTTCCCTGTCCATCACCAACTCCTGGAGCTTGCTCAAACTCATGTCCATTGAGTCAGTGATGCCATCCAACCATCTCATCCTCTGTCAGCCCCTTCTCCTCCTGCCTTCAATATTTCCCAGCATCAGTGTCTTTTCCAATGAGTCAGTTCTTCGCACCAGGTGGCCAAATTATTGGAGTTTCGGCTTCAGCATCAGTCTTTCCAATGAATATTCAGGACTGATCTCTTTTAGGATGGACTGGTTGGATCTCCTTGCAGTCCAAGGGACTCTCAAGAGTCTTCTCCAACACCACAGTTAAAAGCATCAATTCTTCAGCGTTCAGCTTTCTTCACAGTTCAACTCTCACATCCATACATGACTACTGGAAAAACCAAAACTTTGGCTAGAAGGACCTTTGTCAGCAAAGTAATGTCTCTGTTTTTTAACATACTGTCTAGGTTGGTCATAGCTTTTCTTCCAAGGAGCAAGCATCTTTGAATTTCATGGCTGCAGTCACCATCTGCAGTGATCCTGGAGCCCAGGAAAATAAAGTCTGTCATTATTCCATTGCTTCCCCATCTATCTGCCATGAAGTGATGGGACCGGATGCCATATTGTTAGTTTACTGAATGTTGAACTTCAAGTCAACTTTTTCACTCTCTTCTTTCACTTTTATCAAGAGGCTCTTTAGTTCTTCTTCACTTTCTGTAATAAGGGTGGTGCCATCTGCATGTTTGAGGTTATTGATATTTCTCCCAGCTATCTCCTGGCAAAAAACCTATTAAGATGGATAAAAGCACAAAGATAGATAACAATAAGGATTGACAAGAATGTAGAGAAATAAGGACCCTCACACATTGCTGGTGGGAAAGTAAAATGATAATAGTCTGGCAATTCCTTAAACAGCTGGAAAATAGTCTGGCAATTCCTTAAACAGCTAAATGTATAGCTGCCATCTAATCTAGCAATTCCACTTCTAGGTATATACTAAGAAAAATGAAGCCATGTGCCTTAGCTTTATCTCACCAAGTACTGATGAATATTTTGCTTCATTCCTAAGCTTTAGTGTTGGAAAAAATCTAGAAAAATTTCGATTGTATCCTCAGGAATACCTGATTATGATTTCAAGTTTCTGAGATCACTAATAGGAACGATGTGTAAAAACACACAATGATCTCACTGATTTATAAATTATTTTAATGAGAAATATGTTAGTTTCCATTTAGCAAAATAGTAAAACTGAATATTGGCACAGAAAAATAAGATATTTATTTCTCCAAAATAAGATTCAATTATTTTTTAACATATATTCTGAACTCCATATTAGGAATGATTATCTGCTAACACAGTATGGAGCAGTTTTCATGTAACACAAAAAGTCAAGAGTGTTAGATCTATATTGGACTTTTGGGGCTGAATTTCTGCCCTTTCTGCCTGCTAACTGAGATTTGGGAGAATTATCTAGGTGTTATCTTGTATTAACTGTATAATGCTAATAATAATGCCAGCGTAATAGAGCTTCTGTGGACCACCCACAAGGGGGAGTCTGCAAACTGAGGTGGCCCTGGAGGGGCTGAAGATTGAAGAGGGAACCTGGGTGATGCATCTTCACCTCCACCACTCATTCTGTGTTTTTCTTTCTTTCTTTCTTTTGTATTTTTCATTCCCTCATTCAACAAATAGTAATGTGTGTCTTCCATGTGCTAGCCACATTCTCAAGTTCTGGAATTTCAGTGAACAAAACAAAAGTCCCTGTCTTGAAGGAGCTACCTTTATAGAAAATGAAAGGCAAACAATAAACAAATACTAAGTCAGGAACTTATAAGTGTTCTGCAGAAAAATACTTCAGATTAAGGTGAAGAAGTGGCAGCTGAAAGCAGCCATGTTTATATTCGGACAAAGCATCCAGGCAGAAGGTGCCCTGACTCTGAAGCGCTTGTGCTCACATAGCAGGAGACACTGCTTAGTATGGTTGTAGGATAAGCGATCAGAGAGTTAGGTGGGAGCTGTTTTCTGAGTTGTATTCCAAAGTTCAAATTTTAGAAACTTAGATTTTTTTTTTCAGTAGTTTCCTGAATTTCTACCCACAGATCAGATCAGATCAGTCGCTCAGTCGTGTCCAACTCTTTGCGACCCCATGAATCGCAGCACGCCAGGCCTCCCTGTTCACCACCATCTCCCGGAGTTCACTCAGACTCACATCCATCGAGTCAGTGATGCCATCCAGCCATCTCATCCTCTGTCGTCCCCTTCTCCTTCTGCCCCCAATCCCTCCCAGCATCAGAGTCTGTTCCAATGAGTCAACTCTTCGCATGAGGTGGCCAAAGTACTGGAGTTTCAGCTTTAGCATCATTCTACCCACAACTTACTCTTTTATCCTGAAAAGGGATATTTAGTTTGATATCTGATGATTCCTTCTATTTATATGTTGTTCCGTGGACTTATTTGTCTACAAGAAAGAGGCAAGAACACTCTCCTGTAACCAATGATTGTAATTTTACTTCACAGTTGAAGACTCCCAGATGTTTGCTCTGTTTTCCACTTTTCTGAGAGAGGTTTTAGATGTATCTGTTTGCCAAATTAGTATTTTACACTAATTTTTCTTTTCTTGGAGGATTTCTGTTCTCGTAAGAGGTTTTATTTTTATTTATTTTTAAAATACTTTCCTTTATATTCTTCAGTTCAGTTCAGTTCAGTCGTTCAGTTGTGTCCGACTCTTTGCGACTCCGTGAATCGCAGCACGCCAGGCCTCCCTGTCCATCACCATCTCCTGGAGTTCACTCAGACTCACATCCATCGAGTCAGTGATGCCATCCAGCCATCTCATCCTCAGTCGTCCCCTTCTCCTCCTGCCCCCAATCCCTCCCAGCATCAGAGTCTTTTCCAATGAGTCAACTCTTCACATGAGGTGGCCAAAGTACTGGAGTTTCAGCTTTAGCATCATTCCTTCCGAAGAAATCCCAGGGCTGATCTCATTCAGAATGGACTGGTTGGATCTCCTTGCAGGCCAAGGGACTCTCAAGAGTCTTCTCCAACACCACAGTTCAAAAGCATCAATTTTTCGGCGCTCAGCTTTCTTCACAGTCCAACTCTCACATCCATACATGACCACAGGAAAAACCATAGCCTTGACTAGACGGACCTTAGTCGGCAAAGTAATGTTATTTCTGATGATTGTGACATCTAGTCTAGTACACAGTACCTCATAAAATTTGTCATGCTAGCAGAACTACTGCTAAATAAAAATTAAACAAAAAAGACCATGCTATGTACTCTAATGGGAGTAGGGGTAGGGAATGAGTCTTTCGAGTATTCTTAGAGAAACCAGGTGCTTTTATCATAAATATTCTACTTTAACATATGTAAGCCATTATGCATCACAAAGGAGACAGCCAAACAAGATCAAAGTTGTAATCTTCAACTTGTACCAACCAAGAGAATCAAGAACAGAAGAAAGGGTGGGATCAGGTATCTTCAGGGCCCAAAGAAAGCTAATTCACTGAATTGCAGAGTCAAACACTTTGTGCCCAATGACTGTAGCAACACAAAAACAAACCTAAGTCAACTTTCATATACCAGCTCACCCTTCGCCTACTTTCAGGGAGAAGAATATATTAGTTGGTATTAGAATAGTCTCCAGCTTTTAATTCAGTTCAGTCTGACACAGTATTTCCCCTCATTTTCTGTTGCTTTCTTTATCTCTGATAAAATGAAAGTCAAAACTTCCATTGGCACTGCTGTTAATTCTGAGACTTCTAGCAAAGCATGAAAAGGAGTCACCATTGCTCTCAGAACCGTTCTTCTGGGGCCATCAGGAAAACGGAATATGCAGTTATAAACTAAGATGCTGAAGAAGCTGCTCCAACTATTGTTCCCTTCAGACCTCTCTCACTAGAGGACAGAAAATCTGTATCTTCCTGTGAAGACAGAGTAAGCATTGTTTGATATAACTTGAGGATCCTGATATGAGCTGAAGAATAGTCAGGGTTCATGTACAAGCAGTAAAGTCTTCAGCAGCTGCCGTGCAAGTGACATGCTAGCTGCTGACATTTAATATCTTATTTTCATTTTCTTATGAAGAAGAAGAACGTAGAGATTAGAATGATCCTCCATCATCCACAAGCAAGAAATGAAAGACCAGGGTCAAAAGAGCTTTCTAAGGCACTCGGTGTGAAAATGTATAAGTGGAAGTGTTAGTCACTCAATCATGTCTGACTCTTTGAGACCCCATGGACTGCAGCCTATCAGGCTCTTCTGTTCATGGAATTCTCCAGGAAAGAATACTAGAGTGGGTTACCATTCCCTTCTCCAGGGGATCTTCCCAATGCAGGAATTGAACACAGGTCTCCCACATTGCAGGAGAATTCTTTATCATCTGAGCCACCAAGGAAGGCACTCAAATCAAATTAAAAGCTTTGAGTGTGTAACTAAGACAACAGTATAATGGAGGTCTCAGAAAGACTAAATTTTCATTTTTGTCATATTCCAAGCATTCCCTTCTTTTTCTGACTTCTAAATCTGTTCTTGCCTCTAATCTTCTGTTAGAGAAGCTGGTGACAGGTTAGTACACGGATGTGGCCTGGAAAGTTAAGAAGAACTTTATCAGGAAGTAGGGCTCAAAGTTGAAGTGAATTTGATAGATGGCAAGGCAATGAATATGCCAATCAGAAGAAAAAAACAGAGCATGCAGTACAAACTAAACAGCTTTTGTTTGGGGAAAATGTGTGTGTGGTAAGGGTATGGTGAAAGGGAAGGAGGTTGTCGGTGATCCAGGTGGAAGCAAGGAGCCTGAGTGTGGATGATAATTCTTTACATATCTATGCACTCCTTCTCTGTGTATTCTTCCCTTTCAGCATGGTAGCAAAGTAACTTCACTCCTTAGTCCCAAATGATAAGTCATCTCCTCCTGCTCTGAGATGAGCTGAGTTCCCGTGCTAAACACTTTAAATGGAAGTAGAGAAGAAATAAAGAAGAATCTTTTCTCAGTGCCTGGTCTATAAGATGTAAAAGTCATGAATCATCAAGACTCCTTTGCAAACAACTGAAATGGTTCTATTAAGTAAAGAACGAAAATTACTAGAATGATGCTGAGAACACGACAGAAGCATAGAGACAGGTGAACACACTTTGGGAAACATCTAAACTTGAACCTTTGGATCAAGTATCAAAACCTTGGGAATGGACCACCTCTTTATTGTGCTCTAATTGGGACACTCAGAGCCCATCACATTCTTCCTCATTTGTCTCCCCTCAGGACACATATCTGTAATTGTCCTAGCTTTTAATAGGGTACCAACCACTGGAAGATGTGATGAGAGATGGGGAATAAAGACAGTCCTGTGATTGTCATTCTAGACAAACCACATGGAATGGGAGAGGGTCAGACACACAACCAAAGAATGGATATTGAGATGATCAAAACCATATGGGCCCATTATAACTCGGGGCTTGACAGTGCTAATGTTTTTTGTCATAATAAAAGAAGTGCAGCAGAAAAAGGTAGGTGGGGGTGGAGAAAGAGAATAAAGGAATAACTAGAAATATCAGAAAATGTTGGGTATGCAACTCAAAGAATTACTGCAAATTCCTGACACACAGCTATTTGAAACAAAGGAAATAAAGAATGCTGTATCTATGGTTCTTTGAAATAAACATTTGAGTATGGCTTTGTGTCATGGAAAATTCTCTTGAAACTTATTCTGGTAACACTGCTTCATTATAGGTCTCTACCTTTTTTCCACTTGTACATGTTTTACAGTTTCAAACTTAATACTTAAACTGAGTTAATGGCAAAAATAAAGACTAGGTCATTTAGTGATTCTTTTTCCCATTATTATGGAGTTAATTAACAGGGAACCCATCTTCAGCTCTCCTCAAAGGCTTATCCTCACAAACACCAACACATGGGATGCATTTGCGAGCTCTTCATTGAAAGCCACTAGTAAATTCAAGTGCCATCAGTCACCCCACTGTGACCCAGAAACTTTTAAAAGTTCTGTTTTTATTAGCTGTGTGCCAGTTAAAATAATGGACTTCTATAACTTTGTTTGAAGAGTTACTTTATATTATTTTAAGAAAAATTGTTTAACCTAATTTGATGTTTTTAACTTTTTCCATTGTTTCTGTTTTTACATGCAAAACATATTAAGATTTTGACCAACCTTATTGCTACCTTTGCCTAAGAATTACAACCCATGGGAACAGCACAAATGTTCATCAAGACAGTGATTAAATAAACTATGGTTTTAGGCACATATGAAATATTATGCAGAAGTTAAAAGGAACGAGGCAGTTCCATCTGCACTGTCAATGATATTGAGTGAAAAAAGCCAGTTACAGAATAAATATTATATAATTTAAACAAGAATTTTTAAACAAGATATTCTTATTCAATTAATAAAAGGATGGGCCCCAAGAATTACTTTTGTTTAAAAGTTCCCTTTCGATTTCAACCTTGATTTGAGGGTTACAGTCAACAAAAACAAGACCAGGAGCTGACTGTGGCTCAGATCATGAACTCCTTATTGCCAAATTCAGACTTAAATTGAAGAAAGTAGGGAAAACTACTAGACCATTCAGGTATGACCTAAATCAAATCCCTTATGATTATACAGTGGAAGTGAGAAATAGATTTAAGGGACTAGATCTGATAGATAGAGTGCCTGATGAACTATGGATGGAGGTTCGTGACATTGTACAGGAGACAGGGATCAAGACCATCCCCAAGAAAAAAAAATGCAAAAAAACAAAATGGCTGTCTGAGGAGGCCTTACAAATAGCTGTGAAAAGAAGAGAAGCCAAAAGCAAAGGAGAAAAGGAAAAATATAAGCATCTGAATGCAGAGTTCCAGAGAATAGAAAAAAGAGATAAGAAAGCCTTCCTCAGCGATCAATGCAAAGAAACAGAGGCAAACAACAGAATGGGAAAGACTAGAGATCTCTTCAAGAAAATTAGAGATACCAAGGGAACATTTCATGCAAAGATGGGCTCGATAAAGACAGAAATGGTATGGACCTAACAGAAGCAGAAGATATTAAGAAGAGGTGGCAAGAATACACAGAAGAACTGTACAAAAAAGATCTTCATGACCCAGATAATCACAATGGTGTGATCACTCACCTAGAGCCAGACATCCTGGAATGTGAAGTCAAGTGGGCCTTAGAAAGCATCACTACGAACAAAGCTAGTGGAGGTGATGGAATTCCAGTTGAGCTATTTCAAATCCTGAAAGATGATGCTGTGAAAGTGCTGCACTCAATCTGCCAGCACATTTGGAAAACTCAGCAGTGGCCACAGGACTGGAAAAGGTCAGTTTTCATTCCAATCCCAAAGAAAGGCAATGCCAAAGAATGCTCAAACTACCGCACAATTGCACTCATCTCACACACTAATAAAACAATGCTCAAAATTCTCCAAGCCAGGCTTCAGCAATATGTGAACCGTGAACTCCCTGATGTTCAAGCTGGTTTTAGAAAAGGCAGAGGAACCAGAGATCAAATTGCCAACATCTGCTGGATCATCGAAAAGGCAAGAGAGTTCCAGAAAAACATCTATTTCTGCTTTATTGACTATGTCAAAGCCTTTGACTGTGTGGGTCACAATAAAATGTGGAAAATTCTGAAAGAGATGGGAATACCAGACCACCTGACCTGCCTCTTGAGAAACCTATATGCAGGTCAGGAAGCAACAGTTAGAACTGGACATGGAACAACAGACTGGTTCCAAATAGGAAAAGGAGGATGTCAAGGCTGTATATTGTCACCCTGCTTCTTTAACTTATATGCGGAGTACATCATGAGAAACGCTGGGTGGGAGGAAGCACAAGCTGGAATCAAGACTGCTGGGAGAAATATCAAGAACCTCAGATAGGCAGATGACACCACCCTTATGGCTGAAAGTGAAGAGGAACTATAAAGCCTCTTGATGAAAGTGAAAGAATAGAATGAAAAAGTTGGCTTAAAACTCAACATTCAGAAAACTAAGATCATGGCATCTGGCCCCATCACTTCATGGGACATAGATAGGGAAACAGTATCAGACTTTATTTTGGGGGGCTCCAAAATCACTGCAGGTGGTGACTGCAGCTATGAAATCAAAAGACGCTTACTCCTTGGAAGGAAAGCTATGACCAACCTAGATAACATATTAAAAATCAGAGACATTACTTTGCCAACAAAGGTCCATCTAGTCAAGGCTATGGTTTTTCCAGTAGTCATGTATGGATGTGAGAGTTGGACTGTGAAGAAAACTGAGTGCCGAAGAATTGATGCCTTTGAACTGTGGTGTTGGAGAAGACTCTTGAGAGTCCCTTGGACTGCAAGGAGATCCAACCAGTCCATCCTAAAGGAGATCAGTCCTGGGTGTTCATTGGAAGGACTGATGCTGAAGCTGAAATTCCAGTACTCTGGCCACCTCATGTGAAGATTTGACTTATTGGAAAAGACCCAGATGCTGGGAGGGATTGGGGGCAGGAAGAGAAGGGGACGACAGAGGATGAGATGGCTGGATGGCATCACCGACTCGATGCACATGAGTTTGGGTGAACTCTGGGAGTTAGTGATGGACAGGGAGGCCTGCCGTGCTGTGATTCATGGGGTCACAAAGAGTCGGACACGACTGAGTGACTGAACTGAACTGAACTGATTAATGGTAAGGATATGATGATAATGCAAATTATTTTTACCCACCGAAATGCAAACGAATTGCATCTAGCAGAGGTGCAACTGATTTCTGCCCCATGGAAAACAAGTTTGCTGCCTTGTTGTTGTTTTTTACTCCTAAGTCATGTCTGACTCTTTTTCGACCCCATGGACTGTAGCCCACCAGGCTCCTCTGTCCCTGGGATTTCCCATGCACGAATACTGGAGTGGGTTGCCATTTTCTTCTCCAGAGGATCTTCCCAACCCAGAGATTGAACCTGAGTCTCCTACATTGGCAGGCGGATTCTTTACTGCTAAGCCACCAGCGAAACCCTACAGGTTGCTGCCTTACAGAATATTAACCAGTTTTGTAAGCATTAGCAAATTCATTTTAGCATTCTTGATTGACTGTAAATATGTCTGCTCTTCAGATTTTCCTTTGAATTGTATTGTGTTATGAATTTTTGTTTTAATTAATAAGCTAGATAAAATCTTTGACATATGTTCATTTTGTATGATTTTATATTTTTTGAAAATTATCCTTTAATGAATGAAAACAAATGTGTCCTTTAAAAACTATTGCTTTAATCCTTTATGATACAATAATTTAAATGTCTGGTTCTAGGTTCAATTAAGTTTGATGCTTGGTTTTAATGAATGCTATGGAACTTCCTTGGTAACTCAGATGGTAAAGAACCTGCCTCCAATGCAGAAGATCTGGGTTTGATCCCTGGGTCGGGAAGACACCCTGGAGAAGGGAAAGGCTACCCACCCCAATATTCTTGCCTGGAGAATTCCATGAACAGAGGAGCCTGGTGGGTTATAGTGCATGAGGTCACAAAGAGTAGGAGATGACTGAAGGACTAACACATAGCCCCACCTCAGAGTGATCAGAAAAATCATGGGATGGCCTTGGATTTCATCCAGGGCTAGGAGAAATGAGCTCCAGAGAGCAGGTATGAAAGCATAAGGACATAAAGTTCTCTTCTCTTGTACTCCAAGGAAATCCACTCTTTCAAGGTAATGGGTGTAAGTTTAGAATACGAACAGAAAATGTTCCAAAATGGTGGTACCCCCGAGCTGCAACATTTCAGTGTGGGCAGGAACGGAGAGATGTGAGAGGCTGAGAAAGAACAGTGAGGAAAGGAGGCGGAACACCAGGAGCTGGTGGTCTCATGGAAGCAGCTGCCTTTTCCTTTCAAATGCTACCCTATCTTCCTGTATGCCCACACATCTCCCTACCCATAAACGCACTCAGTGTAATCCTGGAAAAGCTAGTAGGCTACTGACAGAAAACTTGTGAACTGAACTGACAGAACAGTCCTGCAAATAGTTTCCACTCAGCTGCCTCAGCATCAAAGATGGCAGGACTCTGTCCATCACAGAGGTCCTTGCTGTATAGAGACATGAGCGGTGAGATCACAGAGCTGGGCTTGCGGTGCCAGTGTGGAGCCAGAGCTGAGGAAGTGGTGGTGGGGCTCGGGCACGCCTGCCTCTTTGCAGCCCCATCAGTGGCAGCCTGCCAGGCTTCTCTGTCCTTCACTATCCTCCAGAGTTTGCTCAATCTCATGTCCATTGAGTCAGTGATGCCATCCAACCATTTCATCCTCTGTGGCCCCCTTCTCCTGACCTCAATCTTTTCTAGCATCAGGGTCTTTTCCAATGACTCAGCTCTTCGCATCAGGTGGCCAAAGTACTGGGGCTTCAGTTTCAACATTAGTCCTTCCAATGAATATTTAAAGTTGAATCCTTTAGAGCTGACTGGTTTGATCTTTCTGTCTGAGGGATTCTCAAGAATCTTCTCAAGTACAACAGTGCAAAAGCATCAATTCTTCAGCGCTCAGCCTTCTTTATGATCCAGCTCTCACATTCGCACATGACTACTGGAAAAAGCCAAACCTTTTTTATAGATACATGAATAATGAGATCATGGAACTGGATTCACGGTGCCAATTCACAGCCAGATATGTGAGCCACAACTAATGAATGCTCTCTGCTTTTTATAACACTTTCAACCTATATAATGTGAGCAGTGAGCATAGCACATCATGCCCAGAGGATGGGAAAACAGGCATGTTCTCTCCTTTGAATGAAAAGGAAGGAGAGGGAAAGGAAAGAAATAAAAGGGAGGTAGGATTAAAAAAGATGAAAGACTTGCTAACCATGACTAAAGCCAGGACGACACACCAGGTCACCTGAGTCTTACAGATTTCATAGAACATTGTTTCTCTTCCTGAGATGCCTTTTATTTGCCTGACCCTTTAAGTTTACAGAGTGTGGTCGGCGACTTTATTTGAAGGTTCTCCATCCCCTTCAGCCTGTCAACTCCTAGTTCTCCCACAAAATATAGCCCATTGTCCACATATCTAGGATCTAATAAATCCCTTAGTAAACAATCCTAGACTATTTGAGAGTCCTTTAGCTCATTTAAACAAAATAGAAATAATTTTCGATTTCTCATTGCATAGAAACGTTGAGAAGGTTAAGATATGGTGAGTGCTCAATGCATAGAAGGCTTCTTTAGTGACTCAGTGCTGCAGTGCAGGAGATGTGGGTATCAAACCTGGGTCTCCTGCACTGCAGGCAGATTCTTTACCATCTGAGACACCAGGGAAGCCCAGACCCTCCATTACCAGGGGCTCCAATAGCCTAAGGACAGATTCAAATGAACAATTATTTCAACTAATAATGTTTTAATTTTACTCAAATAATGCCATCTAGAGAACACAGATGTACAGGCACACATATACCTTTATAAAATAAACACATGTTAAGTATCCATTTTATATTGATATATTTTATATATATACTCATATAATTTAGTATTGAAATACCTTTATAACATATGGGTACACATATGCATACATATATATACATATACATGCACATATACATATAGTATCCATTTTATAGATATAAGGAAATTGAAGAGTAGTGAGGTAGTATGCGAAGAGTTGACTCATTGGAAAAGACTCTGATGCTGGGAGGGATTGGGGGCAGGAGGAGAAGGGGACGACCGAGGATGAGATGGCGGGATGGCATCACTGACTTGATGGATGTGAGTCTGAGTGAACTCCGAGAGATGGTAATGAACAGGGAGGCCTGGCGTGCTGCGATTCATGGGGTCGCAAAGAGTCGGACACGACTGAGTGATTGAACTGAACTGAACTGAGATAGTATGTGAAGAACAAGAACACAGTCTTTAGCACTAGACAGATTGAGATTTAAACCCTATCTTGGACTGAAACTAGCAGAGTGACCCTGGAGAAGTTATTTAACCTGTCTGTGCCTATAATTTGAGGATTATAATGCCCCTTTCCTTGGGTATGTAGGAGGACTAAATAAAGTAATGTTGTGATAATAACAGCTACCATTTTGGGGAATCTACCCTATAGCTGGCATTGTGCTAAACACTTAATGTATGTTACTGCATTTCATTGTCTCAGTCTTATGTGATTAGTTTGATATTACACTTCCATAAGGACCAAGAGAATTGAGCAAAGGTTTGTAAACTGTATACAACACTGTTAGCACATGGTGGGAAAGCAACAAAGACTGGCTGGTCTTATAAATCCAGAGGCTGAATAAGAAGCACTGCCCAGGAGGGGGAAGACAAAGAGGTAGGGGGCGGGGTGAATGTGCCACTGCTCTTTCCACACCCCTGCAGAAGAAGCTGGCCTGCAGGATCAACTGCTTGACAGATTGCACCTTTTAAACAACGTTCTTGGTTTGTTTCTACTACTCCCATAAATCAGGCTGTCTAACAGCACAATATTTATTTCCTGAAAGAAACAGATTTGATTTACCTATTTACTTACAGGGCAAGAGTGATGTGCATGTGTGTTCAGTCGTGTCGAACTCTTCACAATCCCAAGGACTATAGCTCGCCAGGCTTCTCTGTCCATGGAATTTTCCAGGCACACTGCAGTGGGTTACCATTCCCTACTCCAGGGGATCTTCCTGACTCAGGGATCGAAACTGTGTCTTTTATGTCTTCTGCATTAGTAGGTGGATTCTTTACTGAGGCACCTGGAATTGATGCTTTTGAACTGTTGTGCTGAAGACTCTTGAGAGACCCTTGGACGGCAAGGAGATTAAACCTGTCGATCCTAAAGGAAATCAGTCCTGAATATTCATCGGAAGGACTGACGCTAAAGCTGAAGCTCCAGTACTTTGGCCACCTGATGCGAAGAACTGACTCAGTGGAAAAGATCCTGATGCTGGAAAAGACTGAAGGCAGGAGAAGAAAGGGAAGACAAAGAGTGAGATGTTTGGATGGCGTCACCAACTCAATGGACGTGAGTTTGGGCAAGCTCCAGGAGTTGGTGATAGACAGGGAAGCCTGGCATGCTGCAGTCCATGGGGTTGCAAAGAGTTGGACACGACTGAGCAACTGAACTGAACTAAGATACCTGGGAAGCCCCAAGAGTAACTTCAATCACGCAAAGAGTTGACTCATTGGAAAAGACCCTGATGCTGGGAGGGATTGGGAGCAGGAGAAGGGGACGACAGAGGATGAGATGGCTGGATGGCATCACCAACTCGATGGACATGAGTCTGAGTGAACTCTGGAAGTTGGTGATGGACAGGGAGGCCTGGCGTGCTGTGATTCATGGGGTCGCAGAGTCGGACACAACTGAGCGACTGAACTGAACTGAATATGACTATCCTTAAGGCAGGTAGTGAAGTCTGTTCCTGAGGAGTGGGAGTCAGTGGGCTAGGATTCAAATCCAATTATGTTAGAACTGGTGATAGTAAAGTTGGCCCCTGGCCCTAATGACCTCTGGATATTTGGAGAGCCACAGTCCCAAGCGAAGGAAGGAAGCAGAGGAGCCAGGTGACAGGAGTCTTGGTTTGGTTATGTCTTCCTTCAGGAATCCTCACATTTTCCAGGAGAAAGCGACTTAGGACTGAGTCAGTCCTCAGAGATGGTAGTTGAAGGCAAAGGCTTTCACCTGGAAGCAGCATCAGACATGTCCTGTGTGTGAGGGAAGCAGGAACACCCAGCTCCCCAGATTGGAGACTTCAGTGTGTCTCCTCTATTGTGTTCCACCCTTCTGGGGGTTTCCACATCTCCCCTAACCCACCCCATCCTTCTGGGGGCCTGTGTGATTCCCCCACCCGGGAGCAGAGTCCCAAGTTCTCAGGAATCTCTGGGCACTTCTGCAGATTAGACCCCCTTCATTTCTAACTGCGCTTCCTCTTTTGCAGCCTGATGAAGGAGGCACGAAAGATGGTGAGTCGGTGCACATACTTGAACATTCTCCTGCAGACCCGTTCATCGGAAGTACTGATCAAGTAAGCGGGGACCTGGGTGACTGGGATGGGGAGATGTAGTTAGAAGTGGGGTGCTGAGGCATGGGATTCTTCGGTCATTGATGGGGGACAAGGAGGGTGGGGTGTACTCCCAAGGCCAGGAAGGGCATCACAGATCCTCCTGTCTGCCTGCAGGTTTATTGATGTCGGTGGTTACAAGCTTCTTAACAATTGGCTGACGTATTCGAAGACGACCAACAACATTCCCCTCTTACAGCAGATTCTGCTGACCCTGCAGCACCTGCCCCTCACTGTTGACCACCTCAAGCAGGTACCTTCGGTCTTTAGAATCCTGATTCTTCCTTTTTGGTTTAGCCTAACAGATGAAAAACCCACATCCACTCTGATGTGGCTACAGTCTTGGACCTGTGAGGTAGAATGGTTAAAAAAAAAAAAATCATGGCCTTTAGTCCTGTTTCGTTTACTTCACATCAGAGCCTTGCGCCACACTCGCTGTGGAAGTCCGGAAAGCCTGGAGGGGTTGGCACATGGTGACGGGCAGTATCAGAGAAAGAACCAGAGGAATAGAAGTGGGGCTTACCCCAGGCCCCGGCGGCCCATTTGAGGGGGAGTAAGGAGGATGGAGGGCTGCCGGCATGTCTAAACTCATCTCACCCCTTGGACTGGGTCTGTGAAAGAGAAAGATTTAAAGTCACTTGCTTCAGATTTAAAATGTCACATCACTTTATATGAAAAAGCTGGGGAGGCCAAATGACATCTGGGCTACAGCAATTTTATATTCAACATAAAAATTCAGCAGGCATCTGTTGAGAACATGAGGCTCTGCGCCAGGGGATTGTTCTTGAGCTGAACATAATAATGCCTTAGTTGTAGATAACTTGTTTCCTAACTAATTTGCTAATTCAGTTTTACCTCCTGGGCTTGAGACCTGTCACATCCCTGTTTAAGAACCTTCAGTGGCTCTTTTCTACTATCTAGGAGATCAATTCTAAACGCCTAGACTGGCATCAAAGACTTCCAGAGAAGTCCCCCAAATATACATCTTGCTGGGCTCTCTAGTGTTCCTCTTAAAGAACATTCCATTCCAATCTTCTTGGTGCCAAAAGTCAAGCTTTATATATTTCTACTTCTGTGCCTTTCTCTCTCTCCCCTCTGCTCTCCACATCCTGTCCACACAAACATAAAGCCTGAGCATTCACTTCATACTCTTCTTTCTTCTGTATGAGCCTGACAGATCCTGGTCTTTGCACTGCAAGCCCCATGTGTCACTATCTTGAGTGTACAAAGACTCTGTGACTTCATACATGAAAGACCTGCTTAGGAGCAATGGAGAGCTGAGGGCTAAAGCGTGGTTTTCTGAGTCAGAAAACCATCACCCCACTCTCCACATCCATACCTGGCTGCCTGCCTTCACGTGTGAGAAATATATCGGCCCACGTGCTGCAGTCTCGCTCACCGTGATGACCCAGTTAGATATTCCAAGACAGTTTACACAGCAAACAGTTCTGAGCACTGGTCAAGCGAGGAACCTCAATGAGAACTTTATGTGAACCATCTCACAGGGACCCTCACAGCACCTTGTGAGGTTACGGTTAGGTAGGTTAGGGTTATGCATATCCTCAAGAAGATAGGTAATTCAGGCTCAGTGAGGTTAAATGACTCGTCAGAGGTCACATAGCTAGAATGGAACCTGGAAGGGCACATGTATTATTTCACATCCCTAGCGATTACTGGTAAGGGACCCCTTCCCCTAGTCATTGAAGACCATTCCTACAAGGGCACGGCTCTGGGAAAGTCTCCCAAAAGCTTGCATGGGTCCAGTTCGGCAGTGTCCTGCCAAAAGTCAGAGATTCAGAACAATTAGGAAGCTTGTGCATTCTCATTCACAGGTTGGACTATATGGCTTCAAGTCAAATTTACTGGAAGGATGATGACGAACAGATTGTCTCGTTCAGAATACCACTCTTTTCCTTACATTCTGTCTTCCCAAGGAAGGGAAGGCTTAAGGATGACTGCAAGCATGATGTCCTTGCAGGCTTCACGCATCTATCAGACTGAATGGCCATCTACATCCTCATTTGCAGAGCTCTCTGTCACTTAGAAGCACCACATTAACATTAAGTCATGTGATTCTCACAAAGACATTGTCAGATAGGAGAGAACAGTGGTGGTAAAGATTTTCAGTGTTCCCAATCATAGGTCAGGAAACACAAGCTTTGAATGACAGAAATTACCCATGAACTTGTAGACAAAAAGAAAGGCTATAGACAGAGTTCTCTTTCTTGATCAGATTAGCAGTTACATGATATTCATTTTGTCCTCATTCATTGAGCTGTGTATTCTGCTTTGCGCAATTTTACATATGTAGCACACTTGCAACAAAGAAAGGTTAAAGATGGGTATAAAAGATATTGTGCTGGAACAAATTGTGTATTTTATACACATACACACACAGAGTCATAAAATAGGATTATAAATTATGTGTAAGAACAGGAGTATATGCCTTAAAATATTTATTTCATTGCCATTACAGACACATCTCATATTTATACTTTATAGAAACTAGAAAGAATGAATCTCATCTTTGATACTAGAGGATTACATGTTTCAGAAGGTCCTAAATCTTTTGTGCTTGCAGTATCAGATTGAGGAAACTGGTCTTGATAATGCATGTGTTTTATTTATTTGTTTTGCACAGGCCAAGACCAGAGAGCTGTCTTCCTTTTAGGAAGTATTTCCAAGGACTTTGATTTATACCCAAGCAATAATTGTGATGCATGATTATTTTGCAAATAGGTAGTCCTGGTAGAATTTCTTTATACCTGATTTCTCAGTAACTACCTGGGGTTCTAATTAAAATTCGCTCTTGGTATATGTAATAGCATCTGATAATGTTACCCTTACCTCATTATGTAATAATTACATCTGTGGCTTTTGGTTTTGTTTTTAATTAGCTTCCATAATTCTCTTACAAATGACATGGGGCAACGAACACAGTTCACTTTCTATGATATAAACAAGCATGAAGGACATGAAAAGCATGCCGAGTTAATTAGGACACCGTGAGTAAAATGTCAGTGGCTTGAGATGGGTAGCCTGGGCTGTACTTTATGCATTCATCAGTTCCTATGACAGGGCTGTGCCCATGGCAGAGGAAACCTCATGGATATTTTCAAAGGCAGACACCTGCTTCAAGTGGTGCTACGCACAATACTGACTTCATGGCCTTTAGTCCTGTTTCGTTTACTTCACATCAGAGCCTTGCGCCACACTCGCTGTGGAAGTCCGGAAAGCCTGGAGGGGTTGGCACACGGTGACGGGCAGTATCAGAGAAAGAACCAGAGGAACAGAAGTGGGGCTTACCCCAGGCCCCGGCGGCCCATTTGAGGGGGAGTAAGGAGGATGGAGGGCTGCCGGCATGTCTAAACTCATCTCACCCCTTGGACTGGGTCTGTGAAAGAGAAAGATTTAAAGTCACTTGCTTCAGATTTAAAATGTCACATCACTTTATATGAAAAAGCTGGGGAGGCCAAATGACATCTGGGCTACAGCAATTTTATATTCAACATAAAAATTCAGCAGGCATCTGTTGAGAACATGAGGCTCTGCGCCAGGGGATTGTTCTTGAGCTGAACATAATAATGCCTTAGTTGTAGATAACTTGTTTCTTAACTAATTTGCTAATTCAGTTTTACCTTCTGTGCTTGAGACCCGTCACATCCCTGTTTAAGAACCTTCAGTGGCTCTTTTCTACTATCTAAGAGATCAATTCTAAATGCCTAGACTGGCACCAAAGACTTCCAGAGAAGTCCCCCAAATATACATCTTGCTGGGCTCTCTAGTGTTCCTCTTAAAGAATATTCCATTCCATAGTGTTCCCAATCATAGGTCAGGAAACACAAGCTTTGAATGACAGAAATTACCCATGAACTTGTAGACAAAAAGAAAGGCTATAGACAGAGTTCTCTTTCTTGATCAGATTAGCAGTTACATGATATTCATTTTGTCCTCACTCATTGAGCTGTGTATTCTGCTTTGTGCAATTTTACATATGTAGCACACTTGCAACAAAGAAAGGTTAAAGATGGGTATAAAAGAACTTAATTAATTTAACTGAATCTCAAGACCATATATATTTCACACACACATCTCAAAATACACGTATTTCAGCCACACACACATATTGTTCTTTGTCATCTTTGTCAGAGCTGTGTAGTATTCCATTTTATAGATTGACAGTAGTTTACTTCACAGTATCTTCCTGATTGAATTCGCTGCTAGTCTTTGGTGTTAACTTTACGTACTACAAACAATCTAAGTACACGTTCATATGTGCATATGCATGGGTAAAATACATTATTTAAAATATTAGTCCTTCAAGAGGACGCTGGGGTCTGGCCCCTCTCCTTCAGTCCAGGTCTTACAAATGGGGTGAAAAGCTCCTCCTCCCTTCTACAAAACTACTTTCTGTACTGAGAGCGGTCAGTGTTCTCTTTCCTCATGTGATCCCAGGGAGGCCAGAAAGCAAAGGCATGCATCCTCTCTTCCCCACTGTGTCTTGATTTCCGAAGAATAAATGATGAAGGAATTCTTGTAGTTCAAAAAATAAAAATATCAGTCCTTGACCAAGCATTTGTATTAAATTTGATAGCAACTGTCAAATTGCCCTCCAAAAATCTGTACCCGTTCTTGATAAAAATTCTTATTTCTTCACACCTCTCCAATATGATGATAATCAAATTGACAAACCAATCCAACCTGGACAAACTCCTCATTGGTGTTGTAATGTTCATTTCTTTAATTATACATGATGCTGAGCATTTTTCCATATGCTAATAAGCCAATTTCATTTCTTTTTTTTTTTATCAATCAGCTTACTCATGTTTCTTTTGACCAAATGATCTCTTACTGATTTGTAATAGCTCTTTATGCAGGAGACCTGGGTTCAATCCTTGGGTCAGGAAGATCCCCTGGAGAAGGGAAAGGCTACCCACTTCAGTATTCTGGCCTGGAAAATTCCGTGGACTATATAGTCCATGGGGTTTCAAAGAGTCGGATACGATTGAGGAACTTTCACTTTCACTTTATCTATTGAGAAAAACAGTCCTTTAAGTGTCATTCATTACACTTTTTCTCCTGGACCGAAATGTTATATTTTTATGTAGCCAATTTTTTCAGTCTTTTCTCTTAGACCTTTTAGGTTTTACGACTTGTTTAGGAGGAAATTCTCCATTCCAAGATTGCTTAAGGACATATTTTCTCTAATGCTGCATTCTTAAGGGGATTTGCCTAAAAAGATTTTCCTCTCTCTGGGCAACTGAATGTTGTCAACAATATTCAGCTATTGTCCTCACTAGTTGAACTTCATACCTAAAGGGTTCTTTCACGTGAGCTTCTACAAAGATGATCAAAAGATATAACTGAACAAGACTATTGCCACTATATAATACGGTAAATAGACAGGGTTTACTCAACAACGGACTAAATTTTTATACTGTACAACAGACTACAGATACTGTTTGGTGGGTTTCTGCTACCCAACCATCATTCCTCATCATGAAGGAAATGAAAATAGTTAGCCAGACATAGTCTAAGCTCTCATCTAATTCCTCTTCCTTTTGCCTTTTCAATTTATTTTTTAAATTGAGATATAGTTGACAAACAACATCGTGTAAGTTTAAGATACACAACATGTTGATCTGATACATTTACTTATGCAATGTGATTATCACACTAACCATGTTAGCTAATACCTCCAACACGTCACAAATGATCAATTCTTAAATTCTTTAAATTAAATGTCACACCTCCCAGCTGATCTAGTCTGAATTGCTTCTTCATGTGTCGATATCTTTATTACTTTTGTGGGGTTGGCATGTTGAGTCTCAGTTTCTACTGTGCAAAAGGGTCAAAGTTCATTCAACATACAGAGGCTTTACCTCAAGTATTCCAAGGAAGCTTGCTTCCTTCAACAGAATATGAAACATCTGTGCGGCTGCTGCTGCTGCTAAGTTGCTTCAGTTGTGTCCAACTCTGTGCAACCCCATAGATGGCAGCCCACCAGGCTCCCCCATCCCTGGGATTCTCTAGGCAAGAACACTGGAGTGGGTTGCCATTTCCTTCTCCAATGCAGGAAAGTGAAAAGTGAAAGTGAAGTCGCTCAGTCGTGTCTGACTCTTAGCGACCCTACGGACTGTAGCCCTCCAGGCTCCTTCATCCATGGGATTTTCCAGGCAAGAGTACTGGAGCAGGGTGCCATTGCCTTCTCCATCTGTGCAGCTAGTAAGTGATTATCCCGAGATGTTTCCACTTGCTGTCACTCCTTCACCGCCTTGCCCTCTGCTGTCTCTGGTTTGGGGAAGAGAAAAAACAGGCTCTAGCAGCCGTAAGGCAAGCCACCGCTGTTAGAGCGTATACACAAGCTACTGCCTCACTACTTCTTGCACTACTTACAGATGAGAAAACAGAGGCCCTCAGAGAGATCTGCCCACCATGCAAGGCCAGAGAGACATACAGGTAGGAACTAAATCTAGGTCAAACTGCAGATTGACCTCTGAAGTATCACACAAGATATCCATGTGAGAAATTAAAAGGTATCACAGGAGCTCAGTGGAGAGGCGAAGAAAGAAAACATTTGCCTGAAGAGATCCACAAAAAAGCAGACCTCTGGGAAGGGTCTCAATAATACCAGGTGCCCCCTCTCCCCAGGCTTAGCACAACAATAGTCCCTTCACAGAGAATATCCCACACCCGCTCATTGGAACAAACAGGGCTCCCAGGGACTCCCCTTTCTCCCGCTGGCTTGTTCTCTGATAGTTGCAGGTGGCGGCGTGGCTGGCTGACTTTTTGTCTAGACCCACAGCTCACGTAAGCCCTCAGATACTGCCAGGCCACCTCCACCTCCTCTCGTCCCTCCTCCTCACTATTCAGCATTCTCCGGGCTGCTGCCATCCTGTGGAAAGGAACACATCAAAGCCAGATGGAGTCATTCTTTCTGGGCGCTCGTGTCCTTTCTCTCTCTCCTTTTCTCTCTTCTCTCTTTTCCTTTTCCATTAATATTAATAGCTTGTTTCTTTGCAGCTGCTTTCTTCTCCAACCTCAAGGGACCGGAACCTTTTCTTGGACTTTGTGACAGACGGAGGAGGCCTCGTTTGAAGGCGGGGAGAGATGCACTGGGGGAGCACAGGCGCAGATGCTGTCTCTGATGTAATCCCGGGCTGCCCAGTGCAAGCATGTGATGTTGCTCCACTGCCAGCCCAGTCCAGCCAAATATTCTGTGTAATATGTGTCCCTTCGGAGGAGGAGAAAAAGATCTGCAAACAGTCTAGCCAAAGGCCAGCGAATCATCCCTGATCAATAATCAGTGGTTCTGCCGCCAGACTCTGCACTAGTATCTCATCTCATATAATCGCCATAATTCTACCAGCTTAATATTGGTGTCCTCCTTTAATAGACAGGAAAACTCAAGCTCAGAGAGAGGCAGCCACTTGCCTACATCTCACACAGCTTGGGAGGTTGAAAGTTAAAACTCAAATCTCCTTCTAAGTAATTTCCCATATATTAAACCTTTGTCATCAACTATTTGCTATCCTGGAGCCTCTATTCAGGCTGAACTCTTAGAAAACAGAGACAAGAAGAAAGGCTGCTTTTGTGCTCGGTGGACCCCATAGCATCAGCACTTGAGAACTGGCACAGTGAGACCAGACTTCGTGGGTCTGACTTCTCCCCTCTCACGCCCACTCCAGTCAAATCTGACATGGTCTCTGAGGTTCATGGAAGCTCTGGAATGGAGACTCGTGAAGCCAGAAGACGTTGGCCAGATCTGTGCTCACTGGCCCTCAGAGAATGGTCGATTCCCCCACTGTGCTTTCCCATGCGGCTGGAGGGCAGCCGCACATCCAGAATAACAAGAGGAGATGTTCCAGGCTGACTGGGGTGAATCCCCAAACCTCAGCGGCCACCTTGGCAAGGGGAAGGTGGACAGCACTCCAACTGCAAGCTCACAGACATAACAAGATACGGAAGCGACAGAAGACGCCACACCTCTGTCGTTTTAACTTTTAATGCGTTCTCTGGACATTCAAAGTCTAAAATGGTCAAAATATCTGGAAATTTCATGATTTACAAGGCTTTGTGTGATATGGCTTTGGCGGGCTTTTACAGTCTCACCGTGAACAACTCTTTCTGACCCTCAGCTCTGATCAAGGCCGCCTCCTTTTGATTCCTCAAACACAACAGATTCCTCCCTGACTGATGGCTTTCCAGGCTCAGGGCTGCTCCCCCTGCCATTTATTTGAGTGAGTGAAAGTCACTCAGTCGTGTTTGACTCTTTGCAATCCCACGGACTATACAGTCCATGGAATTCTCCAAGCCAGAATACTGGAGTGGGTTGCCGTTCCCCTTCTCCAAGGGGATGGAACTATTTTGGTATACAATTTTAATTAACCTAGCATAAGTTTCTCGGAAGTCTGGCTACAGGCAAGCCACAGGTTCCATGGCTGTGCCCTCTGTGTGTTCCACCCACCTCTCTCAGGCAAGCCACATTACAGGCTCTGCTGCTATCAGTTTTATTTTTGGATACACAGACTTCCCACCAGCTTCCAGTGTCTGCTGGAGCCTAGCAAGAGGCAGACAGAGGAAGTTTTCTTTATGCTTCAGCCATTATTGGGACACTTATTATGGGTCAGGGGACACAGGTGAATGAAACACTGAGTCTACCGATCAGGATCTCCCTGATCAGGTAAGTAGGTAGGTAATACTCACACATGGAATGCAATTCCAAGGAATCAAAATGACAGGCAGCACTGAAGAATGCAGCCACATATGAGGACCACCTGCATCATGTAGCGCTGAACCGTGTGCATCCTTGCAGTCAGCTTGCAGCCGGAGCCTCGGGCTGTGTGGACATAGGCAGAGGTGACATAGGGGCATTGTTGTTACTGTTGAGTCACTAAGCCATGTCTGATTCTTTTGCTATCCTGTGGACTGTAGTACTGCCAGGCTCCTCTGTCCATGGGACTTCCCAGGCAAAATACTAGAGTGGGTTGCTATTTTTTTCCTCCAGGGGATCTTCCCCACCCGGGGACCAAACTCAAACCCGCATTGCCTTCTTGGCAGGTAGATTCTTTACCACTGAGCAACGTGGGAAGCCAGTACTGGGGCACTGGAAGACATCAAGGGCTAAGAGTAAGGGTGCTGTTGGAGAACACAGGTGACCAGAGCAAAAGAAAAAAGTGTTTAGATTTTGCATGAGTTCAGGTTCCCCCAGACTCTCCCACAAATGCCCATTATGTCAGTTGGTTGGTTGAGTTCTAACTCTTCACTGGCCCATGGGTTATAGATGGGGTGGCATTGCCAGGAACAGAGTGCTTTCCTTTAATTCTTGCCTCTTTCTACCTCCCTTGCTAATTAGCATGATTTCCAACCACCCACCTCCCACCATGAAATATCTCACGCAGTTATAGCAAGATAATTGCTGAGAGTCCCTAGCAATATCATATGGGGGCCCCATAGATGTAGCAAGAATTAAAAGGAGAAAGCCCTTAGGTTGTGTGAGATGCTTGGAAGCATTCTGTAACCTTCCCAGCTATGGTACAAGAAGAAATGGTGCACCCAGAATGCAGATGTTAGGACTGGGTCACCAGCCTAAACAAAGAGTGAAGACAGACTCGTACTTCTCTGACCTGGTGGATCTGTCACCCTGCAAAAGCTGCTAGTGACAGATCTGAGATCATCTCACAAAGCACATTGATAAATCCATGCCTGTCTCCCACATTAATATGTATTCTCACTCACGTACATATCCTGAAAAGATCTTTAGTAAAATGAACATGAAACAATGGACTGGTTCCAAATTGGGAAAGGAGAGTGTCAAGGCTGTATATTGTCACCCTGCTTATTTAATTCAATGCAGAATACATCATGTAAAATGCTGGGCTGGATGAAGCACAAGTTGGAATCAAGATTGCCGGGAGAAATATCAATAACCTCAGATATGAAGATGAAACCACCCTTACGGCAGAAAGTGAAGAGGAACTAAGGAGCCTCTTGATGAAAGTGAAAGAGGAGAGTGAAAAAGCTGGCTAAAAACACAACATTCAGAAAAACTCAGATCATGATGGCATCTGGTCCCAACACTTCATGGCAAATAGATGGGGAAACAATGGAAACAGTGGCAGACTTTATTTTGGGGGGCTCCAAAATCACTGCAGATGTTAACTGCAGCCATGAAATTAAAAGATGCTTGCTCCTTGCAAGAAAAGCTATGACCAATCTAGAGAGCAGGTTAAAAAGCAGAGACATTACTTTACCAGCAAAAGTCCGTCTAGTCAAAGCTATGGTTTTTCCAGTAGTCTTGTATGAATGTGAGAGTTGGACCATAAAGAAAGCTGAGCACTGAAAAATTGATGCTTTTGAACTGTGGTGTTGGAGAAGACTCTTGAGAGTCCCTTGGACTGCATGGAGATCCAACCAGTCAATCCTAAAGGAAATCAATCCTGAATATTCATTGGAAGGACTGATGATGACGCTGAAACTCTAATACTTTGACCACCTGATACGAGGAGCTGATTCACTAGAAAAGACCCTGATGCTGAGAAAGATTGAAGGGAGGAGGAGAAGGGGACAACAGAGGATGAGGTGGTTGGATGGCATCTCTGACTTGATGGACGTGAGTTTGAGCAAGCTCCAGGAGTTGGTGATGGACAGGGAGGCCTGCAGTGCTGCAGTCCATGGGGTTGCAAAGAGTGGGACATGACTGGGCAACTGAACTGAATTGAACTACTAAAATGGAATGATTTTTTTCTGAGTCAGTTTCTTCCTACCTCCAATAAATACGTTTGTAAGCATACCAAATTATTAGCATGTGTTGGGCAACTATACTTTTGAGTTCCTCTGATACATTTTCTCATTGCTTATCTTATACTTCTTTTTCATAGAACTTTTCAAAATTTCAATTAATTAATGTTTTGCTAACTCTTTATTGTCTCCCTCCTGATTGTGTACCACGTGAGGGCAGGGGACGTGTTGGTTGCATTGTTTAGCTTCCTTCAACATTCATCTGCTGAGGGGTTTTCCTGATGACTCAGTGGTGAAGACGCCACCTGCTCAATGCAGGAGACATGGGTGCGACCCCTGGTCCAGAAAGATCGCACATGCTGTGGAGCAACTAAGCTCGTGTGCCACAACTATTGAGCCTGTGCTCTAGAGCCCACGTGCGGCAAGTACCGAAACCGCGTTCCACAACCACTGAAGCCCGCGCGCCCTAGACCCCACGCTCCACAACAAGAGAAGTCATCTCAGTGAGAAGCACACGCACCGCAGCTAAAGAGCAGCCCTCACGAGCCACAGCCCAAGGAAAGCCCAAACAGTAGAAGAAGACTCAGCACAGCCTAAATAATAATAATAATAAAAAAATCCATCTGCCGAATGAACAAAGGGATGTAATGGACAGTCCATGGACTTATTTATCCCACCTTTCATGGGAAAGCCTCCATTTGGACTGACAGTCTCTGGCTTTAGACACAAATCTGTCAGTATCAGATGCTCCATCTAGAAAGCCCCCTCCCTGACATGGGGTGGAACCAACCCCACCGATCCTTGTGGTGGGAAAACAGGATGAGAGGACAGAAAGGAAAGGCTGGTTGGGAGGGAACACACTTGTCCACTTTGCAATCCAATTATTAATATTCTCTGGGAAATAAGAAACCTGTTTAATATTCTATGGCAAATAGGAAATCCAGCACAATAACAAACAACTTTCTGCTGAACATTTCAAGTAATTCAGACTCTAATTCTGCTGTTTGAAAAACTGTTTGACTCCTGGAGTCGGAGAGCCAAGGCTGAGTTACAGTTTACAAGGCCAACATATTTCTGAGATCACTCCAGGAGACCTAATGGGAAAATTCAAATGAGGCCACCTGCTTTATTACATGTCAAAAGGAGTGTCNCAGACTCTAATTCTGCTGTTTGAAAAACTGTTTGACTCCTGGAGTCGGAGAGCCAAGGCTGAGTTACAGTTTACAAGGCCAACATATTTCTGAGATCACTCCAGGAGACCTAATGGGAAAATTCAAATGAGGCCACCTGCTTTATTACATGTCAAAAGGAGTGTCTCCCCTCTTCCCCGGGTGCAATTTATTCTCCTAACCTTACAGCATGGGAAATGGAATTTTTCAATGGATCTTTTTTCCTTCAAAAGTCATCATCTTTACCAAGCCACCAAGCTTTTCACTGAAAATGGATTTAGATAATTTGGAGTTTGGTGTGTCAGATTTCTATTTTTTTTTTTTTCCAATTTTCTTTTTCTGTTCAGGAAGAGACCCATTCTGCTATAGTCATGCCCCATTGAACAGAGCCAAACCTGGATATAATTATTTCCTCTGAGATGAAAGCAGCCTAATATGGAAGAAGCTACTGAAATTGAAATCTCAGAAAACCACCAACCCAAGGCAGGGATGTTTTTATAAATGATGCATTCTCCTAAGAGGCAGGTTATTAAAGTTTCAATTATATATGTGTGTGTATGTGTATATATATATATACACATATATATATATTCACATACTTATGTTCACACATATATGCTTATGTACATATAAATACTTTATAGTTTTATATATATACATATACATATATAGTCTTCAGGAGGGAGATACACAGTAATTAGTATATCAGTGAGAAGCACACGCACCGCAGCTAAAGAGCAGCCCTCACGAGCCACAGCCCAAGGAAAGCCCAAACAGTAGAAGAAGACTCAGCACAGCCTAAATAATAATAATAATAAAAAAATCCATCTGCCGAATGAACAAAGGGATGTAATGGACAGTCCATGGACTTATTTATCCCACCTTTCATGGGAAAGCCTCCATTTGGACTGACAGTCTCTGGCTTTAGACACAAATCTGTCAGTATCAGATGCTCCATCTAGAAAGCCCCCTCCCTGACATGGGGTGGAACCATCCCCACCGATCCTTGTGGTGGGAAAACAGGATGAGAGGACAGAAAGGAAAGGCTGGTTGGGAGGGAACACACTTGTCCACTTTGCAATCCAATTGTTAATATTCTCTGGGAAATAAGAAACCTGTTTAATATTCTATGGCAAATAGGAAATCCAGCACAATAACAACTTTCTGCTGGACATTTCAAGTAATCCAGACTCTAATTCTGCTGTTTGAAAAACTGTTTGAGTCCTGGAGTCGGAGAGCCAAGGCTGAGTTACAGTTTACAAGGCCAACATATTTCTGAGATCACTCCAGGAGACCTAATGGGAAAATTCAAATGAGGCCACCTGCTTTATTACATGTCAAAAGGAGTGTCTCCCCTCTTCCCCGGGTGCAATTTATTCTCCTAACCTTACAGCATGGGAAATGGAATTTTTCAATGGGTCTTTTTTCCTTCAAAAGTCATCATCTTTACCAAGCCACCAAGCTTTTCATTGAAAATGGATTTAGATAATTTGGAGTTTGGTGTGTCAGATTTCTTTTTTTTTTTTTTTTTCTTTCCAATTTTCTTTTTCTGTTCAGGAAGAGACCCATTCTGCTGTAGTCATGCCCCATTGAACAGAGCCAAACTTGGATATAATTATTTCCTCTGAGATGAAAGCAGCCTAATATGGAAGAAGCTACTGAAATTGAAATCTCAGAAAACCACCAACCCAAGGCAGGGATATTTTTATAAATGATGCATTCTCCCAAGAGGCAGGTTATTAAAGTTTCAATTATATATGTGTATATATGTGTGTATATATATATATATATTCACATACATATGGTCACACATATATGCTTAAGTGCATATAAATACTTTATAGTTTTATATATATACATATACATATATAGTCTTCAGGAGGGAGATACACAGTAATTAGTATAGACAGCAAAATCACTTACATCTAATTAGAATGGAAAGAAAAGTCATCTTTATAAACTGTCATATATTTAATTAAGAAAAATTAGCATTTGGCTGCATGGCTACCAGTTGGTAATGAGGTGAAGAAGAGCAAGTTTCAAGAAAACTGGGACAAGTTCTAAATGTACACTCTGCACCACATTCAAATAACCACAGACAGACCCTCTAACTGGAGCAGCTATGTACTAAGTTAAAACTCAGGCTCCATCAGGTTTCTCTTCTTGTTATAGAACCTTTGGAAGGACTTCCCTGGTGGTACAGTGGATAAGGATACGCCTGCCAATGCAGGAGACATGGGTTCGATCCCTGGGCCGGGAAGATTCCAGATGCCTTAGAGCAACTAAGCCCACACGCCATAAACAATGAGCCCGAGTTCTAGAGCCCGCGCGCTGCAACTACGGAGTCCACATGTCACTACAACTGAAGCCTGTGCCGCTAGAGCCTGTGGTCCGCAGCGAGAGAATCCACTGCAATGAGAAGGCCGTGCATCACAATTAGATTCTAGCCCCTAATCGCCACAACTAGAGAGAGCCTGCAGGCAGCAACAAAGACCCAACACAACCAAAAATAAATTAAAAAGTTATTGAAAAAAAAATCACTGGGAGAACATCCAGCCACATACCCCGGCTTTAAGAGTTTTCTTTTCTTTAGAAGCGAGCCCAGCGATGTCGTGTGGGCATGCTGGCCCCTGCTTCCTCTCTAGACACCAAGAGAGACCGCTAAGATGTTTAAGGTCTGAATGTGAAGCCCATACCAAAGCCTGATGCTCCACTTGTCTCTCACCAGACAGGATTTCCAGGAAACAGACTGCTCCTGCTCCCAGCCTGGCTTGGCCGGTCCCTGGTTGTTTCTGTTGCACGTTTATCTTTTTTGGTTTGTTTGTTTGAGACCTGATTTGACTTTTACAGAAAATCCCCCAAGACAGTTAACTTAGTCCCTTCAGACTGCTATAACAGAATTCCACAGACTGGGTGGGTTAGAAACAACAGAAATTTGTCACAATTCCAGAGGTTGGGAGGTCCAAGGTCAAGTGGCCAGGAGATCTGGTGGGAGCCTTCTTACCACAACCTCACATGGCAGAAGGGATGAGAGATCTCTCTGGGTTTCCTCTAATAAAGGCACTACCCCCACTCATGAGGGCCCTACCTCCATCTCCAAAAATCATCATCCTATGGATAGGGTTTCAACATATGCATTAAGCAGGGACACAAACACGCCATCTATAGCTGCTGTTGTTATTTAGTCGCTGAGTCTTGTCTGACTGTTTGTGACCCCACGGACTGTAGCCCACCAGGCTCCTCTGTCCATGGGATTTCCCAGGCGAGAATACTGGAGTGGGTTGCCATTTCCTCCTTCAGGGGATCTTCCCAGGGATTGAACCTGCATCTCCAGCATTGGCAGGCAGATTCTTTACCACTGAGCCACCTGGGAAATTCGGGGACTCGTACTTTGTGCTCTGTGCTGTAAAATTTCTTGGCTTAGAGAATGCTAGAGATTGCCACAGTGAGTAAAGTAAGTCAGACAGAGGGGAATTACTGTATGACATTCCTTATATGTGGAATCTTAAGAAAAATATGATACAAATGAACTTACTTATAAAACAGAAAGAGACTCACAGACTTAGAGAATGAACTTATGGCTGCTAGGGGGAAGGTAGACAGGGGGAAAAGATAGTTAGGGATATGTACACGCTGCTATATTTAAAATGGATAACCAACAGGGACCTACTGTATAGCACGTAGAACTCTGTTCTGTGTTATGTGGCAGCCTGGATGGGAGGGGAGTTTGGGAGA
Source organism: Cephalophus harveyi (assembly GCA_006410635.1). Taxonomy (NCBI): domain Eukaryota; kingdom Metazoa; phylum Chordata; class Mammalia; order Artiodactyla; family Bovidae; genus Cephalophus; species Cephalophus harveyi. Next base: position 102,189 of record SJYT01012444.1, read on the forward strand.
GAATGGACACATGTACATGTATGGCTGAGTCCCTGACCTGAAACTATCACAGCATGGTTAGTCAGCTATAGGGGTGGTGGTTCAGTGGCTAAGTCGAATCCAACTCTTTGCAACCCGGTGGACTGTAGCCTGCCAGGCTCTTCTGTCCACGGGGTTTCCCAGGCAACACTGCTGGAGTAGGTTGCCATTTCCTTCTCCAGGGGAATCTTCCCAGCCAAGGAATTGAACCTGCGTCTCCTGTATTGGCAGGAGGTTTCTTTACCACTGAGCCACTGGGGAAGCCTTTTATATACAAGTCTCTATAAAAAATCCTGGTGGAAGGATGGGGTGGAGAAGGTGGCCTGTTACAAATAAACAGGAATCATATCTTATTTGTCTTAAGAACCTAAACCTAGCACTGTAGCTAGAACCAACTAACTGTCTGCATGTTCTACTTGCCCCTGACTTATTATGCTCTGACTTCTGTGCTTTTGTATAAGCTGTTCCTTAGACATTGAGCTCTCATTATTCTCTGCCTGTTTTCACCTGATTATGCCTGCTTCATCTTTCAGACATGCAATTATAGGTGACCTCCTCCAGGAAGCCCTCACTGGAAATCCCTATACACACACCACCATATTGTCCACAGAGCCCTCCATCCTAGAATTTAACATTTGAGTTCAATCTCCTATCATCTCCCACTAGATTGAACATTCCATGAGGATACAAATCCTGTCTTATCCAATAACAAATAACCACAGTACTTCAATGCTATCATTTGCTCAAAAAAATACCATTGAAGGAATGAATCAACTAATGACTTTAAAAATGAGTAGATGAAATCTCAACTTCTTCTATATTGTTTTGAGATGGTTTACTCCAGTGCTTTAATTCCTTAGGTGCCTTACAAGAGAGGAAGGAATCTATTTCCTTTAATTCATCCTCGTGTTTCAGAGTCATCATCCAATTCGTCTTCAAATATCCTTCTCTCTGGCCAAAATTTGAATTTATCATTTTCATTTTATTTCTCAGTTGTTAAAGCTCCTCTTGTTTAGTAGAAGACATTTTGAGAGCTCTCCACTCTAAAGCTTATACATTCCTTACACACCCACACCCATAGACACACACACACACACACACACATGCATATACATATTTAAGGACTTTATTTTCCACATTTAAAATGGAAGATACGGCCATGACTGCTTCTAGAGAGCCTCCTGCTTCTGACACTGATTTTACAATCCTATAGCTGCTTCATTACCATCTCTTCGACAGTTTTTTTTTCCTCCCTTAAATTCCTGAACCTCTGACCAGCTTAACTGTTTCTAAGCAATCTTAAGGAGGATTAATCTTGTCTGGAAGAAGGTGATATGTTAGGTCATTACTCCCTCCTTGGATGGGCAGGAAACTTTTTCTTGTCATCAGCAAGACTGGCTGAAACTCCAGCATTCACTGATTCAGTTTTTTGACATTCCTGTGCCAAGTGCTATGCCAGATGCTTTCCCAGAGGCGAGTCCACGGGTGCTAAGGAATCGCTTCTCTTCCTCTCACAGGCCACTTGCTTGCCAGTGATGCAATCTCTGAATAAAACATGATGCAACCTGCTCTCTGCTCAGGGAATTTGTTTTATTCTTTGATTCATTCTTTCCTGGGGGAAGTTTCCTGTGACCCTTAAACTAGACCATCCACCCCTGCAATCTGTCCCCACATCACCCTGTGCCCCCGGCCAGTATAACCCTCCTCACACCTGTTGTAACTGCCTGCTCGCTGTTTATCTTTCCCGACAGAGAAGAGGCTTCACTGAGAGCCAGGTTTGTGACTCTTACCTAACCTCTGCTTCCCAGTCCCCGGAACATTACTCAAATGCTTTGTTAACAGGCACGTGATAAATAATTTGTTCAATATATGAAAGAAAACTTTCTGGTCTGGTTGAGACTGAACTGGGAGTTAAATTTCACAGTCAACATTGGATTATTCAATTCTCAGGCTAACCGCATGCTTAGGCAAAATAGTGGGGTTGGGGGAGAGAAGACAGTTAAAAGCATAGAACTCCTTTGACAAACTTATTCAGAGATTTTAAATCAAACTATTCTATAAGTAGCTATTTTAACATTAGGATTCATAAGCATTTTGTTACTTCTAAAAAAGTAAAATCCATAGCCATTTTCTTTCTAGAGTAAGAAGGCCATCATTACATTTGTTGTTGTTGAGTCATGAAGTCATGTCTGACTCTTGCAACCCCAAAGACTGTGGCCCACCAAGCTCCTCTGTCTATGGGATTTCCCAGGCAAGAACACTGGAGTGGGTTGCCATTTTCTTCTCCAGGGGATCTTTCCCATCCAGGGATGGAGCCCATGTCTCCTGCATTGGCAGGCAGATTCTTTACCTTTGAGCCACCAGGGGAGCCCCATCATTACATTTATTGAAATTAAATATTGCTCTTCTTCAGTTGCTAAGTCATATCTGACTCTCTGTGACCCCATGGACTACAGCATGCCAGGCCTCCCTGTCCCTCACCGTCTCCTTGAGTTCATCCAAGTTCATGTCCACTGAATAGGTGATGCCATCCAACCATCTCATCCTTGGCTGCCCTCTTTTCCTTTTGTATTTCCCAGCATCAGGGTCTTTTCAAATGAGGCAGCTCTTTGCATCAGGTGGCCAAAATATTGGAGCTGAATGAATGGTCTTTAAAGTCTTCGTTGAACTTATAACTCAAAGGTCTTAAGCTATCCTTATCTAATCTTCTATTTATACTCTTGCTACAACTTCCCAACTAAACAACTTTCCAGTAACAGGCTAAATGTTTGAAGTGAAAAAGAGAAACCAACAGTTGTGTGCCTGATGAACATATGGAGAAAGGAGGAAACTGGATCTGGACTTGGCTAGCTCTGGCCGAGTACTGAGGCTGTTGGAGTGTTGGGTAAGTCATTACTGAGAAAATGTTCCAGTAAACCTCATCTGTTATTTCATATGTGTAAACCTGAGTGCATTTAGCAGTTCCCAACTTTGAAATGTGTTCAATTTCAAAAGCACATTTCTTTGTCAGATTCTCTTAAGGATTTGAAGTCTTTTCCCCATAGAAACAATATTGTGTTTGTAAGTTTTCCAGGCTAGCTCACCAAAACCCATTTATTTCAAAATTTAACTGAAATACATGTTCAACTACAAAAGTAGAAAACAATGCTGTAAAGGCATTGATTTTTTTTAAATGCCATGGAGGGTAGAGCAAAAATACATTTAAAAGTCATGATAAGTTTTCAGGCCTCAGTTTGGTTAAGATACAAAATTTCAAATAAAGAAAATTAATAGGACCTCAGTTTTATGTTGCCAATTAGTATCTGTAAAAGCAGCATGGAATGCACGACTACCTGCTTCCTAACATCCAGTCTCTCCTTCTTCCTTTAGAAAGGAAAGTAACACTCAATCTGTAGCTGGATACAGAGCCAGCCAGAGTAAAAAGCATATTTCACAGCCACCTGTGCTCCTAGGTATGACCATATGATTAATTCCACCAGAAGAGTGTACCTGGAAGTGATGCTCTAACTTCTGAGTTACGTTCTCAAAGTCCCTGACCTTCCTCAGCTGACTGGAACACAGAGACACGGGGGAGTCATCCTGGTCAGCACAGCTGAAGGTGGTGCCCTGGGAAATGATGAAGCACAGGACAGGCTTCTTAGACAAGCTTACGGAGCAAGGCCTCTGCATCGGTTCTGAACCATCTACTTACTGATTGCTATGTCAGAGACAAATACATTTCGAACTTGTTTAATCACAAAAAGATTCAAAATAAACGAGTTAGAAATTTGTCTCTCTATATAGAGAAATTTGTCTCTTTAGAAGATTGGGACGTCCCAGGTGGTGCCAGTGGTAAAGAACCCACTGCCAATGTAGGAGACATAAGAGATGCAGGTTCGACCCCTGGGTCAGGAAGATCCCCTGGAGGAGGGCAGGGCAACCCACTCCAGTATTCTTGCCTGGAGAATCTCATGGACAGAGGAGCCTGGCAGATTACAGTCCATAGAGTTGCAAAGAGTCAAACATAACTGAAGCGACTTAATATACACATATAAAGATTTTATACATATATATATAATCTATACATATATATATATAATATAGCTGTAACCAGTGTAAACAAATAATGATGATATAGTGAAGAATCCTAGGGGGTTCTGAAGGAAATAACTCTAGAACTACCAGAATGTGGCTAGTACAAAAACATTTTGTTCAAAACTCAAAATTTTTCTCTTTGAAAAAAAAAATTTTTTTTAACTTCAGGAATATATGCCAAGATATATCATGGAGATATTTTCTCTGGACCATATCCTATAAGCTAAACCAAAATTTTTATTACAACTTCCCTCTTTCCTTCCTTCTTCTTTCTTCTTCCTTTTCCCCTATCTTCATTCTTTCCTTCATTATTTGAACCCCAAGATATAGGCTGAATGTATAGCTGTAAAGCTTAATAACGCACAGTATTCTTCAAAGAAGTTACAGATTCATAGGAGAGACAGAAAAAGAAAGCACTAATAGCCAGGTTCTGTGAAAAATGCTATAATGCAGTTATTTCCAAAACTCTGGGGAAGGCAGAAAAAAAAAAAAATGTCTTTTGGAAATTTTTGGAACCCTTGGTTGAAAACCTGAGAAAAGAGGTTTTTGAAGAGTCACGGTTAAAGAGTATGTTTCCTTTTGAGTTGATGAAAATGTTCTAGAATTGATTGTGGCAACGGCTGCCCAACTCTGGGAATATACTAACAGCCATTGAATTGTACAGAGGATGAGATGGTTGGATGGTATTACTGACTCAATGGGCATGAGTCTGAGCAAGCTCCAGGAGACAGTGAAGAACAGAGAAGTCTGGCATGTTGCAGTCCACAGAGTTGCGAAGAGCTGGACATGACTGAGCAACTGAACAACAATTGAACTGTACACTTTAAATGAGTGAATTGTATGGTATGTAAATTCTATCTAAAAAAACTGTCACACACACACAAAATTACTGGGAAAAGATTCAAAACTTCATTGGAAAGAATTTTTGTTAGCTTGCCTTTTCCAAAGTGACTAGATACATTGAACATATATCCATCTATACATATATGTGAGTGAGTGAGTGTTTGCTCAGTCGTGTCTGACTCTTTGCGACCCCATGAACTGTACCCACCAGGCTCCTCGGTCTATGGAATTCTCCAGGCAAGAATACTGGAGTGGGTTGCCATTTGCTTCTCCACAATACATATATGATTATGTCAAAATAAAGTTAAAATGATTTTTATTGTAGATCCAAATTTGCTTGATGATGAGTCAGAGACTCAGGCACCTTTCATAGAGATTCTGATTCAGAATATTACATTAAACATTAAATATAGAAAACTCAGGACAGAGCGCAAGGATGGTTCCAGTTCTTCACCCTTTCTTGACCCTTTGCCATGGAGTATCAGTGGGCACTATAGAATCAAAGCTTGAAAAGTCCTTAGAGTTATTCTTGCACCTTTGACACTGTCATGAGGAAAATGTGTCCTGTCTAAATTGCTGACCCAGGAGAAGGATGACAGACTTGTGAACCAGCTGGATCAGCTCAGAATAGATGACTCGGGCGACAGCAGACTCTCATGGCAGCCCAGCTGAGACAGAGACCAGATACCCTATAAGCCAAGCTCAGTCTAGACCAGCTGACCCCCACCCAACTGACAGAAAACAGGTAAGCTCAATAAGTTCCACTGGTAAGGTGGTTGTTAACACAACAAAATTATGGCCATAGTACTGATATGAGGTCAAAGAGCATTACGACCAGGCGAGGTGAGGACAATTTTCTTGTCCTTACTACCACCCTCTTTTTCCTCTTAAATGCCAAAAACTGCTCTTGACATTCCAAATATAACCTTGTCACTCCTGGGAGGCTCACTGCTTAAAGTGCTACATGTACAATTGTTTTAAACTCTGAGGCTGGAGGAACAGAGATAAATCAAAGTCTTCCTGTTGTAGACAGAGAAACTTTAAGTCATTCTCTCTCATTATCAAGCTGTTACCCTTGGTTTTTTGCTGCTAGTCATCATCCACATTTCAAAGCCTCGACTCCTATGTGCCATAGAGCAAAATCAATAGCATTGATCCCAGGAAACAATAGAGGCCTTTGCACACAAACTCATTTTTCTTTCTAAAACCCATGCTTCGTTTTCAAGTTCATGTGACTTGTTCACTCAACATGAAACATGTGCTCAAGATGAAGTAGAGGGCGGTAGCTGCTGTGCCATTTTTAAAATTTTCCCTTGTGTGTGATTTCATCTGTGCCCCCAATCCAGGGTTTTTTTTTCCATAAGTACTGACAATGGAAGTACTTTTATAGTTAGTTCTGCTCTTCAGGTTCTCCCAGGACTAACAGAAGTTAGGATTTATCTTTTGCAATAATCACAGAGTTGCAAATATTTGATTTGATTTTTGTAATTGTCTGTGTTATTACATTGCATGTGAATTCTCAGTGTTAGGTTTCCAGTGTTTGTCACAATGTCAAACACATGCTCAGTAGATGCTTGTTATGTGTCTGAAGTCAAATAAAAATCTTTATAGACAGAATTTCTATTTTAGACTCAGGATTAGCTATTCTCTAAGTGGTCCTAAAATTCAGATGATGAATGACAGCTTCCAATACTACATACATACGTGTGTATGAAGTGAAAGTCAGTCAGCTGTGTCTGACTCTTTGCAACCCCATGGATTGTAGTCCTCCAGTCTCCTCTGTCCATGGGTTTCTCCAGGCAAGAATACTGGAGTGAGTAGCCTTTCCCTTCTCCAGGGGTTCTTTCCAACCCAGGGATCAAACCCAGGTCTCCCGCATTGCAGGTGGATTCTTTACTGCCTGAGCCACCAGAGAAGCCCAGGAATCCTGAAGTGGGCAGCCCATCCCTTCTCCAGGGGTCTTCCTGACCCAGGAACTGAACCGGGGTCTCCTGCATTGCAAGTGGATTCTTTACCAGCTGAGCTACCAGGGAAATACACACGTATTATATATACGTGTGTATATATAATCAAAATAGCGTAGAGAAGTTTTCTTTTTTACACTGTGAGCTTTAGAATCAGATAAACTTAAACTTGAATCATGATTCTTGTTATTTTCTCTTTGTCTTTTTGGCAAATTAGTTTACCTGTCTATGCTTCTAATTCCCCATCTGTAAAACGGAGATAATAAAGATCTCACAGAATCATTGTAAATTAAAATCACCTATGTAAAACATAGCATATTCCACATGCACAGCAATGCAATAAATGGGAATAAACTGAATGACTTTTAAAGACCTCCTAGATTATTTTTGTCAATTTTATTTTTAAATAGAAAAAACATATCAATTTTAAAGGAAGGGTGTATCACTTCATAGATACTATTCCATTAGGCTTTAGAAACTTACTTTTGATGAACTAATCACTCTGATCATATAACTATGGAAACAGCATATGTGTGGCTGAATTAGAAGCTCCCAGCCCTGCTCAACAGGAGCCATAGAGACTGGGTTACTAGTGGAGAGTGAACTAATTCCCCAAAGTGCCCGTGGGGACCAGAGGACTTGTAAGCAGGGTTCGACCTTCTAGTGTTAGGTCCACTTTACTCAGGGTGTTCTCTGCTATCAATGAACACTTTGTAAGCAATGGGGCTAGAGAATTAAGTACAAACACCTAACCACACTGCAATGGAGCAACATCTTCTAAACCTAAATATATTTCCCCAACTAAACTCAAAACCTTGGTGGCCTCATATGACTAAGGTCCAGGCCTTAATAATTTCTGAATCCCTGGAATAAAATTAGTACCTGGTCTATAGCCTGAGCTAACTAAATATTTGTTAACTGTTAATGCAAACAATGAATATCTTTTACAATAATCATGCTGGCAAATAGTGTCCGTTTAAGGTCAATGATAATAGCCTTAAACTTTGAAGAAAGCAGCTCACCCTACATGCTGCTCTGCCTCTCATCTGTGCAATCCAGACAGAACTGAGACACCTCCAGACTGGGCCATGTCAAATGATATTTGAAATGACAGGGTTCACCCCACTCACTCTTTGGAAACAACTCTGAAAACACTGTGTGAGCATGCTTACACACACACACACACACACACACACATTTCCCACAGAATTAAGGAGCACCTTCACTAAATATTCATCCTAGGATTAGGAGCAGACATTCAATTTCCCAAAGAGGCACAGTATAAAAAGTATTCTGATCTGGTTCCAGGAATCATACACTTATGCAGAGTATTTAAATCATGATTTTCTAAAGAATATTCCAGAAATGATAACTATATTTAAAATAATGAACAGAATGATGGCATTCACCAAATAAGCTTGATTGGCTCATGCTTGCCCATGGGCTCCCTTTACATGGGATTTAGTCTAAATGTATAAAAATACACAATCCTTATCCCTTGAGATCATCCTAATTCTGTTCCAGTAAGTCTATGCCCTGGGTTTCTCTATTTGTAGAAGCTTCAGGCTGATTTCAGTTCCAGGTATGAGAACCACTCACTTGAATCAACTCAAAGACCTTTCTGTTCCTAATACTCAATGAGTCAGCCAGGTGAGAAAGCTGTAACATCTGTCACACCACAGATATTGACATGCCTGGTATGGTTCCCTGGAAATAGGCATCTGACTTCATTAGGCTGCCTCTTAGATGTGCATCTGAAAGCTGCAAGCCAGGTATGAGAGGATACCCATCCCAGTTATATGTCAGCTCCTCAGTCAAGAATATACTTTTTACTGGGATACCCTGCATAAACTTCAAAGATTTTCTCAGGGCCCTTGTGTGAATCTGATGAGTCCAGATGTCAGTCACCATCCATGCTCCGTGTTTCTCTACTCCCCGGAGGTAAGCCAATCACCTAGAGGCATCAGCTCATGGTAGAAGATTCTATCTCTTGCTCCTAGGTTCTTTTCTTATTGAAACCTCAAACCCCATTTCATCTAGACCCATGATCTGAACTTTCCTCTTTGCAAAAATTCTAGAACCAAGAAGCAACATTGAAACTTTGTCAACTGGGGGTGTGTAAGGACTTGGGGTAAGTACAACTACAGGATGAACCAATCACCCTGTAATCTTCTTTAGCACTCCACATCAATAGGAGTCAATAATTATTTCTGCAGCTTTTCTCTGATAGCACCTAACACCACTATAATTTGATAAGCATTTGTGTAATTTCTTACCCAATAAGTCTCCTCCAGAAAACTTGTGTTATGATGACAGAGACTTGGACTTGCCTTGTTCACTCACATCCCCAGCAGCTAGCAAAAAGCCTGGCACACAGTGCTGAGGGAAGTTTCATTCAATAATACAGGACAAGAGGAGAGTGAAAAAGTTGGCTTAAAGCTCAATATTCAGAAAACGAAGATCATGCCATCTGGTCTCATCACTTCATGAGAAATAGATTGGGAAACAGTAGAAACAGCGTCAGACTTTATTTTGGGGGGCTCCAAAATCACTGCAGATGGTGACTGCAGCCATGAAATTAAAAGACGCTTACTCCTTGGAAGAAAAGTTATGACCAACTTAGACAGCATATTCAAAAGCAGAGACATTACTTTGCCGACTAAGGTCCATCTAGTCAAGGCTATGGTTTTTCCAGTGGTCATGTATGGATATGAGAGTTGGACTGTAAAGAAAGTTGAGCATCGAAAAATTGATGCTTTTGAACTTTGGTGTTGGAGAAGACTTTTGCGAGTCTCTTGGACTTCAAGGAGATCCAACCAGTCCATTCTAAAGGAGATTAGTCCTGGGTGTTCTTTGGAAGGAATGATGCTAAAGCTGAAACTCCAGTACTTTGGCCACCTCATGCGAAGAGCTGACTCATTGGAAAAGACTCTGATGCTGGGAGGGATTGGGGGCAGGAGGAAAAGGGGACGACAGAGGATGAGATGGCTGGATGGCATCACCAACTCGATGGACGTGAGTTTGGATGAACTCCGGGAGATGGTGATGGACAGAGAGGCCTGGCGTGCTGCGGTTCATGGGGTCACAAAGAGTCAGATACGACTGAGGGACTGAAATGAACTGAACTGAATGGGTCTTCTTCTGGTTGCATGGGTTGCTAGTTTCCTGCCCTGTAAGATGCCAAGAGTGATCATTGACATTTTTAGGAATCAGGGATTTTAAAAGGACTAGAATTGGTGAATTTAATTCAGATGACCATTATATCTACTACTGTGGGCAAGAATCCCTTAGAAGAAATGGAGTAGCCCTCATAGTCAACAAAAGAATCCCAAATACAGTATTTGGGTGCAATCGCAAAAATAACAAAGTGATCTCTGTTCGTTTCCAAGGCAAACCATCCAATATCACATAATCCAAGTCTATGCCCCAACCACTAATGCCAAAGAAGCTGACACTGAATAGTTCTATGGTGACCTACAAGACCTTATAGAGCTAAAATTAAAAAAAAAAAAAAAGTCCTTTTCATCATAGGGGACTAGAATGCAAAAGTAGGAAGTCAAGAGATACCTGGAGTAACAGGCAAGTTTGGCCTTGGAGTACAAAATGAAGCAGGGCAAAAGCTAACAGAGTTTTGCCAAGAGAAAGCATTGGTCATTGCAAATATCCTATTCCAACAGCACAAGAGACAACTCTACACATGGACATCACCAGATGGTCAATATTGAAATCAGATTGATTATATTCTTTGCAGCCAAAGATGGAGAAGCTCTATACAGTCATCAAAAACAAGATCAGGAGTACTGTGACTCAGATCATGAACTCCTTATAGCAAAGTTCAGAGTTCAGTTCAGTTCAGTTCAGTCACTCAGTCATGACTGACTCTTTGTGACCCCATGGACTGCAGCATGCCAGGCTTCCCTGTCCATCACCAACTCCCAAAGCTTGCTCAAACTCATGTCCATTGAGTCGTTGATGCCATCCAACCATCTCATCCTCTGTCATCCTCTTCTCCTGCCGTCAATCTTTCCCAGCATCAGGGTGTTTTCCAATGAATCGGTTCTTTGCATCAGGTAGCCAAAGTATTGGAGTTTCAGCTTCAGTATCGGCCCTTCCAATGAATATTGAGGACTGATCTCCTTAAGGATTGACTGGTTTGATCTTCTTGTAGTCCAAGAGTCTTCTCCAAAACCACAGTTCAAAAGCATCAATTATTTGGAGCTCAGCTTTCCTTATAGCTCAAACCTCAAATCCATACATGACTACAGAAAATTGAAGAAAGTAGGGAAAACCACTAGGCCATTCAGGTATGACCTAAATCAAATCCCTTACAATTAAACAGTGGAAATGAAAAATAAATTCAAGGGATTACACCTGATAGACAGAGTGCCTAAAAACTATGGAGAGGTTTGTGACTTTGTACAGGAGGCAGTGATCAAGAACATTCCCAAGAAAAAGAAATGCAAAAAGGCAAATGGTTGTCTGGGGAGGCCTTACAAATAGATGAGAGAAGCGAAGGAAAGCTATATGCATTTAAATGCAGAGCTCCAAAGAATAGCAAGGAGAGATACGAAAGCCTTCCTAACTGATCAATGCAAAGAAATAGAGGAAAACCATAGAATGGGAAAGACTAGAGATCTCTTCAAGAAAATTAGAAATATCAAGGGACCATTTCATGCAAAGATGTGCACAATAAAGGACAGAAATGGTATGGACTTAACTGAAGCAGAGAGTATTAAGAAGAGGAGACAAGAATACACTGAAGAACTATACAAAAAAGATATTATGACCTAGATAACCACAATGGTGTGATCACTCACTTAGAGTCAGACATCCTGGAATGCAAAGTCAAGTGGGCCTTAGGAAGCATCACTACGAACAAAGCTAGTGGAGGTGATGAAATTCCAGATGAGCATATCCTAAAAAGATGATGCTTTAAAGTGCTGCACTCAATATGCCAGCAAATTTGGAAAACTCAGCAGTGGCCACAGGACTGGAAAAGGTGAGCTTTCATTCCAATCCCAAAGAAAGGCAATGTCAAAGAATGTTCAAAATATCGACAACTGTACTCATCTCACATGCTAGCAAAGGAATGTTCAAAATTCTCCAAGCCAGGCTTCAACAGTTCGTGAACCAAAAATTTCGAGATGTTCAAGCTGGATTTAGAAAAGGCAGAGGAACCAGAGATCAAATTGTCAATATTTGTTGGTTCACAGAAAAAGTAAGAGAGTTCCAGAAAAACATCAACTTCTGCTTCACTGACTATGCCAAAGCCTTTGTGTGTGTGGATCACAACAAACTGGAAAATTCTTCAAGAGATGTGAATACCAGACCACCTTACCTGCCTCCTGAGAGATCTGTACACAGGTCAAGAACCAGACAAGGAACAACGGATTGGTTCCAAATTGGGAAAGGAGTACGTCAAAGCTGTATATTTTCACCCTGCTTATTTAACTTAAATGCAGAGTACATCATGCGAAATGCCAGCGTGCATGAAACACAAGCTGGAGTCAAGATTGCTGGGAGAAATATCAATAACCCTAGATATGCAAATGACACCATCCTTATGGCAAAAATGAAGAGGAACTAAAGAGCCTCTTGATGAAAGTGAAAGAGGAGAGTGAAAAAGCTGGCTAAAAAAGTTGGCTTAAAGCTCAACATTCAGAAAACTAAAATCATTGCATCTGGTCCCATCGCTTCATGGCAAATAGATGGGGAAACAGTGGCAACAGTGGCTGACTTTATTTCTTTGAGCTCCAAAATCACTGCAGATGGTGATTGCAGCTATGAAATTAAAAGATGCCTACTCCTTGGAAGGAAAGTCATGACCAACCTAGACAGCATATTAAAAAGCAGAGACATTACTTTGTCAACAAAAGTCGGTCTAGTCAAAACTATGGTTTTTCATGTATGGATGTGAGAGTTGGACTGTAAAGAAAGCTGAGTGCTGAAGAATTGATGCTTTTCAACTGTGGTGTTGGAGAAGACTCTTGAGAGTCCCTTGGACTGCAAGGAGATCCAACCAGTACATCTTAAAGGAGATCAGTCCTGGGTGTTCATTGGAAGGACTGATGTTGAAGCTGAAACTCCAATACTTTGGCAAACCCTAGATATGCAAATGACACCATCCTTATGGCAAAAATGAAGAGGAACTAAAGAGCCTCTTGATGAAAGTGAAAGAGGAGAGTGAAAAAGCTGGCTAAAAAAGTTGGCTTAAAGCTCAACATTCAGAAAACTAAAATCATTGCATCTGGTCCCATCGCTTCATGGCAAATAGATGGGGAAACAGTGGCAACAGTGGCTGACTTTATTTCTTTGAGCTCCAAAATCACTGCAGATGGTGATTGCAGCTATGAAATTAAAAGATGCCTACTCCTTGGAAGGAAAGTCATGACCAACCTAGACAGCATATTAAAAAGCAGAGACATTACTTTGTCAACAAAAGTCGGTCTAGTCAAAACTATGGTTTTTCATGTATGGATGTGAGAGTTGGACTGTAAAGAAAGCTGAGTGCTGAAGAATTGATGCTTTTCAACTGTGGTGTTGGAGAAGACTCTTGAGAGTCCCTTGGACTGCAAGGAGATCCAACCAGTACATCTTAAAGGAGATCAGTCCTGGGTGTTCATTGGAAGGACTGATGTTGAAGCTGAAACTCCAATACTTTGGCCATCTCATGCGAAGAGCTGACTCATTTGAAAAGACCCTGATACTGGGAAAGATTGAGGGCAAGAGGAGAAGGGGACAACAGAGGATGAGATGGTTGGATGGCATCACTGACTCAATGGACATGAGTTTGGGTAGGCTCTGGGAGCTGGTGATGGATGGGCAGGCCTGCGTGTTTCAGTTCATGGGGCCGCAAATAGTCGGACATGACCGTGACTGAACTGAACTGGATTGAAAAGCACAACATTCAAAACACTAAGACTATAGCTTCCGGTCAATTCACTTCATGGCATATATATGGGGAAACAATGGAAACAGTGGCAGGCTTTATTTTCTTAGGTTCCAAAATCACTGCAGATGGTGTCTGCAGTCATGAAATTAAAGACACTTGTTCCATGGAAGAAAAGCTATGACAAATCTAGACAGCATATTAAAAAGCAGAGACATTACTTTGACAGAGGTTGGATGGCGTCATTGACTTGATGGACATGAGTTTGAATAAACCCTGGGAGTTGGTGATGGACAGGCAGGTAGGCCTGGCATGCTGCAGTCCATGGGTTCTCAGAGTTGGACACGACTGTGTGACTGAACTGAAATGAAGAAATTTCTCTTTCAGAAATCAACTTGTGAATATATTGCTCATATCAACCATGGGGATTCTGATTTCCTTCTCGTGGGTTCCAAGAGGATTAAGTAACCATAAGATGCATAAGGAAGCTCAGGAAGTTGTAATATCCTGCCATGTTTAAGCCTCAAGTCAACAATCAACAGACACAGGCTGTCTGTACTAGTTGAAGAGAAGGGTGATGGACAACTCTCCAAGACCCTTGTTCTGCTCCTAGACACTGCAGGCGGGTATGCACTGCAGATTAAAAGCCCTGCTCCTCACAGAGAAGAAGCATCAGAAGCCTGTATTCTGAAGGGTATTGACTGGGACTTGAGGAATTAGCAGAGGAAGGGAAATACACCAGAACAAATAAAAGGAGAGAAAAATCTTAAGGGAGAAAGAAAAGGGAGTCCAGGAGTGTTTAGCCAATCACTCAAGGTATATTTTTATCCCAACTCTTACTCACAAAGTACTCCTTCTTTAAGCTAAAGCACTTTTCTTAAAACCTCACCTAATATTTTAGCAATATACTGGGGATGAAATCAGTTGTTCATATTTTATACAGCCAAAGAATCTAAAATGACTTTGTAAGAATCAAGAATGATTCAAAATACCAGAGATTTTGGAGCGGCAATGGATCTTCCATAAATCTTCTGGTTCAAATGCTTGATCTTGGATAAATAATGTTTAATGTGATAGTGTGATAGTGTAATAATGCTTGTTGCACAATCGTGTCCAATTCTTTGTGACCCCAGGGACTGTAGCCCACCATGCTCCTATGTCCATGGAAATCTCCAGGCCGAATACTGGAGTGGGTAGCCATTCCCTTCTACAAAATAATGTTCAATTTCCCCCATTTTATAGATTACACAAGCTAGTTCTAGGCCTGTGCTTCTGTGAGGAAAGTGTGAAGGGGCTTAAAAGAGCATAGCCTGGTCTACTAAATACAGTGCTTTGCAAAAAATATGCTCATGCCTCAGATGAGCTAGGACCTTATTCAAGTGACCCAGTAATTCCCAGACTCGTCAGAATTTATTTTGAAAACTTAATAAGTGATTTTCATATGTCAGTTTCTGTTCAAAATTTTTCTCCTTCTCACGAACTGATGAGGTAAATACTGTCAGTATTTTGATTTTACTAGTGGAAAAAAAAAGTACAGAGAGGTCAAGTAAGTTTCTTGAAACTGCACAGCTAAAAAGTAGCTGAGCCAGAACCCAAATAGTCCAAACTGTTAACCTGATCTCTTCATCTCTAGGCTATAGTGCCTAGCAAGTTAACATCCTATCAATGCATTCCTTTTAAGGAAGGAACCGCTTTCTTCCTTTTTCTACCCTCTCAAGGAAAACTGTGTTTAGAATGTTCTGATAATCCTATTACAATATAAACACCTCAGAGAAATGTGAAAACATTGAGTGCTAATAGTACTGCAGGTGCTGCGTATATTCTGATTTTACTAAAATAAAAAATTGGATTGCAAAAGAAAATCAAGTAGTAAGAGAGATAAGATCAGGCACCAGATCTGGCTCTCCCTGATGACATTCTTACATATCGGTATGGTAGCCAAGAAGGAACCAATTTTAAAAAATGCTCAAATCATCACCCCAAAAGTAGATGGTACGTAAGCACTAAAAATTATTTTATTCTGCTCTGGGGTCCATTTTATACTCAACTCTTCATTTCTCTGGCTCCTTATGAGTCTGTGCTGCAGAAGCTCTCTATCCCCAAGTGGAAGTGCTCATTTCCCCACTTATCTGAGGGGGCAACAGGTCAAGGTAACACGGTGTACTGAGAAATGATTGGGTCCTTCCAGGGTTTACATGTCCTGAGAGTAATAGGTCCAGAGGACCCCTGACTTCCGCCAGGACCCGAGCATAACACCCGTTCCAGAGTCTCCCCACGGCCTGGAGACTTCCCTTCCCCCCCAAGACCGAGAAAGGAAGATTAATATCACCTTCTTTAGATAACACTTTCCAAAGCACTTATCCTTGCAATCCTAATACACGCACTTTGATGATGTCTAAATTGGTCTTTAATATTAAACTATATTGCTGTGCATGGTGAAGGGGTAGGCTCCCTCTAATGCAGTTCCGATTATCTCACTTCTAATGAGTGAGTTTGCTTGGCTAAGAGGAAGAGAGAGGGCTGCGCTGGTGAGCTCTAAAGACTTCTGACCCCTTTTTACATTCCTCCAGGCTCTAGTCTGACAAATTCTCAAATTTACTGTAGGATAAGGCACTAGGAGAAGAAAATAAATGAGAACCGCTGGTGTAAGACACATGGATTGGTGTTCAGCTGACTATCCGAAAAAAAAACAAACAAACCTAAGACTAACAAGATTAAAATAACTTCAACACTTCATGGGAAAGAGGCACGGATGAGCGCTCATTAAGGCAGCACAGAAAAGAACACAGCAGTTTTTGGTACAAGCAGCCTGGTCTTGGGAGCCTTGACCTTGCATAGGAGGAAAGAAAGAAAACAGGTGGGAGCAAGTTATGCCTGTCCCATCAGTGTGGAGAACAGACTTCTGCTTTTGAAAACTGAAGTCTCTCTTCCCTGACTCCAAGGCCCATAACAAACACACTCAGCAGCATGCATCAATCCATCAATTCATCAGTCACTCTGGACCAGGTTCTGTGTGTGGTCTAACAGATTGTAAGATGATTAAACCATCACTGATGCTCTCAAGTGCCTGGAAGTCTGGCTCAAAAGACTAAGAGAGAACAAGAAAGATTAAGGCAATATAACCTGGTAGATGAAACAAGGATAATCAAAACCTAGATTTTGTACTTCAGGTCTAAGCAGGGCCAGGGCAGAAAATATGGCTCAGTTTAATACAGTTCTTAAGAGCTAGGGTGGAGATTCAAAGTGCCATTGGCATTAGCAAGCAGAGTCGGGGATGCCTTCTCAAAGCTAAAATTTCACAAGGATTTCACCAGGCTGAAAGATCAGGCAGGGAATTCCAGGCCAATGGAAAAACATGCCAGAAAGCTTACTGGTGGGAAAGTCCAAGGAATATCTTCAGTTCAGTTGCTCAGTGATGTCTGACACTTTGCAACCCCATGGACTGCAGCATGCCAGGCCTCCTTGTCCATCACCAACTCCCAGTGTTTGCTCAAACTCATGTCCATTGAGTCCATATGATACCATCCAACCATCTCATCCTCTGTCATCCCCTTCTCCTCCTGCCTTCAATCTTGCTCAGCATCAGGGGCTTTTCAAATGAGTCAGTTTTTTGCATCAGGTGGCCACAGTATTGGAGCTTCAGCTTCAGCATCAGTCCATCTAATGAGTATTCAGGACTGATATCCTTTACGATGGACTGGTTGGATCTCCTTGCAGTCCAAGGGACTCTCAAGAGTCTTCTCCAACACCACAGTTCAAAAGCATCAATTCTTCAGCGCTCAGCTTTCTTTATAGTCCAACTCTCACATCCATATGTGACTAGTGGAAAAACCATAGCTTTGTTTAGCTGGACCTTTGTTGGTAAAGTAATGTCTCTGCTTTTTAATATGCTGTCTAGATTTGTCATAACTTTTCTTCCAAGGAGTAAGCGTCTTTTAATTTCATGGCTGCAGTCACCATCTGCAGTGATTCTGGAACTCCTAAAAGTAAAGTCTGTCACTGTTTCCATTGTTTCTTTTAGAAAAGGCAAATATGCTTATGGACTTTTAAATCCCTAAGTGATGTGGAGTCAAAGAAAGGCTTTTAACCCTGGAAATTACACAAAACAGATTACAGTGGAACCCTCCAGAAACTGTGCAAAGGAGTTGGAAAAGTGAGCCCAGAGGCAGGAGAACTGTTAGAAGACCCAAGACCAGGTCACAGATGAGGCCCTCGATTAAGGCAGTGTCTTTAGGGACAGAGAAGAGATAATGGACTTGGTAGATATTTTGGACAAATAGCTAAGTCAAGATGTACCACATTCTTGAGTAAATGTTTGAACATGACACTGTGCTACAATTGGGGCCCCCAAAATTAAAGGAAAGGACAGGTACTGCTATCTCCCAGCACAAAGACAGGAGAACTACCGTGAAGAAGAGTCACTTTATTCAGGCATTTGTGCTCTGCAAAGATGCCAGGACAAAACTGAATACATTATTTCACTATGTATTTACGAAGCACTTCACTCATCTCAAATTTTCATTTGGGATGTATTACACTCCCTACACACAGAATCTCATTCGCTATCTTAAAAAAGTTTTTAAAAAGAAGTTTTATTATTTTACATATTTTTAGACAATAAAGCCAAGTTTTATTTTTTAAGTACCTTGACCAAAGTCACAGTTTAAATAAACTGTTGGCTTACACATATAGGGGAACCAAGCAAGAAAATATTTCAACAATATTACATTGAATTTAAAAAAGTCTGTATCCCAGAAGTTTATGTGGCCAAGTCTCTGACCATTAAATAAATCCCCAGAGGAGAAAGTTTCTTTCAAACATTGCTGGTGGAAATGAAAATTGGTGTGCTCCATCTGGAAGGGAATTTGGAGATACTAAACAAAATTTCATATGCACCAACGTTTTGACTCAGCAATTTCACTTCTAGTAATTTATCCAACAGCTACACCTTCAAAAATATGAAAATAAATACGAACATTTTTTGTTGTAGCATTGCTTTCATATGCGAAATATTGGAAACAACCTAAATGTCCATAAATTGAAGAGTTATTGACTAAACTATACTCCATCCATACACTGGATGCTAGGTAGACGTTAAAAAAGAGAGGTGTGTATATGTGGGGGCGCAATTTCCCCGAATTGGTATGGAATGACTTTAATGATCTGATTTTTAAGTGAAAAAGAGCTGTCTAAACTGTTTTCTGTAGAGTATGTTATAGCAAGAATCCTGTTAGGTCATTTAGCCCGACGCCCCCCTTCCCCTAATGTTTTCTTAACCGCTGCCTTATTCTTTGGCTACAAATTCCCATTGGCCCAGGTTGTACACAGAGTTGAGCCCAATCTCATGACTCCACTGTAAAATCCCACTACAGTGGTCCCTCCACCTACCATGATGGTCCTGAACAAAGTCTGCCTTACCATCTGTAACACACAGCATGGAGTATTTTTTCTTTAACATTAGTACATTTGTTTGTGATGCAAAGGTGTGAGTTAGAAATTCAGAAACTAGTTTACATATATACTTGGATTATAGTAAGTAAATATGAGGTGAAAAATGAGGGCCAAGTTTCTCCTGGTCAGAGAAAGGAGCTATAAATAAGGAAAGGGAGAAAGTGACAATAAATCCAGTGATGTGGGACTGGGATTAGAACTATTAGTATGAACTCATAGTTTTAATATGTGTGTGTGCATAGATAGATACAGAAATATATATATGCATATCTTATATTAATAAGTAAATACATACTTTTTAAAGCTATCTTTCCTGAGAAATTTTAGAAGCAATAACATCTCAGCAGCAAAAACACAGGATATCTAGTGGACATCTTTCAGTTTCTAAGTATATTTGATAAAAGGAAATAGAGTTTCTTGAAGATGTAGGAAATTAGAGGACAGGAGCATTAAAAATTACATGCATAAAATGAGCCTGGAATATTTATGGCACCAAAAATTTAAAAAGAAATATTCAATAAATGATGTGAACATGTTGAGAAAGACACAGGGACTAAAGCTCCCACTGACTAAATCTGGGACAGTTTGAGCAACAAAATAAATAAAAGTAGTAACAGATTATACCCTGTAGGCTAAAATAAATATCTATGAATCCATGCTAATACAAAAAGTAAATGAACAATAAATAAGTGGAGATGAAGGACTTGCTCTTCCTTACAGTAGAATTCAATTCACAATTTTATAAGGAATGCTGAAAATTAAAATGACCATTAGCAAACATCACAGTGAATATTGTTGCAGAAAAGTCATCACTGAAGGATGCTAAAGTTAATGGGCAAAAGTGAGACAAGAAACAGGATATTTGAATAGTCTCAAAGTATCTCCCCACAAGATATTTATTCATGACAAATGTGAAAACACATTTACAGTGGATAATTCTATCATTCAGCACCTTAACCAAGTGATCAAAATCGATCTCATTACTGACACAAACTGCATTCATGCACCTTCTGAAATGATGCATAGAGAAAGATAAAGGTCATAAGATCACTTCAGTAGTGGTCTTGCCAAAAATGCTTTATCCCTTCTAATCAGACAAATCCAGGCTGAGGGGCACTTGATAAGGTAACTACTAGGTGGTGGTTGTTTAGTTGCTAAATCATGTCCAACTCTTTGCAACCCCAAGGACTATAATCCATCAGACTCCCCTGTCCATGGATTTCCCAGGCAAGAATACTGGAGTGGGTTGCCACGTCCCTCTCCAGGGGTTCTTCCCTACCCAGGTATCAAACCCACATCTCATGCATTGGCAGGTGGATTCTTTACCACTGAGCCAGCAGGGAAGCCCAATAACTACCTGGTAGTACTCCTCAAAAATGTCAAAGCCATCGAAAAGAAGGAAAGAAAAAAAGGTAAAAGGACAGAAGAGGGAAGGAAGTAAAGGGAGAAAAGAAAAAAAAAAAAAGAATGAAAGACCAAGGATTTCACAGAGAGACTAAAAAAGACAGATAATCGAGTTAAAGAAGGACTCTAGACTGGATCCTGGACTGGAAAAAAGACTGATCCAGTCCAGTGGAATAACTGGTAAAATTCAAATATGGTCTATACTAACTAGTACATCAATGTTAATTTCCTGATTTTAATCACTGTAATGTGTAAGATACCCACATTAGTAGAAGCTGGTTGAAGGTAACATGGGAATTTCGTGCTATTTTTCAAGTCTCCATAAGTGGAAACGGTCTTATTTTTGTTGTTTAGTCACTAAATTGTGTCTGACTCTTTCAGATTCTATGGATTATAGCCTACCAGGGTCATTTGTCCATGGAATTTCCCAGGCAAGAATATTGCAGTGGCTTGCCATTTCCTTCTCCAGGGATCTTCCTGACCCAGGGATCAAATCCACGTCTCCTACATTGGGAGGCTGGTTCTTTACAACCTTGACCAAAGTCACAGTTTAAATAAACTGTTGGCTTACACATATAGGGGAACAAAGCAAGAAAATATTTCAACAATATTACATTGAATTTTAAAAAGTCTGTATCCCAGAAGTTTATGTGGCCAACTCTCTGACCATTAATTAAATCCCCAGAGGAGACAGTTTCCTTCAAACATTGCTGGTGGAAATGAAAACTGGTGTGCTCCATCTGGAAGGGAATTTGGAGATACTTGACAAAATTTCATATGTACCAACGTTTTGACTNTGAATTTTAAAAAGTCTGTATCCCAGAAGTTTATGTGGCCAACTCTCTGACCATTAATTAAATCCCCAGAGGAGACAGTTTCCTTCAAACATTGCTGGTGGAAATGAAAACTGGTGTGCTCCATCTGGAAGGGAATTTGGAGATACTTGACAAAATTTCATATGTACCAACGTTTTGACTCAGCAATTTCACTTCTAGTAATTTATCCAACAGCTACACCTTCAAAAATATGAAAATAAATATGAACATTTTTTGTTGTAGCATTGCTTTCATATGCAAAATACTGGAAACCACCTAAATGTTCATAAATTGAAGAGTTACTGACTATAGTCCATCCATACAATGGATGCTAGGTAGCCGTTAAAAAAGAGAGGTGTGTGTATGTGGCAGGCGCAATTTCCCCGAATTGGTATGGAATGACTTTAATGATCTGATTTTTAAGTGAAAAAGAACTGCCTAAACTGTTTTCTGTAGAGTATGTTATAGCAAGAATCCTGTTAGGTCATTTAGCCAGACGCCCCCCTTCCCCTAATGTTTTCTTAACCACTGCCTTATTCTTTGGCTACAAATTCCCATTGGCCCAGGTTGTACACAGAGTTGAGCCCAATCTCATGACTCCACTGTAAGATCCCACTACAGTGGTCCCTCCACCTACCATGATGGTCCTGAACAAAGTCTGCCTTACCATCTGTAACACACAGCATGGAGCAATTTTTTCTTTAACATTAGTAAATTTGTTTGTGATGCAAGGGTGTGAGTTAGAAATTCAGAAATTAGTTTACATACATACTTGGATTATAGTAAGTAAATATGAGGTAAAAAATGAGGGCCAAGTTTCTCCCAGTCAGAGAAAGGAACTATAAATAAGGAAAGGGAGAAAGTGACAATAAACCCAGTGATGTGGGACTGGGATTAGAACTATTAGTATGAACTCATAGTTTTAATATGAGTGTGTGCATAGATAGATACAGAAATATATATATGCATATCTTACATTAATAAATAAATACATACTTTTTAAAGCTATCTTTCCTGAGAAATTTTAGAAGCAATAACATCTCAGCAGCAAAAACATAGGATATCTAGTGGACATCTTTCAGTGTCTAAGTATATTTGATAAAAGGAAATAGAGATCCTTGAAGATGTAGGAAATTAGAGGGCAGGAGCATTAAAAATTACATGTATAAAATGAGCCTGGAATATTTACGGCACCAAAAATGAAGAAGTAAATAGTCAATAAATGATGTGAACAGGTTGAGAAAGACACAGGGACTAAAGCTCCCACTGACTAAATCTGGGACAGTTTGAGCAACAAAATAAATAAACGTAGTAACAGATTATAACCTGTAGGTTAAAATAAATATCTATGAATCCATACTAATACAAAAAATAAATGAACAATAAATAAGTGGAGATGAAGGACTTGCTCTTCCTTACAGTAGAATTCAATTAACAATTTTATAAGGAATGATGAAAATTAAAATGACCATTAGTAAACACCACAGTGAATATTGCTGCAGAAAAGTAATCACTGAAGGATGCTAAAGTTAATGGGCAAAAGTGAGATGAGAAACAGGATATTTGAATAGTCTCAAAGTATCTCCCCACAAGAGATTTATTCACGACAAATGTGAAAACACATTTACAGTGGATAATTCTATCATTCAGCACCTTAACCAAGTGATCAAAATCGATCTCATTAATGACACAAACTGCACTCACGCACCTCCTGAAATGATGCACAGAGAAAGATAAAGGTCATAACATCACTTCAGTAGTGATCTTGCCAAAAATGCTTTATCCCTTCTAATCAGACAAATCCAGGCTGAGTGGCACTTGATAAGGTAACTACTAGGTTGTTGTTTAGTTGCTAAGTCATGTCCAACTCTTTGCAACCCCATGGACTATAGCCCATCAGGCTCCTCTGTCCATGGGTTGCCCAGGCAAGAATACTGGAGTGGGTTGCCACATCCCTCTCCAGGGGGTCTTCCCCACCCAGGTATCAAACCCACATCTCATGCATTGGCAGGTGGGTTCTTTACCACTGAGCCAGCAGGGAAGCCCAATAACTACCTGATAGTACTCCTCAAAAATGTCAAAGCCATCGAAAAGAAGGAAAGGAAAAAAGGTAAAAGGAAGGACAGAAGAGGGAAGGAAGGAAAGAGAGAAAAGAAAAAAAAATGGAATGAAAGACCAAGGATTTCACAGAGAGACTAAAAAAGACAGATAATCAAGTTAAAGAAGGAGTCTAGACCGGATCCTGGACTGGAAAAAAGACTGATCCAGTTCAGTGGAATAACTGGTAAAATTCAAATATAGTCTATAATAACTAGTACATCAATGTTAACTTCCTGATTTTAATCACTGTAATGTGCAAGATACCCACATTAGTAGAAGCTGGTTGCAGGTACATGGGAATTTTGTGCTATTTTTCAAGTTTCCATAAGTGGAAACGGTCTTATTTTTGTTGTTTAGTCACTAAACTCTTTCAGATCCCATGGATTATAGCCTAACAGGGTCATTTGTATATGGAATTTCCCAGGCAAGAATATTGCAGTGGGTTGCCATTTCCTTCTCTAGGGATCTTCCTGACCCAGGGATCAAATCCACGAATCCTACATTGGGAGGCAGGTTCTTTACCACTAAACTACCAGGGAAGCCCGTGTTAGCACCATACCATCTTGATTATTACAGCTTTGTAGTAAGTTCTGAAATTGAGAAGTCTGAGCCCTCTTACTTTGTTCTTTTTTTTTTTTAGATTGTTTTGGCTGTCCTGGGTCCTTTATAATTCCATATGAATGTTACGATCAGCTTGTCAATTTCTGCAAAGAAGTTAGGGTTTTGATAGGCATTATGTTGAGTCTGCAGATCAATTTGCTGTCATATGAATAATATTAAGTTTTGTGATCCATCAATATATGATGTATTTTCATTTATTTAGTAGGTCTTCCTTCATATCCTTAAAACTTTCCTATGGTTTTACACTTTTTACTTATTAAAACTCTTCCCTCTATGATCAACTGCTTTTGAACTTTAAACTCATTTAACATGGGTCTGTTTCTATTCAAGAAAGTGTTATATTTTCTTTATGGGTCCTGTGAGGGTTAATTTTATGCATCACTTCTCACCCATACCTGATCAGGTGACATTTTAATGAGACTTTAGACTTGGAATCAATGTTGGAATGGCTTAAGACATCTAGGGATATTGAGATTACTGTATTTTAACAGCACATGAGGATGGACATGAATTGGGGGAACAAAAAGCAGAATGCTGTAGACCAAACTGTTTTCCCTCGAAATGTATATTCTGAAGCCCTAAGCACCAGTGTGACTCTATTTGGAGATAGGCTCTATAGGGAGGTTAGTGGTTAATGAGGCCAAAGGGTGGGGCCTTCATCCAATAGGAAGTGTCCTTATAAGGAGAGGAAGAGACATCGGAACACTCTCATTTTGTGTGTACACAGAGAAGAGGCTATGTGAGGACGTAGACAGAGGAGCCTGGCGGGCTACAGTCCTGTCCATGGGGTTGCAGAGGAGTCGGACATCATTCAGTGACTTAACAACAGCAACAATGCTAGAAGGCGGCTGTGTAGAAGCCAGGAAGAGAAGTCTGATCGAAACCAACCCTGACAACACCTTGATTTTGGACTTAAATCTTTAGAACTGTGAAAAAATATAAATGTCTGCTGTTTCAGGCACCCAGTGTGCTTTTCTGTTTCTGTGCCCTGCAGACTATTTGGGCTTCCTAGGTAGCGCTAGCAGTAAAGAACCAGCCTGCCAGGGCAGGTGACACAAGAGATGCTGATTCAATTCCTGGGCTGGGAAGATGCCCTGGAGCGGGCATGGCAAGCTGCTTCAGGATTCTTGACTGGGGAATCCCAAAGACAGAGGAGCCTGGCGGGCTATATAGTCTATAGGGATACAAAGAGCTGGACATGACTGAAGTGACTTAGCACATATGCACACAGACCATTACTAATACAGGGTCTACACATTTCATAAAAAATTTTACTGGATATTTTTTACTATATTATTCAAGGTGGTATCCGGAATATAGGTTCTGAGACCTTACTGCAAGTATTGCTAGTGTTCCTCAGTTCCATTTCTTGAAGTCTGCTCTCATGGCTATTTATTGCCTCACATCAATTTATTTTGTAGCTTCTGTCACTTAGCTGATGCATTCAAAGGGATTTGACCCTGGTTTACCTTCATATTGGAGGACAAAGACTGACAAATGCTATCCTTGAGGTCAGAAACATACATTTATTTTAGAGACCAATCAGATTTCCCCCCAAATTAAAAAAAAAGTATTAGAAATGTTTATTATATATTAGTCTCAAATCAAATTGAAAACAAAAACTGGAGCTTCAAATCAAAGTTACAATAGTACTAGCTTTTCTTTTTTTAAAACTTTTATGCTCATCTTTCAGTGTCATATCTTTTTGTCTAGACAGTGTGTTGAAAAGCAGAGATGTTACTCTGTCGACAAAGGTCTGTAGAGCCTTCCCAGGGGTCACGTATGGTTGTGAGAGCTAGACTGTAAAGAAGGCAGAGTGCCAAAGCACCGATGCCCTCAAACTGTGGTGCTGGAGAAGACTCCTGGGAGTCCCATGGACAGCCAAGAGATCAAACCAGTCAATCTTAAGGGAAATCTACAATCCACTCCAGTATTCTTGTGGAAATGGCAATCCACTCCAGTATTCTTGCCTGGAGAATCCCATGGACGGAGAAGCCTAGTAGGTTGCAGTCCACGGGGTCGCAAAGAGTCGGACACGACTGAGCGACTTCACCTGCACCCTGAATACTCATTGGAAGGACTGATACTGAAGCTCCAGTATTTTGGTCACCTGATGCAAACAGCTAACTCTTTGGAAAGGTCCCTGAAGCTGGGAAAGATTGAGGGCAGAAGGAGAAGAGGGTGTCAGAGGATGAGATACCCGGATGACATCACTGGCACAAAGGATATGAACTTGGGGCAAACTTCAGGAGATGGTGAGGGTCAGGGAGGCCTGGCATGCTGCCATACATGGGTCACAAAGAGTCGGATACACCGAGGTGACTGAACAACAACATAGCTAATGAACAATGTGATAATTTCAAGTGGACAACAAAGGAACTCAGCCATACATACACGTGTATCCATTCTCCCCCAAACTACCCTCCCGTCTAGGCTGCCAGGTATCACTGAGCAGAGTCCCCTGTGCTGTACAGCAGGTCCTTGCTGGAAATCCATGTTAATTACAGCAGTGTAGCACTAGCTTTTCTAATCATCCATTTATCTCCTTTTACCAGAGATCTTCATCTCCTCATAAGGCTTAGGGTTACTGTTGAGGATCTTTCATACCAACCTGAAGGACTCCCTGCTCAGGAAGGTCAGGTGGTGGAGAATTCTCACAACGCTCAAGAACTAAGAATGCCTCAATCACTGTTTCATTTTCAAAGGACAGTTTTGCTAAACATAGGATTCTTGGTTAACAGCTTCTTTCCTTCAACACTTCACAGAGACTGACCCATGTCATCTAACTTCTGAGGCTCCCGATGAGAAATCTGCTGATACTCCTGGCAAATATTCTCTTAGCTTCATAAACGTTAATAATGTACTTTACCAGTGTCCCACACAATAGAACATATTCCTACAGTTTCATCAAGTCAGTTAAATCATCACTTTGCGACCAGAGTTGAAGGAAAAAGAATTGAATATTTCAAGTGTAGACATTATGAGGTCTTTAAAATTATTACTAATTTTCAAACTAGAAATGAAAAAGTTGCTGAAGCCTCCTACAGATTTTAATATCTAACAAAGTGCATACCAGTCTCTAATATATTTAAAGAAAAATCTCTTTGGGACCTTTTTCCTAAGTGTAAAGGGGCCTTGAAGCTGAAAAGGGAGAAAACCACTGGGTTTATCCCCAGCCACCATTGGTCCATTTCTTGCTCTGACCTCACAGGGCGTCACTGTGATGAAACTCACAACAAACCCTTTATAAGACCCCAGCTGGGTACAGGTTTATGTCCACAGAGCCCAGGAAGCTGATTTTGGTGACCTGACGGCTAGACCTAGAGTTAGCGAGCTTTTTTCTGTGTTTTTGCCATTTTGTTGATTTTTTTCCTTTTTGTTCTTTTTATTTTTCTCTTTTTCCTTTGTCTTTTTCTCATTTTTTTTTAATTTGTCTTATCATTTTTTTCTTTCAGTTTTAGTTTCTCCTCCTCATTTTTTTTAACCATTTTTTTCTCTTAGTTGTTTTTCTCATTTTATTATTTTTTTTTAGTTAGTGTTGCCAGTATTAGTTTAGAGAGTATCATTGCTATAGTTAGCAGAGTTGGTATAGCTAGTAGTTTGTTAGCGTAGATAGTATAGTTAGTGTTAGCACTGTTACTATCCTTGGTATACTTAGCATAAGTTGGTACAGTTAATAGTTTACTGGCATAGTTAGTGTTAGCACTCTTAGTATAGTTGTGAGCATTAGGATAGTTTATAGCACTGTTAGCATATGCAGTATTGATAGAACAGTTAGCACTCTTAGTGAGGGCTTAGCGGTAGTGAGTGAGTACAGTTAGTGGTACAGTTAGTATAGTTAGGTACTTAGTATAGCTTAGTGGTAGTTAGTATAGTTAGGGATCCAGGACCTCATGGCCATCTCCACTGACAAGATGGCTCGTATTAAGTACTCCTTGGTACAATTGGGGAAGGCCACTACGCCAAAGTGAAGCTGGCCCGGCATGCTCTGACCAAGCGAGTGGTAGCCATCAAGGTCATGCAAAAGACAAACCAGAGCCTCTCCCGCATCAAGAGGTTCCGAGAGGTTGACAGCCTGAGAACTGTAAACCACCCGAACATTGTTAAGCTGCTGGAAGTGATCGAGACTGAGGAGACTCTGTTTATCGTAATGGAGTACGTCAGCGGGGGAGACTTGCTCACCTACTTGGAGGCCAAAGGCCGCGTGACGGAGGGGGCAGCGCGAGGCCTGTTCCGCCAGCTGGCCCCGGCTCTGCAGCACTGCCACCAGCGGGGCGTGGTGCACCGGGATTTGAAGCTGGGCAACCTCCTCCTCGACGCCAACAACAAAGTCAAGATCTCCGACTTCGGCCTTAGCAACCAGTGGCACCCAGGAGAGAAGCTAGAAACTTTCTGTGGCAGCCTCGCATTCATGGCCCCGGAACTTTTCCAGGGGATACCTTACACAGGCCCAGAGGTGGATGTTTGGAGCCTCGGCGTCGTCCTGTACACCATGGTAACTGGATCCCTCCCCTTCGGGGGACAAGATTTCTGGGAGCTGTGGCAGTGTGTGCTTAGGGGGCAGTACCACGTGCCCAAATATCTATCCACTGAGATAACAGACTTACTAGACAGAATGCTAACGCTCAGCCCTACCAAGAGAGGTACTTTAGATGATGTTTGGCAGCATGCATGGGTGAACATGGGCCAAGAGGAGGCCCTCCCGCCAGCTTGTGATGAGGACCCTGGGGTGACAGTGGAGATGATACAGGGCTGGTGCAGGGACCTAAGCCAGGGCTTAGACAAAAGCAGCGTCAGTGACATGAATGAACCCAAGGTGAGGGCCCGCACCATCAAGGTGAGGCCAGCTGTCTCCTCTGACCTCAGCAGCCAAGAACATACGCCTCCCGCCAGCCCTGAGGAATCCATCCTTATTCCCGACTGGCTTTGGGAGACCATTCAGCAGCAGGACAACCAGGAGTCAAGGGAGAAGCCCAGAGAGCCTGCCATTCCCCCACCCTGCCCAGAGGCGGGGACCGTCACCCCCTGCCCAGCCCCCGCCACCCGCAACACCCGCGGTGCCAGCAGCGCCCGAGCCGCCGATCACGCCGGGGACCGCCACGCCACATGCGGGACCAGGCTCACCTGCGGCACCTGCGGCAGAAGTGACAGCAGCCACACCATTGATACCAGCCTTACCCGTGACGCCAGAGACGCCTGTGACACCATCAGCACCTGCGACAGCTGCAATCCCAGAGGAACCAGTCTCACCTCTGACACCTGCTGCACCCGGGACACCAGCCTCACCTGTGAACCCCCAAGCACCCGGCACACCACTGGGGCCTGCAACGTAGATGACAGCCATGGCAACCGTGATACCTGTGATGCCAGTGCCACCAGTGACAGCTGCCTCACCCATGACACCAGAGGCACCTGTGACACCATCAGCACCTGTGACAGCTGCGATACCAGTGGTACCAGCCTCACCTGTGATCCCAGCCTCACCTGTGACGCCTGCAGCACCTGGGACACCAGCCTCACCTGTGATCCCAGCCTCACCTGTGACGCCTGCAGCACCCGGGACATCACTGGCACTCATGACACCAGCGGCACCCGTGACACCCGGGGCTTCCGTGTCACCAGCCACACCCGTGACACCAACTTCACCTCGACGCCCTAAGCACCTGGGACACCGCAGGTGCCTGCAACACAGATGGCACCCGTGGCACCCGCGATACCCGTGACACCTGCCTCACCCGTGACACCAGCATCACCCATGACTTCAGTGATGCCCATGACTCCAGTGAACCCATGATAGCTATGATACCAGCAGCACCAGCCTCACCCATGACATCTGTGGCACCCATGACACAAGGGGCACCCGTGACACCAGCCACACCTATGACATCAGCCTCACCCATGACGCCATAAGCACCCGGGACACCACTGGGGCCTGCAACGTAGATGACACCCGTGGCACCCGCGACACCTGTGACACCAGGGTCACCAGTGACAGCTGCCTCACCCGTGACACCAGAGGCACCCGTGACACCAGAGGCACCTGCAACAGCTGCGATACCAGTGGCACCAGCCTCACCTGTGACGCCTGCAGCACCCGGGACACCAGCCTCACCTGTGATCCCAGCCTCACCTGTGACGCCTGCAGCACCCGGGACACCAGCCTCACCTGTGATCCCAGCCTCACCTGTGATGCCCCAAGCACCCAGGTCACCAGCCTCACCTGTGATCCCAGCCTCACCTGTGACGCCTGCATCACCCGGGACAGCAGCCTCACCTGTGATCCCCGCCTCACCTGTGACGCCTGCAGCACCCGGGACATCACTGGCACTCATGACACCAGCGGCACCTGTGACACCCAGGGCTTCCGTGTCACCAGCCACACCTGTGACACCAACTTCACCTGCGATGCCGTAAGCACCTGGGACACCACAGGTGCCTGCAACACAGATGGCACCCATGGCACCCGCGATACCTGTGACACCACTGTCACCCGTGACACCAGCATCATCCATGACTTCAATGATGCCCGTGATGCCAGTGAACCCATGATAGCGATGAGACCTGCAGCACCAGCCTCACCCATGACACCTGTGGCACCCATGACACAAGGGGCACCCGTGACACCAGCCACACCTATGACATCAGCCTCACCCATGACACCCTAAGCACCCGGGACACCACTGGGGCCTGCAACATACATGATACCCATGGCACCCGCGACACCTGTGACACCAGGGTCACCAGGGACAGCTGCCTCACCCGTGACACCAGAGGCACCCGTGACACCAGGGGTGACCACGGCACCCATGATACTCATGCTACAAACGTCACCCGAGACACCAGGCGTGCCCGCGACACAGATGCCACCCACGACAACTGTGATACACAACCTGTGACACCAGGGTCACCAGGGACAGCTGCCTCACCCGTGACACCAGAGGCACCCGTGACACCAGGGGTGACCACGGCACCCATGATACTCATGCTACAAACGTCACCCGAGACACCAGGCGTGCCCGCGACACAGATGCCACCCACGACAACTGTGATACACGTGACACCAGGGGCACCATGACACCAGTGCCACCCGTGGACCCATGTCGCCCACAACTCTCACAGAACCCATGGCACACAGGACAACCACATCACCCGTGACACCTGCAGCACTACTGTACTCGTAACATCAGTGGCAAAGCCCCTGCAGGAACGCAATGCCTCCCGAATGTGCCTGATGCGGGAAGCTCCACCCTTGTTGGGCAGCCTGAGAAAATGTCCCCAGTCACTCGCTCTGGCCTCACCCGGAAAAAGAAGGGGATTGCTAAGGGAATCTGGAGATGTCTATCCAAACGTATTTGCTGTGAGCTTCCCAGCAAGAGAGAGCCTGGTGGGCTACCGTCTGTGGGGTCGCACAGAGTTAGACACGATTGACGTAACTTAGCAGCAGCAGCAGGTCAACAAAATACAGGCTCAACTTCTGATACAACATGGATATCAACCCCTGACACCTCTGATGACTTCCTCAAGCCACTCCCCCTTGGATAGACATCAGCAGCCCTTACTGGCCTTCCTCATTGACAGCTAGCCAGCGATGGATACCCAAGGCCCCTCACTGCCCCAACCCAGCAGGAAGTAGCCAGAATGAATGTCACCCATTTCCCCAATGAATTGGGGTCCATACACGTGAGGGGGGACTGTTATGTAGCAAGTTAAACATGAGCCACTTGAAGGGAGACCTGGCTGAAAGGGATGTAAGCTGATCTCTAAACTCCATCCCAGACACATCAACCACAGAGACTTTTCAACTCCTGCACATGCGCCCTAGGCACACCGTGGATACAAAAAGACCATAAGGGTTTCTCCTAGTAACCTTAGGCAGTTTAGAGACCATTAAGGACTCATGAATATTCTACATCTGACAGAATTATGGGAAGACATAAATAACACAGCCAGCTGTTAGACAACTTATACTTGTCAGTCAGCCTTGAGCATATGCCCATTTGCATTCCCTTTCATTGACTGGTGGTGGGTACAAGCCCTATTTCACCTGGGCATAATCAAAAGGAAATGTAAAAAGGGGAAGCCAAGAGGGATCAACAGGGTGAGGAGGACTCCTTTGGGGCTGCTGGACTAACAAAAGATCTGTCTGCTTGAGTTGAACTGAGCTGTAACTTGTCTGCTGTTCCACACCTTTTGGTCCATCGCTCCAAAATTTTGTTGGGACAACACAAGAAACGAGAAAAAAAAAAATAAGCCAACCTGACACTTCTATAGTAGTGTTAGCATCCTCATCACTGTTAGTACATTTAGCACTCTTAGTGAGGGCTGGTAGTATAATTAGGATGCAGGACCTCATGGCCATCTCCGCAAAATGGTGGCTCATATTAAGCATTATCAGATCCTTTGCACAGAGGAGGATGGCAGTACCATGTGCCCAAATATCTAATAAAATAACAGACTTACTAGACATAATATAACGCTCATCCCTACCAACAGAGGTACTTTAGATGATGTTTGGCAGCATCCATGGGTGAACATGGGCCAGGAGGCGCCACTCCCGCCAGCCTGTGAAGAGCACTCCCACCCATGATACCTCCTGGGCCTTGGACCTCCGCCTCCGTCATGCAGCCTTTGGCCTTCAAGGGGGTAGACAGGTCTCCCCAACTGATACATTCTATTACCAGAAAGAGTGGAGATGATACTGGGCTGGTGGAGGGACCAGATCCAGGGCTTAGATGTCCTCAGTGGTAGTGACAGCATGCACGTGAATGAACCCAAGGTGAGGGCCCGCACCATCACCGTGAGGCCGGCCATCTCCTCCGACCTCAGCAGCCAAGAACATATGCCTCCTGTCAGCTCTGAATAGTCCATGCTTATTCACAACTGGCTTTGGGAGACCATTCAGCAGCAGGACAACCAGGAGTCAAGGGAGAAGACCAGAGAGCCTGCCACTCCCCCACCCTGCCCAGAGGCGGGGACCGTCACCCCCACCCCAGGCCCCTCCACCCACAACACCCGCGGTGACAGCAGCGCCCGATCCGCCGATCACGCCGGGGACCGCCACGCCACGTGCGGGACCAGGCTCACCTGCGGCAGGCGTGACAGCAGTCACACCCGTGATACCAGCCTTACCCGTGACACCAGAGATGCCTGTGACACCATAAGCACCTGCGACAGCTGCAATACCAGAGGAACCAGCCTCACCTCTGACGCCTGCAGCACCTGGGACACCAGCCTCACCTGTGATCCCAGCCTCACCTGTGATCCCAGCCTCAGCTATGATGCCCTAAACACCTAGGACCCCACTGGGGCCTGCAAAATACATGACACCCGTGGCACCCGCGATACCTGTGACACCAGGGTCACCAGGGACAGCTGCCTCACCCGTGACACCAGAGGCACCCGTGACACCAGGGGTGACCACGGCACCCATGATACTCATGCTACAAACGTGACCCGTGGCACCAGGGGCACCCACAACACAGATGGTACCCACAGCAACTGTGATACATGTGACACCAGGGGCACCATGACACCAGTGCCACCCGTGGACCCGCGTCGCCCACAACTCTCACAGAACCCATGGCACACAGGACAACCACATCACCCGTGACACCTGCAGCACTACTGTACTCGTAACATCAGTGGCAAAGTCCCTGCAGGAACGTATTGCCTCCCGGTTGTGCCTGATGCCTTGAAGCTCCACCCTTGTTGGGCAGCCCGAGAACATGTCCCCAGTCACTCCCTCTGGCCTCACCCAGAAAACAAAGCAGGTGGAGAATCTGAACATGTCTATATAAATATCTTTGCTGTGGGCTGCCCAGCAAGAGAACTAATACTATAGTAAAACCATAACAGAAAGTGGATGACCTGCCCAGCTCCTTGGGACCTCGTCATGTTCCCAACTGGATGACGGGATTCAAATCCAGCACCTCCACTGCCTTCAGGAAAGCCTCCTATCCAAAACCCTGGCCAGCTCGGAGGATGCTCTGGAGTGGTGTGGGCGATCAGAAGAGGCACCACCCTGGCCTGGCTGGCCCTCCTGCCCTGCTGGGTGAAACTTCAGAGACTGGACTGTGCCCTGCAGGGGGCATGATCCCCATCCCCCACACTTCTGTCCACCGGGGATAATGCTAGTCAACTCCTTGGTTTTTCATAGTCTTAATAAACTTTACGCTCCAGAAAGATGTATCACATACTGTTTTGCATTCTCTCTGGTTAGAGAAGTGTGTAGTCATGTAGTACTTGGCGTTAATGACCTAAGAATTAGCACAATCGTTCCCAAGAGCAACAATTGCTGTGCTGCAGGGCAGACATGCAGAAAAAGTGTTTTATCCCCCTAGTTTGAACTGACATTACCTAATATTTTCAGAAGGGTCAAAAGGAACTTTTGATCCCTGCAGCCAGTGTTAATGGGACCGGGCCGTCTGGGATAGACTAATAAGTCCTGTGAACCAGCTGGTGTGTGGTGTGGTCAGGTCCCCACGCAGATGAGTTTCTTGAATATCCTGCAGGAGGTGGGTTCTCTCCTTCTCCCATGGGGAAGGGCCCTGATGTGTGAGGTGTTTAAAAATGTTTTCATGTGGATCATTTTTAAAGTCTATTGAACTTGTTACAATATTGCTTCTGTTTTATATTCTGGTTTTTTTGGCCTGGAAGCATGTGGAATCTTTGCTCCCCAACCAGGGATTGAACCTGCAACCCTCTGTGCTGGAAGGTGAAGTCTTAACAACTAGACCACCAGGGAAGTCCCTCTTTTATCCTAAGTTT
This sequence comes from Cephalophus harveyi, assembly GCA_006410635.1. Classification (NCBI taxonomy): domain Eukaryota; kingdom Metazoa; phylum Chordata; class Mammalia; order Artiodactyla; family Bovidae; genus Cephalophus; species Cephalophus harveyi. The sequence goes on from SJYT01012444.1 coordinate 137,135, forward strand.
TTTGATATGTGGGTTTGACTACAGGGACTGGCTGATTATCAAACATACTAGATTTGTCAGCATTCCCTGGTTCCCTGGTTCAAGGAGCCACTGAACGCATGGGTGACTGAACAGGGTCTTCTTCCCAGAGGCCTGTCTCTGAGGGCGCACGCTCTGGGGGCGCACACTCTCAGAGGCGTCAGCTGCGCCGCTCCGTGGGCTCCTGTGCGCTTCCCTGTCACTTGCTGACTGCGCCTGCGCATTTCTTCCCCACCAAGATGCAGAGCACTCTGGCCACTCGCCCGGCAAGCCACCTCCTGGGGCAGTCACAAAATGGTCTACAAGATTCTAAGTCAATCAGGCTCTTTCTGCTTTTCTTCTCAGCTCTTAGCTCTTTGTTTTGTACATCAACAGTGTCACTGACTTTTCTTTTTTTCTTTTTTCTTTTTTATTCTCTTCACCTGGATTCTCTAGCAAATGGGAGCCTAGAAACTGGCCCAGTATACAAGCATCCTTCCCCTTTCTTCTCATTTCTTCATTACTGTCTCTCAGTTCTGTATCAGAAAAAAAATCCATGGGCCAAGTTAGTGAAAACAGATCTCTCACTGCAGAGGGGGAGAAAGAGAGACATTGACAGACCAAACAACAGTTACATTAATTCTGTGGGAAGGAGAGGAAGACTTGAATAGATTCTTCCTCTACTATAACACAAACGTAATCAGAGAGCAATGAACTCTGGATACATGGTACATCCTAAGGGCAGTCAGGAAGGAATAAAGCAATCTGAGGTGAGGAGATGGGCTGGGCTGCTGGTCATCCCACATCTGAGATGACATTCTCAGCTGGCTTTTAGGTGAACCCTTCTATCTCAAATGAGGGACTTTAAAGATTCGTTCACAGTATAACCACTTTCATCCATCAATTTCTATGATACACATCATTCATAGGCACAGAGTTAAATGTGTTCATTTTGGATATTTCCTGAAAACCAACTCACTAATTCACAAAGCGTTGGGAGTATCTCCATACAAGATGCTTACTAATTACAAAGTTGACATTTAAATCTCCATTGGAGAAACCTCACAGACACCACCGTAAAACACATGGTCAAAGTGTACCTCACTAGTAACAAAATGTGTCAACCTCGTGTACCTTTCTGGAGCTTCCCTGGTAGCTCAGCCATATAGAATCTTCCTGCCAATGCAAGAGACATGGGTCTGAGTGTTCAATCCCTGGGTCAGGAAGGGCCCCTGGAGAAGGAAATGGCAACACACTCCAGTGTTCTTGCCCAGAAAATCCCATGGACACAGGAGCCTGGCGGGCTACAGTCCATGGGGTTGCAAAGGAGCTGGACACAACTGAGCAACTAAACAACAACCTCATGTACCTTTGGATATGATGCCCTGGGAAGGGGATACTATCATTCCTGTGCAGAGACCTTCCCAACCATCCCGTCCACACCAGTGCAATGAGCATAGTACCATGTCTTCTGCAGGCTGTCCTTCTGTTCACTTGACCTCTCTTACTCCAAAGTCACAGCAATAATGCCTGTGGATGTGGATGCTGAAATATCTTAAGTTTAGTTGACATTACCAACAACAATCATCAGACAATGGAACTGTGTTGATGCAAAATAAGCCCTCATTCTACTCGGGGAAAAAGTCAATTAACAGAATCATGTAGAGCCACGCGGTGGCGATGGAGACTTAGCGGCATACTGCTGTTGAGAGCTGCCTGCAGTGGCCATGGGGCTATTTCCCCTTCATTCTTGCTTTGCCAGCCCCTAGCAACCGTGCCTGGTTTCCACTCATCACAAATCAAATGAAACGAAAACCACCCGGGATTAAAAAGCCTACACTGGATTATAGTCATGCCATTTAGAACATAAAATTTTACTGTGACAGAGACCATATAACCTGCAAAGCCTAAAATATTCACTACCTGGCCTTTGTTCGAAAAAAGTTTGCCAACACCTGATATAAACAGATATCCGGGACTGAGGGTCTAGGAAAGTGATTAAACTAAGAGAGATAGGCACGTAGAGCTGCTGGCTCCTGCCAAATTGTCAAATCCCTTCTTTGCTTTCTTCTTTTTATTAAAGTGGTGGATGCACTCTGTATTTTTTGCAGATTTACTGAAATATAATTGATATATAATATTGTGGAAGTTTAAGGCATACCATGTAATGATTTGATACATGTATATACTAGAAACTTCTCAGGTGGCTCAGTGGTAAAGAATCAGCCTGCCAATGCAGGAGACACAGGTATGATCATGGGTCAGTAAGATCCCCTGGAGAAGGAAATGGCAACCCACCCCAGTATTCTTGCCTGGGAAATCCCATGGGCAGAGGAGCCGGATGGGTGATAGTCCATGGGGTCTCAAAAGAGTCAGACTTGACTGAACAACTAAATAACAACAACAAAGTATGCTATAAAAGAACTTCCATAATAAGGTTAGTTCACACATCTTCCACCTCATATAATTACCCTTTTCTTTCTTTTTGTGGTCAAAACATTTAAGATCTACTCTGTTAACAACTCTCAAGTATACATTACAATACTCGATGGTCTTATAGTCACTATGATATATATTAGACCCTTAGAACTTAGTCATCTTATGTTTATGTTCTTTGACCAATACCTCCCCAACCCCCTCCCCCCCAAACAACATTCCTCCAAGAGTTTGGCATTTTTACATTCCACATACAAGTGAGATCGTACAGTATCTGTCTTTCTCTATCTGAAGTGTCTCACTTAGCATATGCTCTCAAGCTTCATCCATGTTGTTACAAATGGGAGGATGTCCTTCTTTCTCATGGCTGAATAATATGCCACCATACATATACATATAGAATACATCTGAATATATATATATATACCCACACACCATATTTTTGTTATCCACCTTTATTCATCTGTCAATTGACACAGATTCTTCTATTTCTTGGTAGTTTCAAATAATGCTGCCATGAACACTGGGGTACAGAGAGCTCTTCAACATACTGATTTCATTTGGCTTATTTCCCAGAAGTGGGGATGCCAGATCATATGGGAGTTTTCTTATCTTTCACTTTTTGAGTAATTATTGTAACTGTTTTCCATAATGGCTAGGCCACTTTCCTTAGATTCTAATCTCAGCTCTGCCACATAGTAGAAGGACTTAACCTTCCTGAACTTCACTTTTCTTTATCTATAAAAATGAGAAGGATTAGACTAAACAAAATGACAGATAAAGGAAAGGCATTTTGGCAGTCCTTGTACTAGGTTTAATAAGGAAGACAGATGACTAAATCATAGTAAGTGCCCTCTGGGTTGCTCGAGCATAATCTCCAGGTTCTGTTTTATCTTCAGCTGAAGAAACTCTATGGTCCAGTTATTAAAATTGTAGGTTCTAGGGTCTAATCTAGGACACTGTTTAAAAACTGGTCCTGCCATTTACTTAGCAACATAACCTTGAAAGACTTTCTCCTTTCAGCCATTCATGAAAGCGGAGACAGTTTTGACTCCAAAGTGTCAAGATGAGCTTAAATTAAGCAATGCAGGCAAGGTGCTTAAGGCAGTATGGTATATAATAAATCACTGCGACTAGTACTTATTCTTTTTCTAGCATTTGTTTATCAATGGAGACACCACTGCTTAGGGCTGGATAATTATTCTTTATGCAAATCTTTCCACAGTGTTCCTGTAATGTCCCCCAGGTCATTGGAACAAACCAAACCGCCCCCAGACATGTTCAAAGATGGAGAGAATACTCTTATGGCTCCCAGTTGAGAACTACTTAGATAGCAAACTTCTTCTAAGGACTTGTTTATTTTTGTTTTCTAAGTATAACACTGTGACTAGCACATAACTCAGTAAACATCTTTAATGGAAATGGGTAGAGAAAGAAAGAAACAATATGACTTTATAGATATGCTTGAAATGCCACCATTATACATTTATACCTTTTTGCTTTTGTATATGCTTCTATTAAAGGTCTAGAATCCGTCATTAAATTGCAGGTAGTTCCAAGGGGAAATTGGAGAAGGCAGTGGCAACCCACTCCAGTACTCTTGCCTGGAAAGTACTCTTGCCATAGACAGAGGAGCCTGGTAGGCTACAGTCCATGGGGTCGCGAAGAGTAGGACACGACGGAGCGACTTCACTTTTCACTTTTCACTTTCATTGATTGAAGAAGGAAATGGCAATCCACTCCAGTAATCTTGCCTGGAGAATCCCAGGGACAGCAGAGCCTGCTGGGTTGCCGTCTATGGGTTCACACAGAGTGGGACATGAGTGAAGAGACTTAGCAGCAGTAGCAGCCAAGGGGAAATACTCTCAGCTGTTACTAACGTCAAGGTGGGTGGATGCCAGCTGTGACAAAAGCCCTGCAGGAGGAGTTCATGGGACAGGAAATGTGGAGATACAGTAGTGTTCAATATGAATCCAAAACTGAGAAGCTTTGTATGGTCTCTAATTGTTTCTCTGCAAAAAATCTGCACACGAAAATAAGAACATGTGTGACAATGTGAGCCCAATGGGAGACACATCTCTTACCTCTCATTTTAGTTTAAAAGAAATTGAAACCCAAGTTCCCTTTCCGTCTGTCAGCCTCTTGCCCTCTCTCTTCCTTACAGAATTACACCACATCCCATACTTCTCTTTCCTTGTTAATCAGTCTTCCTGAGAAACTAAGCTGAAAAATTGTATTTAATACCTGTTTTCATTTAATTAGTCAAATTCTTCTCTTAATTCTTTGAAAATTCATTCTCCTACCCAGGAACATTCAATACTTTTGTCCTCAACTCTAAAAACCAGGGGCCTCATGTGTACTTTGGTTTTCTCTCCACTTCTCACAAAGCACTTTACTCTGAAGAACATAGCTATTCTCATGGACTTAACGATGACAACCTATCTTTATCTGATTATTCACCATCAGAAACCCCAAATTCACAGTTTAATTCTGTAGAAAATATTCACTACACAACTGACAATTTCTAAAAATTAGTCTCCATTTCACATCCCTCCCTACTTAACACAAAGATCTCCTAATGCATTGAGACAAGTGAGGTAGCATTCACTGGTTAGTACACGTAAACAACTATTTTCACTATGAAATACAAGAGCAAATCTATTTCAGAACAGAATTGCACTTCTTGCAAATGATGCAGGATTTCATGATGTCAAAACACAGTTCAGACACTTAGAAAGGCACTCGTATGGAAGAGTTACTCTAGTGAATAAATGAAGATAAATTTACAAGGCTGATGACAAAATGGTGACTTCAAAGACTTCACAAAAAAATTACTTGAATATCAAAAAATTACAAGACTTAGAAAAAAAATAATGAATCCTCACGTATGTTTTGCAAATTTTGCCCTCTTTATAACTGCCATAACAGTAAAGCTGAGAGCTTCAACAGCCAAAACACGCTCAGTCGTGTCCGACTCTCTGCGACCCCATGGACTGTAGCCTACCAGGCTCTTCCATCTATGGGATTTTCCAGGCAAGAATATTGGAGTGGGTTGCCATTTCCTTCTCCAAATCTTGAAAAAGAACAAGGTTAAATGTCTCACACTTTCTGATTTCAAGCTTATCACAATGCTATTGTAATCAAAACAGTGTGGTATGTGTATCAATATAGACAGAACAACAGAATAGAACAGAGAGCCCAGAAATGAACCCTCACAATCACAGCCAAATGATTCCTGGTAAGGAAGCTAAGACCATTCAACGGGAAGAAAACCAACATTTTCAACAAACAATTGTGGGAAAACTAGATATCCACATGCAGAAGAACAAGTTGTACGCTTACCTAACACTATACACAAAAAGAACTGAAAATGGATCAAAGATCTAAATGTAAGACCTCAATCTATAAAAGTCTTAGAAGAAAAAGAAGAAAAGCTTTGTGACATATTTCATTGTAATTTCTTAGAAATTTGGGGAAAATTTTTTTTTACTCCATGTTTTTGGGATCCTTGGCTAACTCTGAAAATTAAATTGACCAAGACAGAGTAATAGGAGAAAGCATATAAATTTATTAATATAAGTCTTAAGAAACATGGGAGCCTTCATAAGAAAATCAAGATCTGAAGAAACAGTGAAACCTGAGTGTTTTCACCCTAGATTTGATGAAGAGTGCATAGTCATGAAGAAATATAACAGGTCAAGGAGCATGAGGTGAGTGTAGTATACTGGGGGAAACTTAGCAAGGCCTATTTTGGAGTCTTTCTGGCATCCTTTTGTCTTTGGACATGAGGACGCACCTTTGCTTCTATAGGGAAAGCACTTCTCACTTAAGAGTATTATGACCTACTTCAGGGGTGAAGGGTGAGAAGAAGGTCAAAGTAACCTTCCTACTTCGGCTGTTTTCTCAAAGTCCTTCAACTTAAAATATAAAATATGCCAAGGTATCATATTTTAGTGTAGCATGGTCTGAATGCCGTAAGATATGACACCGAAAGCATAGACAAACAAAATTAAAAGAGATAAATTGGATTACACCAAGATGTAAAACATTTGTGCATCAAGGACACAATCAATAGGGAAAAGACAACCCACGGAATGGAAGGAAACATTTGCAAACCATATATCTGACAATGAGTTAAAATATAGAATATAAGGGCAATTTCTAAGATTTAACAACATCAGAAACAAAAAGAACATAATAAAAAATGAGTAAAGAAACATGGGGATGATCCAGAGAGAGGATATGGGGTGGGATATGGGAGGGGGATTCAGGATTGCGATCTCATATACACCCATGGTGGATTCATGTCAATGTATGGCAAAACCAATATGGTATTGTAAAGTAAAATAAAGTAAAAATTAAAAAAAAAAATATATATATATCCAAAAAAAAAAAAAGAAGTTTCTCCTAAGAAGATACATGAATGGCCAATAGGCACATGAAAAGATGTACCACATCTCTAGTCAATAAGGAAATGCAAATCAAAACCACAGTGAAACATCCATCTCATACCCACTGAAGTAGCTACTATAAACAGAAAAAAGAAATAAAATAAAAAGGAAAAACTGTTGCCAAGGATGCTGAAAAAGGGAAATCTCTGTGCACTATGTTTATATTTATTTATTTATGGCGGCACTGGGTCTTTGTTGCTGGATAAGGGCTTTCTCTAGTCGCCACAAGTGGAGGAAACTCTCTAGATGCAAGTATACGGGCTCTAGAGCACACAGGCTCAGTAACTGTGGCCCACAGGCTTCACTGTCCCACAGAATCTGAAATCTCCCCAGACCAGGGATTGAACTCGTGTCCCCTGCACTGGCAAACAGATTCTTAACCACTGGACCACCACACAACTCCCCTTTTGCACTATTAATAGGAAGGTAAAATAGTGTAGTCACCATGAAAGAGCATGGTGGTTCCTCAAAAATTAAAAATCAAATTTCTGTATGGTCCACCAAGTCTACATTTGGAATATGCTCAGAAGAATTGAAAGCATGGTCTTGAAGAGATGTTTGTACACCCATGTTCCTAGCAGCACTACTCACAAAAGCCCAAAGGTGGAAGCAACTCAAAGGTCCACTGATAGATGAATGGAGAAACAAAATCTGACGCAAACATAAAACGGAATAGTATTCAGCCACAAAAAAGAAAATTCTGACATGTGTTATAACCTGTACAAACCAAAAGGACAGAATACTAAAATAATCCAGTAACACAGAGAAGGAAACGGCACCCCACTCCAGTACTCTTGCCTGGAAAATCCCATGGGCAGAGGAGCCTGGTGGGCTGCAGTCCATGGGGTTGCTAAGAGTCGGACACGACTGAGCAACTTCACTTTCACTTTTCACTTTCACGCACTGGAGAAGGAAATGGCAACCAACTCCAGTGTTCTTGCCTGGAGAATCCCAGAGACAGGGGAGCCTGTCCACGGGGTGGCACAGAGTCGGACATGACTGAAGCGACCTAGCAGCAGCAGCAACAATCCAGTAACAAAAAGACAAATACTGTGTGTTTGATTACATTTACAGCAAGTATCTAGGTACTCAAACTCAGAGAAACAGAAAATATAACACAATGAGAACTTCCCTGGCAGTCCAATGGTTAGGACTCTGCCCTTCCACTGCAGGGAGCATGGGTTCAACCCCTGGTCAGGGAACTAAGATCCCACATGCCTTGTAGCATGGTTAAAAAGTTAAAAAAAAAAAAAAAAAAGAAAGAAAAGAAAATGTCACAATGGTGGTTTCTAGGAGCTAGGGGGAAGGAGACATGGAGAACTGTTGTTTAATGGCTATGGAATTTCAGTTTTGCACGGCTAAAGATTTCTGAAGATTGGTTGCATAACAATGTGAATATACTTAACACTACTGAACTGCACACTGGAAAATCTTTTAGATGGTATTAATACATTTTATATTATGTGTCTTTTACCACAATTAAAAAAAATATCAAAAAGATAGTTCAAGGGAAACAATAATAAAAATATGAAAGAATCTTGCATTCAGATTGCTTGCTAAAAGAATCTTTAAAATTTCACCACATCTCAAAGAGTCCAAGACTGACTTTTTTATTATGTGTGAAATTTGTGCATAAAAGACCAGACAAAACTCAAATCAATATACCAATGATTTCTGTTTTTTTGAAAAAAAAAAAAATTGTGATGACAAAAAGATTAGAAAATAAATGTACATTTACACAACTTTTTTAGAAGGTAAGACAGAGTGCAGATTCCTAGAGTCTAGTGCACAGATTCACTGGGTATATCAAACAGTGACAATAAGAAATTAATTCTTTGCTCATTCTAGGAATTAGTAGACAGTTGGAATTAGAATAGAAATTTTTTTAAAATATAAGATACAAATAACTGTAATTAGTTTTTTCCTTTTAAGTTTTTCCGCTATTTACAGGTATGTAGTGTTGTTCTGTACAAAGTTATTGAAATGATCTTTCCACTATAAATCTCTGGATAATAAAGATCTCCTTCAGTTCTGTCCTCCATGCTGATGACTTCCAACTCCATCTGTGGACCAGAGCAATCTAAGTTTTCTAAATGCCCCTGGGCATTTCACTTAAAATGTTTCCTTATTAATTCATATTCAACATAAAAAGTCAAACTTATCATTGCCCTTCTAAATATTACTTGCGCTGTTCTTAATGCCATCGTACATGCCACACCAACGTAAGTGAAAACGCTGGTGTTATTCTGTCTTCTTCCATTTGCTCACCTGTCATTTAACGTGTCCAAGCCCTGATGATTTCTCTTTTGAAGGCTATCTTTCACCTGCACTCCCTTTTTCCTTTCCTCCAGGGCTCCTTTTGTTCTGACCCTTACCACTCATGCCTAGATAAGTACAACAAACTTCTCTTTTGCCTCCTCACTTCTTGGAATTTTTCCTGTTCTAATTCGACCCAAATACATCCCTGTAAACCTTTTTCATTATTGTTGTTTGTGTGGATGTTTTTGTTTTTTGGCAATGACACACAGCATGTGGGATCTCAGTTCCCTGACCAGGGATAGAACACATGCTCTTTGCTTTGGAAGCTCACAGTCTTAACCACTGGACCACCAGGTAAATCCCCAACACTATTAATCTTTTAATGCAGCTCTGCTTCGGCCAAAACACTATATTCATTCTTCCGCAAACTTGCTTTTGCTTTTCCTATCTCTTGGCTTTTACATCATTACCTCCTCATGTTTTCTGCCTCTCCAAATCCTATTCAGACCCTAATGCTGCCTTTCTTATGAGCTCAAGATTAAGTGTGGAACACATTTTTGATTACATCCTTCAGAAGGCAATTTTCCATGCATGTAAACCCAGAAGTAGCATACCAGGATGCTTCTTAACTGTATAATCATGACTAAGGTGCTCAGTTTTCATTCCAATCCCAAAGAAAGGCAATGCCAAAGAATGCTCAAACTACCGCACAATTGCACTCAACTCACGCTAGTAAAGTAATGCTCAAAATTCTCCAAGCCAGGCTTCAGCAATACGGGAACCTTGAACTTCCAGATGTTCAAGCTGGTTTTACAAAAGGCAGAGGAACCAGAGATCAAATTGCCAACATCTGCTGGATCATCGAAAAAGCAAGAGAGTTCCAGAAAAACATCTATTTCTGCTTTATTGATTATGCCAAAGCCTTTGACTGTGTGGATCACAATAAACTGTGGAAAATTCTGAAAGAGATGGGAATACCAGACCACCTGACCTGTCTCTTGAGAAACCAGTATGCAGGTCAGGAAGCAACAGTTAGAACTGGACATGGAACAAGGGACTGTTTCCAACTAGGAAAAGGAGTGAGTCAAGGCTGTATATTGTCACCCTGCTTATTTAACTTCTCTGCAAAGTACATCATGAGAAACGCTGGGCTGGAAGAAGCCCAAGCTGGAATCAAGATTGCTGGGAGAAATATCAATAACCTCAGATCTACAGATGACCCCACCCTTATGGCAGAAAGTGAAGAATAACTAAAGGGCCTCTTGATGAATGTGAAAGAGGAGAAAAAGCTGGCTTAAAGCTCAACATTCAGAAAACGAAGATCATGGCATCTGGTCCTATCACTTCATGGCAAATAGATGAGGAAACAGTGGACAGTGGCTGACTTTATTTTGGGGGCTCCAAAATCACTGCAGATGGTGATTGCAGCCGTGAAATTAAAAGATGCTTACTCTTTGGAAGAAAAGTTATGACCAACCTAGACAGCATATTGAAAAGCAGAGACATCACTTTGCCAACAAAGGTCCGTCTAGTCAAGGCTATGGCTTTTCCAGTGGTCATGTATGGATGTGAGAGTTGGACTTAAAGAAAGCTGAGCACCAAAGAATTGATGCATTTGAACTGTGCTGTTGGAGAAGACTCTTCAGAGACCTTGGACTGCAAGGAGATCTAATCAGTGCATCCTAAAGGAGATCAGTCCTGGGTGTTCATTGGAAGGACTGATGTTGAAGCTGAAACTCCAATACTTTGGCCACCTGATGCAAAGGGCTAACTCATTTGAAAAGACCCTGATGTTGGCAAAGATTGAGGGCAGGAGGAGAAGAGGACGACAGAGGATGAGATAGTTGGATGGCATCACCGACTCAATGGACATGAGTTTAGGTAGGTTCTGGGAGTTGGTGATGGATGGGGAGGCCTGTGTGTTGCAGTTCATGGGGTCGCAAAGATAGGACACGACTGAGCAACTGAACTGAACCTAACTGAATGTGCTCAGTGCATATAACCACAACAAACAGTTGTTATTTGTTGAATGCCCACTATTTTAAGCACTTTCTCTTTACTAATAATAGCCAAGGTTTGTTGAGTTTTACTATGTGCTAGATCCTAAACACATTGCATGAATGAGTCCACATATATTTCTGTAAGGTAGGCAGGATTATTAGCCCATTTTTCCAGGTGAGGAAATTAAGGTTGAGAGAAAGCATACACCTTAACAAAGGAAGTTGCCAGTAATAATGGGCAGAGCTAGAATTCAAACTCGGCAGTCTAGTTTCTCAATCTACATTCTTAACCACGACCCTGTATTAAATTATAATGTGTCATTTAGTCCTACAGTAACCCACAAGGGTATCTATTGGCTTGCCTACTTTGAAAATTAACAAAATGAAATCCAAAGAAGATAGGCAATACCTTCAGTCACAGATATGGTTAAGTGGTAATGCTCGACTTCATACCCAGGTCCATCAGACTCCACTAAACATTATATTATATGCTTGTGCTCTTGAGTTCAACACAACTACCTCTGGAAGCTTTTTATGGGAATTAAATAAGACCACCCATGCATTTTATAAATGCTAATATACTATACTGAATGTTGGATTGAATTTCCTGTGAACACACTGTTAAGTCATCACTAATGCATTAGCATTAGACAAATAGTCTCTAAATTGCAATCCTGTATGTCTATCTGTCTGTTGATTTTAAACTGCAATAGTTTATGTATAAGTTAAATACATGCATTATTATACTAATATAGCTTCAGTCTGCCACATATTAGCTAATTGCTCCTGGCAGCTTCTTATCCTATCTGTGCTTCAGCTTCCTCATTTTTAAATAGGGACAATAGTATTTATGTTAGGTGTTGTGAGAGTTAAAAGTAATTAATAGAAGTAGAGCATTTGTAACAGTACCTGGTACATAAATAAAATGCATAAAACACCTAATATGATTGTGTATAAGAAAATATACAAAAATAAACTTTAAATAAAATAAGAAATGAGTTAAATAAATTTTATTTTAGTGTACTGATTAATAATATAAACTTTTCTATCTTACCATAAAGTATTACTAATATCACTAATTTTAGAAGGAAGTATGATTGAACAAATATCATTGCTTTTTATGTCTGGATATAACTTTTTGTCATACAGCTATTTGATAGCCTGGTTCTAAATAATACTGCAGTGGGCTGCCATGCCTTTCTCCGGGGGGATCTTCCCAACCCAGGAATCAAACCAACCTAATATGATTGTGTATAAGAAAATATACAAAAGTAAACTTTAAATAAAATGAGTTAATGAGTTAAATAAAATGAGTTAAATACATTTTATTTTAGTGTACTGATTAATGATATAAACTTTTCTGCCTTACCCTAAAGTATTACTAATATCACTAATTTTAGAAGGAAGTATGATTGAACAAGTACCATTGCTTTTTATGTCTGGATATAACTTTTTGTCATACAGCTATTTGATAGCCTGGTTCTAAATAATACTGCAGTGGGCTGCCAGGCCTTTCTCCGGGGGATCTTCCCAACCCAGGAATCAAACCCAGGTCTCCCATACTGCAGGCAGATTCTTTACAGTCTGAGGCACCAGGGAAGCTACTGGAGTGGATAGCCTATCCCTTCTTCAGGGGATGTTCCTGACCAAGGAATTGAACTGGGGTCTCCTGCATTGAAGGCAGATTCTTTACCAGCTGAGCTACCAGGGAAGCCTGATTTTAGCAAGGAAGTATGACTGAACATGTACCACTGCTTTTCAAAGCCTGGATATAACATTTTGTGATATAGTGATTTGATGGCCTGGTTCTAAACTTAATTTTGGTTTTTCATTGTTTATTTACCCATCTTTAGAAAAATGAGTGATAAGAAACCAATGTCTCAACAGTGTAGTAAAATAAGCTATGTAGGTTTTTGGTTTTTTGTTTTTTTAATGAAAATAGGGAATCATGGTATAATCTAAGATTCTCTTTTTAGCATGAGTTTGTTTGGCCTGAGAAACCACACCAATCCTCTGAAGTGACTTGTCCTGATTCCTGGATTATTAATCAGTGAGGACACGAGCCTGATCTGGGAGTCAGGCCCAAGGTCTGACTCTGCCACTGTTCTGATAAGATTCTCTTTTTAGCATGAGTTTGTTTGGCCTGAGAAACCACACCAATCCTCTGAAGTGACTTGTCCTGATTCCTGGATTATTAATCAGTGAGGACACGAGCCTGATCTGGGAGTCAGGCCCAAGGTCTGACTCTGCCACTGTTCTGATGGGCAAGATTGAGTCAGAAATATCATCTCTTCAGTTCTCAGTTTTTTCATTAATCAAAGGGATGCAGTGGATTAGAACAGAGATTGTCAGCTTCAGCAAGGTTGATACTTTGGGAAATTCTTTGTTATGGAGGCTGTGCTGTGCATCCTAGGCTTTTCCTGACCTCTACCAGGTAGACCGCAGTGCCTCTCCTCTCTACCTCCTCCTCACGAGGTGTGATGAAAAAACCTTCTCCAGACACTGTCCAGTGTCCCTTGGGGGACAAAAACATCATCATCTGCATCACTGGCTGCAAGCAGATTTTACGTCCACGGCGTATTTAGTGAGAACACCTGACAGGAGAGGCTCTGAGCAATGCCCTGGGGCTATGACAGCGAAGAGAGTAAATGCCCTTCTGTCTTCCTGTAGCCTCGGTCTCGGTGGGGAAGGGAAGTCTCCAGGCTGTGGGGAGACCCTGGAACGGGTGTTATGCTCGGGTCCTGGCAGGAGTCGGGGTCCCCTGGACCTATTACTCTGAGGACATGTAAACCTTGGAAGGACCCAATCACTTCTCAGTACGTGGTGTTATCTTGACCTGTTGGCCCCTCAGATAAGTGGGGAAAATGAGCACTCCCACTTGGAGATAGCTTCGGTAGCACAGGCTCATAAGGAGGTGGAGAAATGAAGAGTTGAGTATAAAATGGGCCCCAGAGCAGAATAAAAGAATTCTTAGTGCTTACAAAGCATATACCTCTGGGGTAACAATTTGGGCCTGTTTATTTTCCTATTGCTTACCGTATTCATGGATAGAATGCCGCAGGGTGAGCCAGACATGGTGCCTGGAGTTACCTTTCTTAGCACTTGATTTTCTTTTGCAGCTCAACTTTCTATTTTAATAAAATCAGAAAAAGCACAGCACATGCAGTGCTGTTAGCACTCAATGTTTTCACATTTCTCTGAGGTGTTTATATTTTAATGGGATTATGAGGAGGTCTAAACCCAGTTTGAGAGGGGTACAAAAAGGAAGAAAGTGGTTCCTTCTTTAAAAGGAATGTATTGATAGGGTATAAAGTTGTTAGGCACTATAGCCTAGAGGGTCCAGGTTAAAAGGATGGGCTATTTGGGTTCATAGTGATTTCCCAGCTACTTTTTAACTGTGCAACTTCAAGAAAGTCACTCGTTCTCTCTGTACTTTTTTTTTCACTAGTGAAATCATAATACTGATAGTATTTACCTCACCAGCTTCTTGTGAGGATTAAAGGATTTTGAACAGAACCTGGCATATGGAAATCACTTATTAAGTTTTGAAATAGTATCTGGGAATCACTGGGTCACTTGGATAAGGTCCTAACTTATCCAAGTCACGAGCATAATTGTGCCAAGCACTATGTTTAACGGACCTGGTGTTCTTGCCTGGGAAATCCCATGCACAGAGGAGCCTGGTAGACTACACAGTCCATGTGGTCACAAAAGAGTTAGACACAGCTTAGCAACTAANCTTGGATAAGGTCCTAACTTATCCAAGTCACGAGCATAATTGTGCCAAGCACTATGTTTAACGGACCTGGTGTTCTTGCCTGGGAAATCCCATGCACAGAGGAGCCTGGTAGACTACACAGTCCATGTGGTCACAAAAGAGTCAGACACAGCTTAGCAACTAAACAGCAGGATTTCAACTGCAAATATTTTTATTTATACAAATGATGATCACATGCTACTTGCTCATCCTTGCGAGTAGAACTCCCCTGCTCTTCAAAATCTCAACTTTATAGAGAAGTTTTAACAATTCAAAGGGCCTCAACATCACCCCAATCTCTCAAAACTACCTCATTGAAAATGGCTCCCTTCCACAGGGAAGGACCTGCGGGCATACATTTTAAAGCTAGAGGAGAATGAGGAGCCTCATTGTCTGGACCAGCTCCAGGATCAACCTGTGGTCACACCCTCTGGATGTTCAGGAGACATTGATGGTCTGTGTGGGATCTATACCATTTCCGCTGGGGTTTCGCTGTGTCCTTTGCCCAGGCCAGGGGCTGTTGCCTCGGCAACTCGGACTGAGACAACAGCCTCTGTCACAAATTGCTCTTTATTGTCTGATTTTCCACTAGGACCCTCAAAGACCCGTCAGACTGGACAAAGGCCTCTGGAGTACTTCCCAAGAAACTTCTTGCTTGGAAGATTAGCAGTTTCTTCCCAAGCATCGCTCTCAACTTGGCTAAACACCTTGAAACAATTCCAGCAAGACGTGTCTCCCTCAGGTCCCAGGGCAGGCAGGCATTTGGTGCGCGTCCAGTGCTTCTGCTTGTAGCTATGTGGTCCTGACCACCTGGCAATTACTGTGTATATTACTTATATATGTGTGCATATGTAAGTGTGTATGTGTGCTGTGCTTAGTTGTTCAGTCATGTCTGATTCTTTGCGACCCCTTGTACTGTAGGCTGCCAGGCTCATCTGTCCATGGGATTCTCTAGGCCAGAATACGGAGTGGGTTGCCATGCCTTCCTCCAGGGAGTCTCCCCAACCCAGGGATTGAACTCGGGTCACCCACCTTGCAGGTGGACTCTTCACCATCTGAGCCACCAGGGAGTGAGTATATGTGTATATGCATATCTATGTTTATATGTCTGTGGTTAAAAAAAGTGTTGTTTCTAGAATTTACCATGACTACTGCTGTGTGTTACCCCCAGAAGTCATAGAAATCTTAACTGCATATTATATATATTTATAAAATACATGTATTATAGCAAAGGGCAGGAAATCCGGCATGCTAGTCCATGGGGTCACAATGAGTCCAACAGGACTTCCTTACTGACCAACAACAATGCATATGTATGTGTGAGTGTATGTGTATCTGCATATATATGTTTATATATCTGTGATTAAAACCCACTCCAGTATTCTTGCCTGGAGAAGTTCATGGACAAAAGAGTGGGACACGACTGAGAGACTAACACTTTTACGTTTCATTGTTTAATTTTAGATGAAAATGGAGACTTTCTATCTTTGGCATATGACTAATGACTATCTTTATGCTTCTAAGGAATGATTAATTTTTCAGTTCACAGAAAAGTAAGAGTAGGGAAGAGGAAGATTCATGGAGGAGAGATATAAGAGTGAAATGAGAGATGAAGTTTAAAAGTGTGCCTGTGTGTTAATAGCCATCATGGTCAACAAAAGAGTCCGAAATGCAGTACTTGGATGCAATCTCAAAAACGACAGAATGATCTCTGTTCGTTTCCAAGGCAAACCATTCAATATCACTGTAATCCAAGTCTATGCACCAATCAGTAATGCTGAAGAAGCTGAAGTTGAACGGTTTTATGAAGACCTTTTAGAACTAACACCCAAAAAAGATGTCCTTTTCATTATAGGGGACTGGAATGCAAAAGTAGGAAGTCATGAACCACCTGGAGTAACAGGCAAATTTGGCCTTGGAATGTGGAATGAAGCAGGGCAAAGACTAATAGAGTTTTGCCAAGTAAATACACTGGTCATAGCAAACACTCTCTTGCAACAACACAAGAGAAGACTCTACACATGGACATCACCAAATGGTCAACACCGAAATCAGACTGATTATATTCTATGCAGCCAAAGATGGAGAAGCTCTACACAGTCAACAAAAACAAGACCAGGAGCTGACTGTGGCTCAGATCATGAACTCCTTATTACCAAATTCAGACTCAAATTGAAGAAAGTAGGGAAAACCGCTAGACCATTCAGGTATGACCTAAATCAAATCCCTTATGATTATACAGTGGAAGTGAGGAATAGATTTAAGGGCCTAGATCTGATAGATAGAGTGCCTGATGAACTATAGAATGAGGTTCGTGACATTGTACAGGAGACAGGGATCAAGACCATCCCCATGGAAAAGAAATGCAAAAAAGCAAAATGGCTGTCTGGAGAGGCCTTACAAATAGCTGTGAAAAGAAGAGAGGCGAAAAGCAAAGGAGAAAAGGAAAGATATAAGCACCTGAATGCAGAGTTCCAAAGAATAGCAAGAAGAGATAAGAAAGCCTTCTTCAGCGATCAATGCAAAGAAATAGAGGAAAACAACAGAATGGGAAAGACTAGAGATCTCTTCAAGAAAATTAGAGATACCAAGGGAACATTTCATGCAA
>SJYT01012447.1:0-229340 GCA_006410635.1 Cephalophus harveyi
TGCCACCACTGGCTAAAAGCCACGGGTCTATCTGTATCCACACAATTGACTCGCGGTTGGCCCCAACAACGGAAAAGAACAGCACAGAGGCTAATCCAATAAAGCCAAATCACTGGGGATCTCTTATATAATTTTATCTTGTAGTAGAGCTTCCATCTTAATTTGCTTTGCTTACACTAATTTTCAAATTAATTTATGTTCTTGGGCAGCACAATAGAATGGAAATAATCCTGTTCTCAGAATTAAGAAGCCCAGGCAACAGAGCAGTCTATTCCAACAACTTTTAGCAAATTGTGTAAATTTTCAGGGCCTGTTTGTCCATGCTCAAGTGGAGACAGGAACACCTACTCTACTTGTTTCACGAGGTCTGTGTACATTCCAGCATCAGATGAGCAGAACCGCTCAGAACTGACCAGGATCACTTGCCAAAGTTAGCCTGTAATGAAGAAGAGATGTCTGGGAACACAAAATGGATAATCCAACGTTTAGATGACTAACAAGGGTAGGCTGTCGTACACATATGTTGAGTTTGGAGCCTCGCATAAACCCTCAATTGAGTTAAATGATATCGCGGTCAGAACAAGTTGACCTTTCTAGAGAGAAAAATCAAGCGAGGCTGCGATGATTCTATACCAAAGCACAACACACTGCTCAGGCCACCAACCGGAAACTGGACACTCCGTCTCTTCTGAAAACTGAACATTTAAAATTTTGTTATAGGGGGAACAATTCAGTAAAACCTTCCTGCTAAACAAAAGTGATCATTTCTGTGTTTAAAAAAAAAAAAAAAGTATATGTATACCAAAACTCTATACTCATATACTCATGTGAAAATTGCTTCTTTGTAAAATATTATGTAACCTCTACCATGATCTCTTACAGAAATGCTGTACTTGAGGTTGTCTGGTTTTATGGAGAGAGATTAATTTAGTAAAAGTTACTTTTATAAAATTGAAAGGAAAAAGACTGATACATCGGCTTAAGTTGCAGGAGTTTATGTAGCTGCTTTCTCTGTAGTTAAGAAAACGTGTACTCACTATACTTGGAACTTAATACCAGCTCATCTACAGAGCACCTTCTTAAAGACTGTACTAATGTAAGGTTTTGTAAATTTCTAAACTGTTTTAAATGGGATATTATCTTTTGCAATAAACTTACATATTTTTCCTAGGTTTTAAGACTTCATTACTAGCTTGGGTTAATTTGGGTTATAAAATTTAAATTTAAGAAGGATGTCTCCATGGTTGTAATGACAGGGATTGTTGTTGTTGAGTCGTTAAGTCTGACTCTTTTGCGACCCCATGACCTGCAGCCCACCAGGCTCCTGTGTCCAAGGGATTTCCCAGGCAAGAATCCTTGAATGGGTTGCTATTTCCTTCTCCAGAGGATCTTCCCAACCCAGGGATCAAACCTGCATCTCCTGCAACGGCAAGCAGATTCTTTACCACTCCGCCACCAGGGAAGCCCAAAGGCAGGGATAGTTTTCACTATAATTGCTTCTATATATTTCCCAGGGAAACAAATAAAAAAAAAAGCAGATTCAGAACTTAGCATGGTGATGATCTGAAGGCCCACATGTCCTGGAAGCCAGGGAGGCATTGTGAATCAATGATGCGATTCCCAGTTTCATTCGGATGGATTTTTATTACTCATGATTTTTATCATTATTATACCCATATACCTAAAATATAATTTATTTAAGATTTTTATTTAATTACTTTCCCCATAATTTTCTTCCGAAAAAGGTAGCTATGTATCACCACCAAGAGAAAAACCATTACGATATTCAAAAAGTAAAAGCTGAAATCAAAATAATTTTTTAAAATCCTTGCTAGAGACTGTTGAGTGTGAGCCTGAGACCAACTCTCTTTGTTAGAAAGGGAGATTAGGAAATATTCAACATGTGTTAAAGCCAGTTTAACACAAAATGCATTTTCTACTTGACTAATCAGGATGTCTGAGAGAGAATTGAAAAGGAAACAACATTCCCATCATGTGATTTAATTCTTTTCCCTGTACTGTCTGTGAACCATCTAAAACCAGCCTATTTACCAATTTGGGGGGAGGGTGGGGAACCTGGACATAGACTCAGCCATCTCAGGTTTGGCATTATTCTGCTACGCTCTTTTTGCAGGATGACCTTGGGGAAAGTTAACCTCAGTGAGCAGCTGATTCCTTCTCTTATAATGCAGAACATCACTCTTGCCTGACAAGGGTGTCTGACAATTAAGTGGGAGAAAACCTTGAGCATCATGGAAAGCACACTATACGAGCTCAATAAATGTGTATTTATCCTTTTGTTGCTTGAAATAAACCAGAGGAGAGGAGGAAAGATGGCTTTCTGGGACTGCAATGGGTTTTCAGAAATAGTTTAAGGTTTTCTCAGGGCAAAGAGTGGTGTTAATAAGGAATAAACTCTTCCTGGCCTCATTAAAACCTGAAATCACGACAATGGATGTTAAGTAACAAATCTTTGTTGAGTCAGAAGAAGACACAAGCCTATCTAATGCACCATATCCAATGCCTTCTGGGGGATGAAGGACTCTTGCAACGTTGACTCAAATCCCCCAGAGGTAAAAGACACTGCAAGAGCTGGGTCTCTGCCATGTGCATCACGAGGCAACTAAGAAAGGCTAGATGATGTGTCCAAGGACGCGTGGCCGTCACGAGGGAAGCCAGTGCTGGGAGCAGCGTGGTGGGCGGACGCAGTGTGTGATGGTCTGCCACACACCGGGCCCAGCAAAGTTCCAGGAACCACCAGCGCTAGCACGAGGTAGTCTCTTTCTTAGCTGAGCAGAGGCCTCAATACAGCCTTTGCTCAAAAAGGCTCTCGATTTAAGCACCTCAAGGCAACTTGCTATATGCTAAGAACATTTTGCTCTTTTTGAGTTCCAAGAAACATTGGTGTTTTGTGATCATTATGCCCATCAAGCATAGCTTGCAATAAAGAGAGTCGAGAGATAAATCCTTACCCAAAGCTGTTTGCCTTTGGTGCAAACCATGTTTGACTGGCTTCTTGCTCATAACCTCTTCATCCCAACTTCATCCCCATTTTCATTCTACCAGTTTACAGCCTGAATTCCTATTGCTCACCTCTACCACCCCTACTCCTGAGGTTTCCCAAATATGTGATTTCTTCCCTCTCTTCCAGGATCCTCAGCCTGTAAAGAACAACCTAGACTCTGGTTTGCTCACTGCCAGGCTAAGCCAGGTCCCAAGGTAAGAGTGCCTCTCCACTGTTGCAGACCCCCTTCATCTCTCAGCCAGCCTCCACAAAAGCGTCCCATGTGCTCTTCCCGGTGCACGCCAATCCCGTTTGTCACAGAGCAATGAAAGCAGCCACTGCTGAATTTACATCTGACCCGGGTCTCGCTCTGGCTGTCACAATCTGGCCTCCTGATAAACGTGGGAAGTAAGACGAGGTCTGCGGCTATGACTCTGAAGGCCCCACCCGGCTCTGCTGTGGAAGTTCTCATCACAGGCCCTTTCACTCTCTGCTCCAGAGTGACACTGAGTCACCTTCGTTCCTCAGGACCACCACGCAAACACTCCTAAAGGGTCTATGCACACTTTCCCTTCAGCCTATAATAATTCCCACAGCGCCCCACCTCACCAAGTTTCCAGCTCTGCTGGGGTTTCCCAGGTAAGGCTTTCCAAGACCACTACCACCACTGCCCCAGATCACACTAAATATCCCTCTTACACACACACTTGGCACCAGGGACCCTTCCATCAAAGTCCTAGGCACAGTTGACCTTGAACATATATTATGTCATTCTTTGATGAATGAATTTCTCTTATCTGTCTGATTATCTTCCTAAGGTAATAATTCTGCTTAGTTTTGCTCACCTTTATATCTCCAGCACACAGCACAATGGGATTCAAATATGTGTTGCAGGGATAAATTAAAGAATGAATTTGATTTCATGGAGAGACAGGGAGAAATGATTCCCAGTTTTTCCTCTTGTTAATGTATAGGCTCTGGGCTTCCCAGGTGGCCCAGTGGCAAATAATTCACCTGCCAAGGCAGGAAATGCAAGAGACACCTGTTCAATCCCTGGGTTGGGAAGATCCCCTGGAGCAGGAACTGGCAACCCACGCAAGTATTCTTACTTGGAAAATTCCATGGACAAAGAAGCCTGGTGGGCTCCAGTCCCCGGGTTGCAAAGAGTCAGACATGACTGAGTACAACATGTAGTGGCTCTATCTGTGCTCTCAGCAGCAGCCAGCCTTCCACTGACGGGGCCTGCAGGAGCTAATGTGGCCAGGGCTTCTAATTCCACTGTAGTCTTCACGGCATTCATGACCCAGCAACACCAAGCCACTACCACCCCCCTCACCACGTTTATCTTGAATATGGACAGCCCCGTTTAACCTTGTTTCAGAACAAATTGTCATCATAATTAAATCCCACTGCATTTTGCACATTTTACCAAGATACTGCCTTACTGTATGAAAGAGAAAATTAGTTTTGAAATTAAAGCAGATTGTTAACTATTTTTGCTGTAATATTTCCATTCAAATGCCAGAATTTATTACATGTGACCTAGTCCATTTCAGACAAAATGCAATTTAAAGGAGACAGGATCAGTGTAACTAAAGGAGCATTAGGGCCAGAGCATTTTGTCTTGGCTTAAACCACAACTAAAAATGAAAAGACAATAAGGATCACACCAAAGGATCATTTGCTCCAGAGAAAATAAAAGCTTTATTATCATGAACGGCTTTCACAGACTCTCAGAATCCATAACTATGGTATATTAAATTTCACTCCAGTAAAACCCACATTTTTTTTCTCCTGGAAAAACCTCAACATATGGTTCTTAAATCTTCAGCCAAAACTCACTGACCTCACATCTGTGCCTGGGCCTGGTTTCCCAGGTGGCACACGCCGTGCTGTGATACCCCGGTCACGCTGATGGAAGGGCCTTCTTCCTCCCGAGCCAAACGGGCTGCGTCACTTTAACTGCTGAAACCATGGAATCAGGAGGGGTTCCCATAGCTCTTCCCCCACACCCCCAGCACAGCGAGCCCCACTGAACCTAATCCCACATGCCGAGCTCCCATATAGGTGATGGATGAGCAAAGTCAATCGTTGTCCTTGTTTTTTGTTTGCTTATTTGTTTCAAGGTAAAAACAATATGCTTTCCGTAATTAGGGATCAAAGAGAGCAAGATCAAAGCTATGCAAAGCATCAGCATTTGCAAACTCAGTTCGCTGACCTGCCTGGGTTTCTTGGAACTGATCCTTCCTTCTTTGCCACTACTACACAGTCATCAGCTCCAAGGAAACTTCTCTCATGAGCCTCAGTTCATAATCACTTTTTTCCAATAAACAGTTATAGATTCCCTTCTCTGTGCCAGGCAAGAAAACTACAGATGCAGTCCTGGCCCGAGAGAGCTTCTCATGGTCCGGTCCAGTGAGGGGTGGGGAGGGATTCCAACAATAAGCCCATGTCCTTTTCTGCTTTACTACCAGAGGGACGTCATGCCCCCTCTTCCTTTTGACCTTCTGAATGCTGTCCTTTTTATTCTTTTGTGATGATTATCTGTCTTGAATTACAGCTATTTCTAGTTTGTGCCTGCTTACCCTACTCTATGTAACATCAGGAGAGTAGGAATTGCTTTTCTTTCCTTGTAAAGGATGTCTTAAGTCCAAGACGTCTTTGTTTAATTGAACTTCCCTGGTGGTCCAGTGGCTAAGACTTCACCTTCTGATGCAGAGGGTATGGGTTTGATCCCTGGTCAGGGAGCTAAGATTCTACATGCCTTGTGGCCATAAAATGGTACTGTAACAAATTTGATAAAGAATTTAAGAATGGCCCACATCAAAAAAAAAATTAAGAAAAAGAAACTAAAGACTTCAACATTATTGAACCCTTGTCTCTTCCATATGAGCCAACACACTGGTCTTCAAAGTTTACTTTCCTTAGTTTTCCAGCTCCTTTGGATCTAGTCTCCTCCCAGCTGCCTGGGACTCTCTCTAAGACGTGTATCTGGCCATGCCATTCCCAGCTTTTCTATCTGCACCTCACCACCATCCAGAACATAAAACTCCTCCCACAGGAACAAGGTTCCCCCCAATCTGACTCCAGCCTAGTATGTTCAGCCTAACTTCCTCCCACTCAACTTTACTCATCTCCTCGTGCGCATTTGTGCGTGTTAGGTCGCTTCAGTTGTGTCCAACTCTTTCCGACCCCATGGACTGTAGTTCGTCAGGGTCCTCTGTTCATGGGGATTCTCCAGGCAAGAACACTGGAGTGGGTTGCCATGCCCTCCTTCAGGGGATCTTCCCGACCCAGGGATGGAACCTGCGCCTCTTATGTCTCCTGCATTTGCAGGTGGGTTCTTTACCACTAGCCCCACCGGGGAAGCCCACTCGCCTCCTTGATACCTTGTAAAGCACATCAGCGGATGTGACATATCAGTGGCTTAGCACATGCTGTTCCCTCTACCTGAGACACTGTTCCATTCTACCTATTTACCATGGGAAGTAACTTCCATTTGGGAGAATGAATGAACAGTAGCCATACCACTACTAATCATGGTAATAAAGGCTCTGGTTTCTTNTTGTAAAGCACATCAGAGGATGTGACATATCAGTGGCTTAGCACATGCTGTTCCCTCTACCTGAGACACTGTTCCATTCTACCTATTTACCATGGGAAGTAACTTCCATTTGGGAGAATGAATGAACAGTAGCCATACCACTACTAATCATGGTAATAAAGGCTCTGGTTTCTTGAAGTTACAAGGCACTATTGTAAAATGTTTGCTTTCGTTATCTTATATAGTCTTCAAAAAATTACCATCAGGTAGGTCAATGATTGCTCCTGTTTCCCAGAAGAATAATCAAGGCTTGGAGTGAATAAGGTGAATAAGCAATTTGTTCAAGTCCAGAACTATGTGATGCTGAAAGCTGGAGTTCTTTCAAGGTCTGTCAAACTTGAGAGCTTGGGTTCTTAACTTCTATGCCAGACAGCAAGTGGCAATTTAAATGTCAACTCCTCTCTGCAACTTTTTCTGATCATTCCCCGCCCCTGCCGTGGGATTAGTCACTCTGTCCTCTGAGTACTTGTAGTGCTTTGTACTGACTGCTGCTTATATTATCTGGACATTTCTTTTGTAAATCCCTTACACTCATCTCACCAGGGAGCAAAGTCCCAGGGGACAGGAATTGTCATCTGCATCCCTGAGACCCTCCAAGTGTTTAACACATTGCCTGAAAAGCTGTAAATGTTTCACGTTTGTTGAATGAATTTATAGAAAAAAAAAAAAAAAATGGAAACATTAAGAAGAGAAACAGTCCAGGCTGAAAAGACAGACCAGAACAAGACCAGGAGTCCTGACTTTAGCCCCTGATTTTCTGCACAATTTTGAACAAGTTGTTTACCTCCATCCCCCCACCTCTGTCTTCAAAATAAAACCATCTGCCTTTCTGGATTCACAGGCTGGTTAGAAGAAAAGTGAAATTATATACATGAAAATGTTTCAGTAAGTTTGACTATCTCATTAATTCCTATTTTTAAAGAAATAGTGTTTGAGGGTGTTTTTTTTCCCCCTGATTATAAAAGGAAAGCAAAATCATTTTAGAAAAAGTAAAACTGCAGAAATATACAAATCATGTGTCCTTTAAGCAGGAGATACCAATGTTATTTTAGCTTCAGAACAAGGTCCCTGGGTCTGACCTCTAGGCGGTCCAGAGGCTCTGGTGAGGGGTCACATTCCTTCCCTGCTTTAACATTCATGGCCCATGATGACTTTCTTACTGCTGTTTTTTAGATTTCTATAATCCTCTCAATAAATTTAAATTTTAGAATTTCCTTATGTTAAAAAATTATCACAAATACATAATGGCTACATAAATTCATCACTGTGTGAATGCAGCATGAGTTTAGGAAAATGGAACTGACTTCCCTGAAGTCACGGAGAAGGCCAGTGCCCCGGTAGGGACGACATGGAAGGGGCCCCGCAGGGAAGCCTGCTTCATTTGCTGCTCTTCAACAGCATTTCTCCGTGAGCAGCTCCTGTCCCTCACAACATTCCCAGGCAAGGTGCCTCCATGATATTTTTCCTCCCTGTCTGGGATTCAAGACTTTGTGGCAGACATCTGGTGGCTGGTTTCATCTCAAGGTTGAGGGGTGGCTATGTTCACAACCCAGCTGTGGCAAATATTTTAAGTCAGGGCCATAAAATAACTTGTAATCTGACTCCTAACACTTGTGTCAAAGTAGGGAGAACGCTATAGCACAGAAAGGGGTGGGTGTGTGCTCAGATGTTCAGTTGTGTCTGACTCTATGCAACCCAACGGACTATAGCTTGCCAGGCTCCTCTGTCCTTGGGATTCTCCAGGCAAGAACACCGGAGTGGGTTGCCATGCCCTCCTCAAGTGGATCTTCCCAACCCAGGGATCCAACCCGCGTCTCTTACGTCTCTTGCATTGGCAGGTGGGTTCTTTACCACCAGTGCCACCTGGGAAGACTGTAGCACAGAAGGGGGAGACAATGGCTCTTATTTACTGAAGGTCTGCTATATGTTCCATTCTGTGCTGTGAGCTTTAACACATATGTCCCAGTCCTCACCATGGGACTGACAGGTGACAACCATTATTAGCCCCACTTTACCAGGGCTTCCCCGGTAACTCAGACAGTAAAGAATCTGCCTGCAAAGCTAGAGACGTAGGTTCAGCATTGGGTTGGGAAGATCCCCTGGAGAAGAGAACGACAATCCATTCCAGTATCCTGGCCTGGAGGAGTCCATGGACAGAGGCACCTGGTGGGCAACAGTCCATGGGATTGCAAAGAGTCAGACACGACTGAGCAACGAACACAATAGCACACAGGCTCATTTTACAGACAAGGAAACTGAGGAATCTGAACTGTCATGAGGAGACTTAGCTATGAGATAAGGTCGCCTCACTCGCTGAGAAAAAGAGGACCAGTTTCCAGCCAGCAAAATCTTTCCAAACTCCATACCATGTGCCCCAAGCCCTGTAGTCCTTAGAAAGCAACACTGGGTGTAAGGGTGCTCATCAGGGCCTAAACAGAAGACCTTCTAAAGTCTGCAAGGTTCGCCAAGGATGAGATAAGACCAGCCTTGCTTCTAGCACCAGGAAATAGGATAGGAGATGTGGCAGAGTCTATCCTTTAAGAACGCACTTAAAAGTACTTATTCAAAATCAGATGGGGCCAGCTCCACTGACAGAAGCTAAAAGATGCTGAGATATTTGCAGGCGGTTTCATTAGGATAATGATACACCGGTCCTGCATTTCCTAGTACTCCCTGTACTGTTCCCAAACCTGGACTCTGCCTCCCTCCCTCTGGGTGCTGCCAAGAGCAGCCCCTGGGGTGGCCAGGGGAGGCCACAGCTTTTCCAGGGTCTGAGCTCACCTGCCCTGCAGAACCGCAAGGCTCGTGTTACTGAGTCATGTGTGAAACTCTCAAGGCAGTAGCGTGTCTATTATCTAGGGGTGCTCTTACCTCCTGGCAGAGGTCTGTTCAATTGGGTGGACCAGAGAGAATGCAGTGGCTATTTTTAAAAATTTAGGAACTTTTGGTGCTTCTCTGGTAGTCCAGTGGTTAAGAATCCACTTGCCCATGCAGAGGGCATGGGTTTGATCCCTGCTCTGGGAAGATCCCACATGCAACTAAGCCTGTGCACCACAGCTACGGAGCCTGAACACCCCAGAGCCTGTGCTCCACAACAAGAGAAGCCGCCAACGTGAGAAGTCCCAGGCGCTGCAGCTAGAGGAAGCCCCCAGTGATGGAGACCCGGCGCCGCCGAAAATAGAAATAAATAAAATTTAGGAAAAAGATTAGGAACGTCACAATTCCCATCATGTGACTTATCATGCAACAGAAGGAAGCTTTGGAGATGAGGCTGGATTTTTATGCTCCGGCTCTCAAATTTTAATTTGTCTAAAAGAACGCTACTACACAAAGCCAATAAAGTATTTGGAATTTTATACATGTATTCAAAACAAATCCTTAAGAGGAAGTCTGGCATGAAAATCTCTTCTCATCTTACTTCTTAGGTCGGAATTTTTTTAAGGCTAACCACTGATCTGTGCTCTCGGTTGGTTTGGTCCTTTCCATTCACTCACACCCACGGCTCAGATGAGCACCTCTACTTGCCACGCTCTGGGTCAGTGGGCAGGAACCCCCAAGATAAGAGGACAAAGTCCTTTTCCTCAAGTATCCTAGTCCACTGTGAAACCTAGACAGGCAAAAGTCTGGCATGAAAATCTCTTCTCATCTTACTTCTTAGGTCGGAATTTTCTTTAAGGCTAACCACTGATTTGTGCTCTCAGTTGGTTTTGTCCTTTCCATTCACTCATGCCCACGGCTCAGATGGGCACCTCTACTTGCCACGCTCTGGGCCAGTGGGCAGGAACCCCCAAGATAAGAGGACAAAGTCCTTTTCCTCAAGTATCCTAGTCCACTGTGAAACCTAGACAGGCAAAGAGAAAATTCCACAGGACAGGGTAATGCTGTACCTGCAAAATGGAGAGAGGACAATGAGGTCACTCAAGGAAGATGATCATGAGGAATGAGAGAAAGTTTAAGAGACCAGGAGATGGACATAAGGCAAGAAATGCTGCTCCTTCTTATAATCCCTTGTCTTCACCTGGTCAAATTTTCAATGTCATTGAAGAACTAGACCCAACTTTATAATATCTACCTGGGCAACTGATGTCTGCCCATATACACTATGGGTTCCTAGATAGTTGAGACCCTAATTCACCTTTTGCATATATATTTTAGGCCAAGTACTCCTTGATATGAAATTACCAAAATCCTGATTAAAGTAAAGCTTCCTCACCCACTGGATATAAACCCCATCCACATTACCTTACCAAGCATTAACCAAGCCACCCCCCCCCCCCCCCTCATGATAACTGATGTCTGCCCATATACACTATGGGTTCCTAGATAGTTGAGACCCTAATTCACCTTTTGCATATATACTTTAGGCCAAGTACTCCTTGATATGAAATTACCAAAATCCTGATTAAAGCAAAGCTTCCCCACCCACTGGATATAAACCCCATCCACATTACCTTACCAAGCATTAACCAAGCCACCCCCCCGCCCCAATCATGGTGTCATCTTTTGGTTACCAAATGGAAATTCAGATCTCTTTATACTTTTTTTTTCCTTTCTTAATCAGATCTCCGTCTAACACACACACACACATAAACATTTCCTTTCCATTTGGTCCAGTTATTCAATAACAATTCTTTTTCCTCCCTATTTTCCTAGTTTAATCAAGTCACAAAAGTAACAGTAGTAACACTTGTATAAGGGTAATGTAAGTAACACTTATTTGTTAAGGAAAAAAAAAAATGATGCATGGTATGTAAATAAAATAGATAGCAGGAATCTTTCATTCCTTCAGCAGGCATTCATTGAGATCATCCTGTATGCCAGGAAACAGTGTATCCTAGAGATGCCAAGTGATGAAGACGGGCATTGCCCTGCAGTTGCTAGGAAAGATGCTCTCATGGCAGTACGATGAACCCACGAGGTTGAAGAGAGTGGAGGGATCTCAACTTGGTTGAGCGGAATGTGGGTCACGACCTGGAGGAGGAAGAATGTTAAGGGAAAAAAAAATGATGCATGGTATGTAAATAAAATAGATAGCAGGAATCTTTCATTCCTTCAGCAGGTATTCATTGAGATCATCCTGTATGCCAGGAAACAGTATCCTAGAGATGCCAAGTGATGAAGACGGGCATTGCCCTGCAGTTGCTAGGAAAGATGCTCTCATGGCAGTAAGATGAACCCACGAGGTTGAAGAGAGTGGAGGGATCTCAACTTGGTTGAGCGGAATGTGGGTCACGACCTGGAGGAGGAAGAGGAGTTGGCATGGTGGAAGGCCTTGTCTTGAGATGAAAATTAGGAGGGATTGTTCTAGACCAGGGGTCCTCAACCTCCAGGATCTAATGCCTAATAATCTGAGGTGGAGCTGATGTAATAATAGTAGATACAAAGTGCATAATAAATGTAATGTGCTTGAAACATCCGGAAACCATACCTCCCCCTCATCCGTGGAAACACTCTGTCCTAGGAACTTGGTCCACGGTGCCAAAAAGTTTGGAGACTGCTGCTCTAGGCAAAGGGAGTGGCCTGTAGGAGAATGCAGAAGGGGAAAGAAGCATTCCAGAAGCAACGGAGCAGTTCCCGTGAGCTGGCACAAGTGTGGGAGTAAAGGGGCACTGGGGAAAGGCATAGCCCGTACTGGGTGCCCGAGAGCCATGCTGAGCAGCTGGGCCTCCATCCTGGGAAACTGTGGGGCCAATGATGCTTTATCTCCAAGAGAAGTGCTGCTTTAGAAGACCAAGTTGGCCACAGGGTGAAGAATTGGAACAGAATAAGAAGGGACTGTGTCTTATGAGAAGCTGTAGCGATGGCAGCAGTGAGAGACAGTCATGGCCAGACCCAGGCTGGTGGCACCAGTAGTAGAGAGAAGCGCTTCCATTTGAGAGGTCTTTAGACTAGAATGAGCAGAATATGGAGAAGAGCTGCATGTGGAAGAAGACTCTCTGTCCTTCCAAAGCCCTTTAGAATCTCCTTGTCTCCATTCTGCATTGTCTTCTGTTAAGACCTGCTATTTCATAAGCACCAACATTCAAATAAACAGAAAAATCTTCTGATTTCATAGGTTTTTATGGTTCAGTCACCAGAATTGAACAGCTTGATCCTAAAGACATCATTGCCATCATAAAGCCACCAACATTTTATGCCACCTTATAGGTTTCTAGAAGTTACCACACAGGTCATCCCATTAGGTTCCATGGTCTAGGCAGAAAAGCAGCTGGGTTTAAGGTGCTCATTATGACCTTAAGAATATTTGATGCCTAAATAGAAATTTAAGGTATTAATCGTGCAGGAGTATTTAGGTATATTCTATTTAAGTATATTTAAGCAATATTTAAGTATATTCTATTTAAGATCAGGGACTCGAGCAATAGCACCCCTTGGGTTCAAATTCTAGCTCTTTCAACAAATAAACTGTGTGGTTACAGGCAAGCTACATAACCTTTCTATGCTTGTTATTTCATTTGTGAAATATGAGTACCTGATGCAGATTAAGGGAGGTGAAACACATATGGTGACTTCACTTTCTGCTTGGAACACTGATGTTTTCTCAATAAATGAGAGCTTGAGTATACACATCATTTTAATGAAGTGTTTAGTCAGCTGACCACTTCTGGTCGAGACCCCCACCCCTCAGGTCCTGGACTGCCCTCAGACGTGCTCTCCACGGGATGGGCTTGAGCGCGGGCGGCTGGCACTGCCGCCATGCCCCCTGCACAGGCCTCCTGAGTCACTGGGCTCACAGGTGGCAGAGAGTAATCAAGCAGGTGGGCCACTTGTCATTTGGAAAGCGAAGTCAGAGCTTTGAAATCCTGGCTCTCTGATGACTCAGGTGCTTTTTGAAGGATGTTTTCCACTTTTTTTTTTTTCCTTTTTGAATAAACTGCTCTGAAATTCTGGAGCTAGCCTCATCTCAACTGCATTTACCTGTATTTAATCACTCAGTAGACGCCTCTGCGAAAACTGAGGTAATTAGGCCCAAAATATATCACCAAGAGGCTTATTTTAACTACCTAAAATAAAGCCAGATCTTAATTTCAACAAAATTACCAGATAATTTCCCTTCCAAGAACTTCTGGTGGTGCTCAGGATTCCTGATTCTCCCTGTGGAATTGTCCAGCCTCCGCAGTGGGAGGCCAGAGGCTGGCACAGCCTTTTCTAGAGCAGACAGCAGCAGGACTCATCAGCCAGAGAGGGGTTCCCTGATGCCCCCTCCCCTGTACAGGTGAACTTGGACATTTTCCCCCACGCTATGAGACCTGGGGGACAACACAAGGTACACACGGTCTGATGTCAGAGGTCCCTTGGTTCACATCCCATCCTGCTACTAGCCATGTGACTTTTAACTATGATGCTTCCATCTTTGGAAGCTCAGTCAGTCTATTCTCCTGACCAATGGGAGAGGATGACACTTACCTGTGAGCCTCAAAAATGAACTCCATCGCACAATAGGGATTTTCAGTTAAACTTTCTTATATTTTAGCAATCTCTGGAGATTACCATCAGTGCAATAATAAACCACCTTGCTGCAGTTTAATTGGTAGCAAGATCTCTTTCTAATGAGATCATAAAATCATGGTGTGTCTTACAGTGGATAAAATATGACTGTAGCACATAGAAACCATTCCCTTGTAAAAATGCACACTCTTAGATTACTGGCTTTTTCCATTGCGTGTTTGCTCTTACACTACAACCTTCTTAAAGAGCTAAGAATATGTGAAAGGAAATATTGGTTATAAACGAGCTTTTGGATGAAGCCAGAAAACAGCAATTACTTCAGTCAATACAAAATATTTGCAAGAATCTTGTATACACTGCTGTTCTCTAATCTTATGCTTATAACAGACATCACAAATCAATTCAGCACTTCTTCCCACTGAGCCAAGATGTAGCCTAGAATTTTTTTCAACACAGTACAACAGGCAGCCATTGCCAACCCACCAGAGCTGGCACATAAAGTGAAATCTATTTTCTGTCCCTGACTCAGGGCCTCAGAAGGCAGGGAAAGAGAGAAAGAGGATGGGCATTGGCCAAATTAGGAAACTTAGATATATGACAAAGATCTCAAAAAATAATACAGTTCATTGTGCAAGGTCTAGAATGTGGAAACTTTCTCCTACTCTCCCCTATGCAAAAGGTCCTTTCTACCAAATCATGCTGCCTTTCTCTGCATCAAAGTCAAAATCTTTGGTCATTTAAGTAAAGAAACATTTATCTGACAGATTAGACTCTGGCAAAGAGAGGAAGAGAGAGAAGCAGCCATGTAAAAGTTTGCTTTTCTTTTTGTAAAAATTTCCTTTTGCTCATTTGTTACCATCAACATTTCATTGTTCAGGCAGATGGTCTACAGAGAAAAATCAGGAATGGCTATTTCCAGCAAATGATAATTACAATGTGCTGCACACAAGAATCAATCCATCCTAGCTAGGGTTTCTGTAATTTTAATAGCTATCACCTTTTATTGCAACGTTTCTACTCCTACAAATAAGGGAAAAAGTCATCATTTAATCCCACATAGTGACAGAAGAACAGCTCAGCCCACACCCTGCCGAGACCTCGAGATTTCAGAAGTAGATGCTTCTGGCTTTCGTCATAAATATTGATTGTTTAATATTCCCAAGTAATGGAAACTAGCCAATAAAATTCATATCTGGAAAATTTAAAGTGATGGTTGGAATGGAAATCTCGTCTCCTTGTCAAATTTCAATTTGAATTTAAATTGGGGCCTTCAGTGCTAATACAGAGACCCCTGACCTCTGAGTAATTACTTTCCAACATAATTTTCTTTAATTTGGATGAGATAGTTCTAAGAATTGCTGGAAAGGCCCATTTAATGAAAATGAAGGTAAATCTTACGAAAGACCTGTTTTATTTCTTCCTTCTAGTTCAGGCTCCTGAAGAAGGATATGGCAATCCACTCCAGTATTCTTGCCTGGGAAATTCCATGGATGGAAGAGCCTACTGGGCTACAATCCATGGGGCTGCAAAGAGTCAGACAGGACTTAGCATCTAAAGAACAACAACAAGTTTGGGCACAGCCCTGTTTCTAGTGAGGTGTGCCTGCTACACACCTCTAGTACTCCCTGCTCAGCACTCTCATCACTGTAATTACAGCAGCAAACCCAAGAGTCTTTGAGACTAATGACACGGCTTGCAACTCAGAACTTCTGCAAGGCTCCTAGCATCAGGCTGGAGTGAAGTGAAGGGAAGTCTCTCAGTCATGTCCGACTCTTTGCATGGACTCTTTTTCCATGGAATTCTCCAGGCCAGAATACTGGAGTGGGTAGCCTTTCACTTCTCCAGAGGATCTTCCCAAGCCAGGGATCAAACCCAGACTGCAGGCAGATTCTTTTACCAGCTGAGCCGCCAGGGAAGCCCAGCATCAGGCCTGGGCAGGGCAGGGAAAGTCTGAACAGGCGATTCTTTACACTCTACCCACACTTCCTGAAATGTGGGTTCCTGGTATTCAGAAAAAGTGTTCCCTGACAAAGGAAAGGCAATCTAAACTGAGAGAAAAGCATATATAAAAATATGAAGGTATAGTATAGCACCACACTTTCAGGGAGTATTTCACTCATTCCTTTGCTCAACAAACATTTACTGAGCACCCACAGTAAACCAGGTACCCTGCTAGGTGAGAAGGATAAAAAGGATGAGTTAAATGTGGTCCCTGTCCTCACGGCGGTCCATGGAATATAGGGGTCATGAGCACCCAGGTCAGAAAGCCCCCTCGTAAATGACTAAGCGTGGCAAGCCTGATGACTGAGTGTGTCACCAGGGGTGCTGGGAGCCAAGTGGGGAGTGGGGTGGGGAGGCACCAGGTCAGAGGTGCTGAAAACAGCAGGACTTGGTGAGTGGCTAGAAGTGGCAGCGGTGAGAGGGAGGGGCCAAGGGCAGCGCCTCAGTTCTAGGAGGTCAGTTCCATAAGCTGAGATGGTGAATGCTGGGAGTCTGCAGGAGACTCCAGGCGGTTTGTGATGAGTTGGGTTTGGGATACAGGGAGTGTGGGGTACTTGAGAGGCATCCCACCGGAGGTCATGGTTTTCCTGCAGGCCCAGACTCATTTCTGAGCCTTTGTGCTGAGTATATAAGAGGCTCTCAGAAAACACTGAGTGAATAAACAAATGAACACCATGTAGAAGAAACACATGTGCAAGTGTTTCTCACATATTACTATATTTAATTGTCACAGCAACTCAATGAACAAGGTCTGTCATCACCCCCATTTTACAGACAGGCCCAAGTCGCAAGTCTTATGGTACAAGAGGAGAACTACAGATGCCAACTTCACAGATGAAAAGGACTTAAAACAAAACAGGCGAAGGGAAAGAGTCATCAGATACACACAAATGAAAGCCACGGTGAGGTGCCAGTAGCACCGTTAACACCGGAAGGACTGACAGGATCAAGTGTTGGTGAGGATGCAGGCAAACACAGAACATCCACACACTGCTGATGGGAAGGGAAAGTGGCAAAAACACCAGGGAGAAGAACTTGGCCGTTTTTAATAAAGTTAGACGTACACTTCCCGTAGGCCTCAGCAATTCCACGCCTACATTTCTACCCAAGAGAAATTAAGAGTTTGTTCACACAAAATTTACATGTAAATGTTCACAGCAACATTATTCACAATAGCCAAAAATCATAAACAATTCAATATCTATCAACTGAAAAAGAATAAACAAAATGCAATATATTCATACAGCACAATACTTTTTAGCAATTAAAAGGAATTTCATACTGAAATACCCTAAAATATGGACAAACTTCAAAAAACCTATTCACAAAAAGAAGCCAGATACAAAGGGCCTCCAACTGCATGATTTCATACATATGTATGTGTGAAAAGGCAAATCTATAGAGACAGAAAATAGATTAGTGGTTGCTGACCCAGCTAGGGTAGGGGTAAAGCAGTAGGGGTGGGCTGGAGAGTCACTGCAAACAGAACTTTTGGGGGTGAAAAAAGTATTTTAAACTAAATTATGGTCATGGTTGCACAACTGTATGCATTATAAAAGCTCATCAAACTGAATATTTATAATGATTAAATTTAAAGGTATATAAATTATATCTTAAGCTGAGAAAGAGGAGAGAGCTGTGTGATTTAGGAGAATGGGGAGATCTCAACCAGGTTGATGAGGTTTGGGCAGCTTTACAGGGGAGTCTGTTTGTGCTGGACCTAGAAGACTAGGTAGGATTTCAACAGATTAAGATAGCACACAAAGAAATTCCAGACAACGAAAGCAGCATGAAAGTGAACAAATGCCAGGCACATTTGGGCAATATCAGTTCAGTTCAGTTCAGTTGCTCAGTCGTGTCTGACTCTTTGTGACCCCAAGGACTGCAGCACGCCAGGCTGCAGCTGGGGCAGTATACCGATATCCATTTTGGCTAGATACTGTGGATGGATAAAAGTAGATGGAAAGGCTGAAAATTTTGGTTATGGCCACATCACAGAAGCTGAGAATGGCCAGCCTAGTGCATTTATACCTTAATTTGGTAGACAGTAGGGAGTCACTGAACATTCTAGAGTAGGGGAGGGTCCTTGCAAACATTAACAGACCAGCAGTGAGCAGTGTGCATCGGAAGGGCAAGCAACCGGGACACAGCACCAAATAAAGGTCTCAGCATGAAACAGGACCAGACTCCCCTCACCTGACTATGTTGCTAATGTGAAGGGACAGAGAGACACACTGTACCAAAGAGAAAGCAAAGTAATAACAGACACCAGTTACTTGGTGCTTTCTATGATCCAGGCACTGTTTCAAAGACTCACCACTCTAAAAAAGATACAGAGACTTAAGAGCCTGCTATATACGGAATGAGCCAAATAGACTGACTGTCTTTAGGTCTGGCTCCAGAGAGAAGGAATAGATTAGGGAGGTCATAAAATGCTTATCTAAGGTGCATTACGGGAACCTCAGATGTGGAAACTTGTAACTGAATACAAAATAATGGTGATGCTTTAAAGGGGGAAGGATGGACAAATGACAGAGGATGAGTCACATGGCTGTCTGCTGCAGAAGGCAGGAGCACCTGGGCGCTGCTGGTGCCCTCCATGGATGACACCACTCTCTTAAGTGTACATACTGTGCTGTAAGGAACCAAGCACCCACATGAGTAGACAGGACTGAATGGGGAGAAAGAAGACTGTTACACTCAGCTGCTTCGAGGCAGGGATCAAATACTTGGCCAGCTACTGTTAGAATAAACCCTCAGCGCCGCATGTCCTGTATCCACGAAGCAGGACTATAGTTATTGATAGTCAACATCCCCAAACCTGGCTTATATCGTACTATTTTAAAGTAGAGATCTCAAACTGGCTTTCTGAAAGCCGAATCCAGATGTTTGGGGATCATAAAATGTTTATAAATATTTTTAAGCAGCTGCCAACACTTAAACATCAGGAAATTTCACATAAAGTATGGGAATTTTCAGCTTCTCTCAAGAAGTTGGGAGTTCTGGCAGCTGTATAGCTAATCCCACATAGTTTCAATCAATCAAATCTGAGTAGTACTTGTCTCCATTAAACTTTAGAATTCCTGCCTGGTACATTCCATTTTTTCCTTCACTCATTCATTCACTCAACAAGTATTTATCAAGTACCTACTACATTCCAGGCACTGCTGAAGGGTCTGGAGACACAAATAAACAAAACAGACAAAGGTCTTTTCATTCTTCAGCTCATATTGTTACAAGGAGGGCCAGCCAATAAGCAAAGAAAAGAAGAATACACACACACACACACACACACACACACACACACACATAGATATATACAGATATATATCATTTATATAGTGATAAGTACTAAAAGAGTCCCTTGGATTGCAAGGAGGTCAAACCAGTCAATCCTAAAGGAAACCAGTCCTGAATATTCACTAGAATGACTGATGCTGAAGCTGAAACTCCAATACTTTGGCCACCTGATGTGAAGAATGGACTCATTAGAAAAGACCCTGATGCTGGGAAAGATTGAAGGCAGGAGGAGAAGGGGATGACAGAGGATGAGATGGTTGGATGGCATCACCAACTCAATGGACATGAGTTTAAGTGAGCTCTGGGAGTTGGTGATGGACAGGGAAGTCTGGTGTGCTGCAGTCCACGGGGTCGCAAAGAGTTGGACGAGACTGAACTGAACTGAACTAAGAAACATGAAGGAGTAGGGTGTAGAGACGGAAAGCAGGTGGACAAGTGCTGGATACTATGGACAGAGCAGTAAGGCAGGGAAGTCTCTCTGATAAGGTGGCACCTAAGCCAAGATTTGATTAGCATCAGGGTATAAGCAAGGAAGAGAGGCCAAGCAGAGGGCATAGCAGATGGAATAATGCTTTATGTGTGGGAGAAACAATAGGAGAGACATCAAGGGGGAGAGGGCATTTCAAGTTCTAGCAATGGTTTGGATTTTACTCCGAGTGAGGTGGAAGACCACTGGTGAGACTGAGCAAAGGAGGGGCACAGTTGGACATGCCTTACTCACACAATCTTCTCTCTGGCGACAGAACTTTCCACCATTTATAGATGAGGAGGTTGAGACTGAAAGAGGCTCCATTTACCTGCTACATTCATCTTGGTAGACAAGCCCTAAGCCTAAGTTTATCTTAGCAACTTGAGTTAACTCTCATGTTCTCCGAACCCACATAGGGAAAATCTGACCTTTATAATCCAAAACAAAGCAACAATTGTTGCTGGGTGTTTGATACGACGATGTTCCAGAAAATTCACCCCTTGACCCCAAACAGTTTGGAATGTTTGACAAGAGGAAAAGATCTACTTACAATCAGAACGTGATCCCGCCCCATTGTGATGACTGTCCGGTTCACCGTGCGAAGCAGCTGGACCATGATTTCTTGGATGTGGTGGTAGGTGAAGGCCTATAACACAGAGACATCTGTGTGACAACCAGGACACTGTATAATGTCTGCACACCTCTTCCAAAGGACACACAATAGTGGTAAAGCATGGTGATCACCACGCCCACCACCACCACTGCCAGCAGCAGCAGCAGCACCGTCATCGCCATCAAATTCCCTTGCCATCGCCACCTGCTTGGGGCACCAGGAACTTCACTAACCACCTTAAACATAAGTCAGTAATTAAGAACTGAAACTCTGGAATCAGAAATTTATGGTTCAGAATACTAAATCTGCTGAGAATTATTCTATTATATTGGGTGAGTTACCTAACTTCTCTGAACCTTGGTTTCTTTATCCGTGTAACAGGATCTAACCTGGAATAAGAGGGAATTTAATGCAGGAAACTGGTTATACAGGTAATGAAAAAGCTGAGACACCAAAGAAGGTAACTTAGGGATTAGCAATAGCAGGCAGCCACTGTTACCTCTAGGCTGGAGAGACAAATAAAAGAAGGCAGTGTTGCTGTAGCTGGGACTGGGGTTAGGCAATGAAAACCGTAACTATGGGAGAGCTTGTGCAGTTGAAAGTGCTTTATCTACTTTCGAGGAAAGAAGTCAACAATGAGCCAGGTTGTAACATTCATAGGGTTCTGCCATTTTAAATACAAGTCTCTGGACCTTGGGTAGGACTTGGTGGTGGTTTTTGAGCGTATGTTGTGGCAGGGAAGTGTTTTATGTATGTCTGCCTATGTCCTCAGGTCCCTTTACCAGCAGAGACTTAAGACACAGAATTTCATTCATGTTTACTTGGGAGAGTAGTTGTGGCCAAGTGGAAAGGCTGTGGGATTGTAAACTCAGTAGCTCTGGACCTGAGTTCCAACTTTGCCCTCACCTGCTGTGTGACCTCACTTATCATCTTAACCTTTCTGAGCTTCATGCCCCTTATTTATAAACCGTGAAAGATTTTCTAACCAGTCTTTCATGGCTGATGTGAACATAAAAGTGAAAAATGCCAATTCTGGAAAAATTAACTTGCCTAATTCCACTGGAGAAAAAACTGTGGGTCTGAGATAAACCCTGGACATCAGTGATTTCTGAATTGCATGTGGGTTATTCTGATGGCTAGGAACCATGAAACAAGACAGTGAAGTGCTAGAAATGAAGGCTTGGATTTGGGAACATCCTGTGACTCCAGGACCTAACAATAGCCTGGCATAAAGAAAGTGATAAAGAAACGGTGGCTGAACTCATTCATAAAGCACCTTATATATATTTGCTG
The DNA here is from genome assembly GCA_006410635.1 of Cephalophus harveyi. Lineage (NCBI taxonomy): Eukaryota > Metazoa > Chordata > Mammalia > Artiodactyla > Bovidae > Cephalophus > Cephalophus harveyi. The sequence continues at coordinate 21,734 of SJYT01012447.1, forward strand.
CATCCAGCATAACTATGGTTTATCTCTTAATGTAACAAATGAATGGAAAATAGGTTCACAGTTGCGAAAGAGAGAATAAGAAAACAAGAAGTGCTTATTAAAAAATGTCCTTCCCTCCCAATGTGCCTTCAGTGACTCTTGGCACCCAAAGATGAATAACTCGGAGCTTGCTTTCTCTCTCTGCCCTTCACTCACTTCTACATGCTGGCTAACCCCCGATTCCCCAGCCCCCTGGAGCTCACTTCAAGAACCTCTGCCCCCAGAGCTGCCATAGGGCATGTATTTCACAGAAACAATTCTCAGACTCCATTAAGTTCAGCCAGACCTCAGTCTCTGGCTAGGCTTGAGCTCCCCCATTATCCTGCCTTTCCCCACATCTTACGTTTTCCTCCTGATGCTCAGGAGTGGGCAAGAGAACATCTCCCTTTACTTCTTGGCTACAGGTGAACGTCTCTCCTGATTTCCTTCCCCTTTGTTTCTTCAAGCCTTTTTACTGGTTTATAATCTCCTATTTCTTGCACCATGTGAGCATGATGCTTATAGCTTACTAAATCCTAGCACATTGCTAAACACTTTAGTTCCTCTCACAAGATGGGTGATAATGATCTCCATTGTTCAGATAAGGAAACTGAAGCCAGAGAGGTCAAGTAATTTGTACAGAGACACTCAGCTAGAAAGTCAAGGAAAAAGGATTCAAACCCAGAAGTTTGGCTGCAGAACCTTCTCATCATCCAGCCTCATCCAGACTGGCTGGAACATGGACACAGATCTCTGGTTGTTACTTTGAAACCTCGTTAGCCTCTTCCATACATCAAAATGGACAGACTCTGCCTTCAGTTGAGCCAGTTTCCAACTGCCCTCGCTGACTTCTAATCTTTCCTTTCCCTTTAAAGAAATCTTCAGTGCTTTTTTTTCATTATTTCATTATTCTCTGTATTCCTTTGCCATTTCATCAACTTAAGCCCATTGCAAATTTATATGATAGTTTCCATTTGATGTTATTTTTTTCTAGGATTACATCTCTTCCTTTACCAATGCAGATAATAAAACCCTTTTCTCTTGCCCTCCTGCCCCCTGCTTCTTTTAAATAGCCATTTTTCTTAGTCCAAAGAGCATCAATTAGACTGCTCAGGAAGTTTGGTATTTAAAAGTGGAAAACTGTCAAATTCAATTCATTTCACTCTGAAAGCTCCCAAAAGGGGAAATTGTGTAGCAGAGTGTTTTGGGATCAGACAGATTTGGGTGTGAATCTCAGTTCTGCTTATTTAAGCCAGGAGATCTTGGGTGAATTACCTTTTCTCTCTGCATTTCCGTTTTTTTTAGTTATAAGATGTGACAAACAATAGAAACCTCAAAGTACAGTTTTGAGATATAAAATCCTGCAGGAAAAGTACTAAGGGCCAACACGCAGCAAGCCTTCAGTGAGTGGCGGCTGCAACTCCCGTTCCCCTAGGTCTGCAGCAGCATTCTGGCCCACTTACAGAGTCCCATCACGTAGCAGAGAGTGCAGTACAAGGCAATGCACAATCTAAACTCTAAATGATATCGAAATGTCACCCAAAGAATGTATAGCATATATGCAAATGGAAAACTTTCAAGATGATAAACCTGCGCTAAGCAGTAAAAATGCAGCCACAAATCACCCGCCGTTAATTGCTCTGCTGCCGGGCAAGGGAGGGAACTTCTAGGAACATGTCTTACAGGCTCGAACTAAACGGTGGCTTGTAATTGAAATGACAAAGTCAGTCTTCCTATTATCGCCCTGGCAAAGAAATTAATCCTTCCAACCCAAACACACTGCAAATTGTAGTGACTTTTTTTTTCTTTGAATAATCATAAGCTGTGAGATCTGGAAGGAACTTGGAGTCCTTTCTTTAAATGAAGTCTTATGCTTAAACCGACTATATAACATAATGAAAGGAGAGCTCAAATGGGGGTGGAGGAGCAGCCCCTGCCTTCCTGGCTCATCCTAGTCCTGATGTCAGCCCAAGACTCTGTGGAATGAGATTCAGAACTACTGCTTTCCCACAGTGCTTCTGGAACTGTGATACAGCACACCACATATGAGACAATTTTAAGTAGTAATGCACAGACACAGCATTCCCTAACTTTGAATGCAATCGTGTGAAAGGTATGCTCTTCTTTCAAATTTTTCTTTAACTGTTTTGACAACACCGAGTAGAAAAATCTTTCTTTAGTGCTAATATGTCTTTAACAGCCCTCTAGTTCGTGCAAGATTCCTTTTTTAACAAAGAGGGACGAGCAGATAGTACACAGCAACGTCTAGTTAGAACTTAGTAATATTCTATGTTTATTGTGGCTATTTTTAAAGTTAAAGCTTATTTATGGCAAGTGTCTAGGAAAAAGATCCGAAAGCTGGAAATAAAGCAAAATGAGGATGCATGTTTTTTAAATAGAACATTTCTGACAAGCTCATATTGGAAAAGAGGGAAGCGGTCCTCTTAACATTCTCAGGAAATGTAATTTTGTTTGATTACCATCCACATCATGGCATCCAATCCCATCACTTCATGGCAAATAGATGGGGAAATAGTGGAAACAGTGTCAGACTTTATTTTTTTGGACTCCAAAAGCACTGCAGATGGTGACTGCAGCCATGAAATTAAAAGACGCTTGCTCCTTGCAAGAAAAGCTATGACCAACCTAGACAGCATATTAAAAAGCAGAGACGTTACTTTGTCAACAAAGGTCCATCTAGTCAAAGCTCTGGTTTTTCCAGTAGTCATATATGGATGTGAGAGTAGGACTATAATGAAAGCTGAGAGCTGAAGAATTGATGCTTTTGATGTTAGAGAAGACTCTTCAGAGTCCAGTCAACCTGAAAGGAAATCAGTCCTGAATAGTCTTTGGAAGGACTGATGCTGAAGCTGAAACTCCAGTACTTTGGCCACCTGATACCAAGAACTGATTCATTTGAAAAGACCCTGATGCTGGAAAAGATTGAAGGCAGGAGGAGAAGGGAATGACAGAGGATGAGATGGCTGGATGGCATCACCAACTCAATGGACATGAGTCTGAGTAAACTCTGGGAGGTGGTGATGGACAGGGAACCTTGGCATGCTGCAGTCCATGGGGTCACAAAGAGTTGGACACGACTGAGCAGCTGAACCGAAGTGAACCATCCACAACGGATTACAGCTCTATGAAGATGAAGGTTAACTTGTAGAAAAATAACCAAATGTGAGTTTTGTTTTTGCTTTTTCCTAGTTTGCTAAAGGTTCTACTGATTTGTAGAATTTTGTCTTATATGTAAGGACAATTTTCTACAAGCATGTGTTCTCCCTGCCCCCCCAAAATATCAATAATCCTAAATACTTTTAAATCAGCTCTTTCATTGTTCAGCTTATACCCTAGTTTATTAAATAAAACTCTGACACTTGCTATCTAATTGCATAAGATGATATTAACAGATATTTATTTATTTGGTTGCACCATGTCTTAATCAGAGGCTTCCCTGAAGGCTCAGCAAGTAAAGAATCTGCCTGCAATGCAGGAGACACGGGAGCCATCGGTTCACTCCCTGGGGAGGAAAGGAAGATTCCCTGGAGGAGGAAAATGGCAAACCCACTCCACTACTCTTGCCTGAGGAATTCCATGGGCAGAAGATCCTGGTGGGCTACAGTCCATGGGGTTGCAAAGAGTCAGACACGACTGAGTGACCGGTGCAGGCATCACGCGTGTGATCCTCAGTCTCTGTTGCAGCACGTGGGATCTTCAGCTGTGGCATGTGAACTCTTAGTTGCAGCACGTGGGATCTAGTTCCCTGACCAGGGACGAAACCCAGGGTCCCTGCACTGGGAGCCTCAGCCACTGGACTGCCAGTGGAAGTCCCCGTAAGATGACATTTTTAACTGTTTGAGGACTCTGCATTCTACAAGTGATGCTGACTACTTAATGCTGCTGCTGCTGCTATTGCTAAGTCGCTTCAGTCGTGTCCGACTCTGTGCGACCCCATAGACGGCAGCCCACCAGGCTCCACCGTCCCCGGGATTCTCCAGGCAAGAACACTGGAGTGGGTTGCCATTTCCTTCTCCAATGCATGAAAGTCAAAAGTGAAAGTGAAGTTGCTCAGTCGTGTCCGACTCTTCACGACGTCATGGACTGAAGCCTACCAGGCTCCTCCGTCCACAGGATTTTCCAGGCAAGAGTACTGGAGTGGGGTGCCATCGCCTTCTACTTAATGACATGATATAAATTTCTTTATTTTTATCAAAGTTACAAATGTATGTAGTTTAAAAACACTCTTCAAGGTTCATTAAAAAAACAAAACAACAAAACAGCAGTGCCTCATGTTCTCACCAGGGGAACTTCAAGTGGGGTGCCATCGCCTTCTACTTAATGACAGTGATATAAATTTCTTTATTTTTATCAAAGTTACAAATGTATGTAGTTTAAAAACACTCTTCAAGGTTCATTAAAAAAACAAAACAACAAAACAGCAGTGCCTCATGTTCTCACCAGGGGAACTTCTTTACTTCTTTTAGCTGCTGAAGTTGTTATTTTGGTATTTATGACTGTGTTGCCAAAAACATGCTTGCATTACTCGTTTTTAAAACAAATGTTTTCTTCCTTTTGGTGCTATCTGCACGTTCTCCATCATATGAGACAAGGACCTCACTCTCATTCCTGTCTCTTCCCCATTAGGCCCTTGCGTCCTTCCCCTTTCTCCTTCCCACCCAGCTGTAGTGTATGTAGTTTTGCTGTGACCCATATCCAGCATGGGCTTCCCTGGAGGCTCACACAGTAAAGAATCCACCTGTAACGCAGGAGACCCAGGTTTGATCCCTGGGTTGGGAAGATCCCCTGGAAAAGGGAATGGCTACCCACTCCAGTATTCTTGCCTGAAGAATCTCATGGGCAGAGGAGCCTGGCAGGCTACAGTCTATGGGGTTGCAGAGTTGGACATGACTGAGTGACTAATACTTTGACATTCATATTTAGCAGTTTAAAAAGTTCTGTAAACTGTAACCTATTTCCATTTTAGTGCCACCTGGGAAGCCAAGAGCTCTTCCTTAGTTCTCTTTGACCAATGGTGACATTTTAGTGTGGGTAACTCAAAGGCTGGTTGCCAACCCTGGGCACGGGGGTAGGGCTTGTGGTCTGGAACCTTTACTGCAGGATGATCTGACTGGGGAGTTAGTATGAGAAGCTCAGGTATCAGTACATACAATTCTTTCTTCTGGGCTAGTCTGGGCTGGTCAGATTACACAGACAAGACTTTTCTGATCTCTTGTCTGAAGGGTTAAGGCCTGGCTGAGAGCACTGCAGAAGCTGAACGGGAGGAAAGTGCTGGGCCTGTCAGCTTCCAGGATGCATACTTTGATTGAAACCTTGTTTTGAGTGAGACATCACTCCCTTCGATTTTGCCTGGTGTCTCCTAGTCCAGATACCTGCTGTTTTATCCTCTTTATAGAACGAACATCCAGTGACCCAACTGCTCAGAGTCAGGCTGCTTCTTTCACAGACTTGCAACTGATCCTCCTTGTTTGAACTTCTCTCCTTCATCCTACCTCCAGGGAAACTCGGTATCACCATCTCCTCAAACTGTGGGGGCAGTCTTTGCTTTAGACTGGATGAGTTTTCAGTTTTCTGCATTGCTGGCTTATGAATCACATCATTTATTACTTTTTCACATGATATCTATCTTCCTTTTATAAAACTCCCTTTAATATTTTTTCAGTAGGCTTTTTAACAGGGAACAAATTTCATAACTATGTTTCATCTACCATCTTTTCAAAGATGTCTATCCCAAAATTTCATGTTTAAATATTTATAAGTGAGTGGATTTAATTAGAAGAATTACAAGTACATGGGTCAATGTTTAAATAACAAAAAAATGAGATTATATAATACAAATGTCTCAGGTTTTGAACTTCAACTTTCTTGGGAGAGTGGGTGGGTGAGTACTACAAGGTCATGTAACCAGTGACAGTCATGTCATTAGAGCTAGAATGAAAAATCAGTTCTGGCGAGCAAAGTCCAGCTGATTGCTCCCTCTGCTCCAGCATGCGAACAGCCTTGGTCCTTGTGTTCATGCCAAGGACAACTCCAGCTCCTCTTTTCAGTATTTCGATGAAGATTATCAGGTCACAGTTACAGAGTTAAATCTAAAGACCTTCTTTGTTTAACAAAAGAGTAATAATGCATGTTCTGTCCATAACATCCATGGACACTATTGCTTTTCTCTTCTTTGTGTTCCTATATAAAAAGTCTTTTCAACCTCTTTCTGATCTCGAAAGCACCACAAACACTAACCTAGAAAGAAAACATCCTAACTTCCAAGAGAGTACCCACTATCACCTACAGCAGAGTCATCCTCTCTCTTTTCTCTGGCTCCTGGAGGTGATGTGATTTTCTCATGAGTTTAATTCTGGGTTTAATGCTGTTTTCTTTCCTCCTACGAGAACTGGTTTCCATTCTGAAAGACTTGACTTTACCACAGAAGAGCTCATTGTGTGAAGCAACTGAAAGAGTCAGCTAGTGACTCAAGAGACGTGGGAGTCAGGATCAGTGAAGTTGGGTGGGGGTCTTTGCTGCACCCCATCATCTCTGCCTCTCCTACCCATGAGTAACCCCCGCCTTCTGGCTAGGACTTGGGCAGTTCCTTTTTGCGGTCATGAGTGTCTTTACACTATAGGTTGGTTTTTCCTAGAGAGGAGAGTGTGAGCTGGTGGTAGAGGGAGATAATACAGGAAAGGAAGATATGGGTTCTTCCTCTCACACCGCTGCTACCTAACAATCTCAAGGGCATCCTAGAAGCTAGGAGCTGAGCATGTGGACTTGACATGCACAATCTCATTTCCTTATCTTAAAAACCCACTGAAGCCCCAGATGTGAAATACAGGGATCAGAGAGGCTTACACGGAAACAACAATTCCACTTGCTCAGGAATGATCCATTCATTGGTGGCCAGGTCTGAACCTGAGCTCACTTCTGTCCAATTCTATGCTCCTTCCACGATACAAAGTATGATGGTGGTGCTGGGGGGGAAGTGCTTTAAACCCTCCAAAACCTCTCTGGCAATGACTTTCAGGATTCTAAAGATACAGTCTCTCCTTGAGAGATTATAGAGCTACCTCTAACTATGTTCCTTCCTTGTGACGGTCAGTCTCACATCTCTGAGCCTCAGTTTCTTCATCTGTGGCATAATGGCACCCACAATACCAGAATTACTTTGAGAATCTAATGATTCTCTGTAGGTATTTCCAACACATGATTGCTAACATTTTTTGAGCTTTTACTACATATTATGCATATATTTGCTGGTAAAGATTGAAGGCAGAAGGAGAAAAGGGCGAAAGAGAATAAGATTGTTGGATAGTATCACCAGTTCAATAGACATGAACTTGGGAAAACTCCAGGAGATGGTGAGGGACAGGGAAGCCTGGAGTGCTGCAGCCCATAGGGTCCCAAAGAGTCGGACATGACTTGGTGACTGAACAACAACATGCATGTATTGCCTTAAGGAATTCTGAAAGCCCCTGTGAAATGAGGGAAATACTTTAATTATCCAAGATTTACAGATGAGGAAACCGAGGTTCTGGCTGTGGTCACATGCCACATAAATACTGATCCAAACTCCAACTCAAGTCTGTTTGCCTTCAGAGTCCAGGCTTGTAATTGCCACTGCCTCTGTTTTTTAGGATCACAGAAACGAATGGATGTGGCAGCATTTTGTAGATGATACATCATTCTGTAAATGTGTCCAAAGTAAATAATAACACAGACATTTGTGTGCACAGCTGTTTATAGCATATTGTATCACTTATAATATCCAAATGTAGCAAGTAAGATAAATGTCTCCAAATCAGGATCCTATCATATAAATGATGGCTTATCCACACAATGGAGTAAGGGGAACATAGATACATCTTGATTTAGAAAGATATCCTTAATATATCAGTACAAGCAGACTACACAGCACCACGTATGATATAGGCCAATTTATATTTTGAACAATATTTTTCTATGTCCAAAAGTTCTGAAAAAATTAATAGGGAACCATTAACAGTGATAATCTTGAACAGGGAGGAGAGGAGGAAATATGAGGTTAAAGAGATAATTTACTTGCTAAGATTAGTTGGACATTTTCACAATAATCATGTGTAATAATAGAGAAAATAGAACCACAGCCCAATTGGAACAAAATGAGAGTCAGTCCACACACCTAGGGCTTCCCTAGTGGCTCAGATGGTAATGAATCAACCTGCAATGCAGGAGACCTCGGTTCAATCCCTGGGTCAGAAAGATCCTCTGGAGAAAGGAATGGCTACCCACTCTAGTATTCCTGCATGGACAGAGGAGCCTGGCAGGCTATGGTCCATGGGGCCTCAAAGAGTCGGATATGACTGAGAGACTAAGCTTGCATGCATGCTACACACCTAAGGAACCATATTCACAGAGGACTGAGTGGACACACAGCAGGGACTGCTGGGCACTGCAGCGGGCTCTGTGTTCAGAGGTGAGGGCCTCCCCTCCTGGACAGCCCTCACCCTGTGCTCCTGAGGTGCCCATGAGCCTTGGTGCTCACATGCAGAGGGCTGTTGTCAATGTTACTGAGACAGAGTGAGCAAGAAGCACTGCAAAGTCACACAGGTCAATGCTTTTGCAAAAGGCACAACTATGAAAAATTTATTCCATTTATCAAAAGCTTTTTACCTACATTTCATGGCAAGTAAAAAAATCTACTTAAAGCAACAAGAAAAAAAGTGACAAAACTATCACCTCTCTTGCTCACAGACACAAATACCATTGGGCCTAGAGAGAAATGTTGTGTTTATTTAGATTCTGTAAGTTGTTTTGTGGGGGTTTTATTAATACACTGGGATCTCCAACACACAGCCTAGAGTGCAAAAAAATGAACCTCCCAAAGTCTAAGAGTCCAACATCTTAATGCTGATGAATGGAGGCTGGGCAGGGCCATTTGTGAAGATGTACCTTGGAGATGCTCTACTTTCAAGTTTTGTTCTTCAAAACAGAAGGAATCTACGGGCACTGCATAAAGAGTAATGAATAAAGAACACAACTAACATCTGTTGAATTCACACTGTGTGTCAGGCAACGGGCTGTATTCAGTCCAGGTCAGTTCAGTCGCTCAGTCGTGTCCGACTCTTTGCAACCCCATGAACCGCAGCATGCCAGGCTTCCCTGTCCATCACCAACTCCCGAGCTGTGTGCTTTGTATTTATTATTTTGCTGCATCTTGACCAAAACCCTGGAGATAAGTGTTACCCTATTTTAAGATGTAAAATAAGGTCCATGGTAATCTAATTATTATTACTGTTCAATATATGTTGAGCACTTAATATATGCCAGATAATTCTGTAAGGTCTTTACAGGCACATCTCATTTAATTCACAGAATAATCTTATCAATCTACTACACTGGTTCTCCCCATCTTACAGATGAGGGAATTCAAAGGTTTATTAAACTTGTCCAGAATCACAGAATAGGTGATGGAGCTGAGTTTGAATCTGTGTCCTCTTGGTTGCAAAGCTCTTGTGTTATGTACATGGCTCTTTATAGAAATTTTGTATTATTTATAATATATACATGTAACAAGAAAGAAAAATTAACAAGTGGCCCACCAGAAATGGGCTCCTTTAAGGCTTCCACTTTAGAAATGGAGCTTGTGAGCTATTTATAATTTTTTTAATTGACAGAAATTGTACACTAACTCATTTTCAGTATTATTACATAGTCTTATGGCAATGTCAAAATTCCTTGTTTGAATAAGAAAAACTCCAAATAGGAACCCTGTTAAACTCTGTTGGCCAGAAAATTCAGAAGGTGCTTATATATTACCCATTTGTTTAAATAAGTATTTAAATTATTTAATTTAATGCATTTTGCTTGTTCATGAGACAATGTATTTTATGTATCCATAAGAATATGATTAAAAAATATGATAAGAAGTGGTGAAAAACCCTGGCAGTGAAAATCTTTGCTATTTATCCAGAAAGTGATTTAAATACGGCTCTATCCTTCTGTGTCCTGACCACCCAGAGCCTTCCCCACTTCTCCATTCCTAACCACTTCTCTCTCCTCCTCCACTGGAGTCAAACACTTCCTCTGTTTCCCTCTGCTTTATGCCACTGCTTCACCAGCCTTCATTCACAATCCTGCAATGGCTTTAGGCAAAGAAGGTGCCTGTACAGACAAGAATGATTCTCCCCCCACAATCCTGCAAATGATTTCTCAAATATACCTCCAACTATTTGTTGGTATTTGCGGTTCCATGAATAAAATGTCATTCTTTGACTGAAGGCTAACTCTTTCCTGTTAAAATGAGGCCCTGAACAAGAGCATTAGAACACAAGACTGCAAGCTCCTGTGAGGTAAAGGCCATGGTGTATCCAGTCCTACCTGATTTCTTTCACGGCTGAACAAACAGATTGTGAATCCTCTGGGAGATCCTTGAGGATAAGGGTTAGACTGTCATTATTTTAGGCTTAACATTAGCACAAATACCTGACACACAATAAGTAATCACAGTTTTAATAAGGGGATGCAGAACTCATTTCATTAATTAATTAGAAAAGCTAATATGAGATGTCACGTAACTGCTGTAGAGAGTAAGGAGAGATTCTTAGATAAGGGGATGGAATCAGAATGTAGAATCTGGAAGCTTCTGGGCATGGACTTCCTCAATTGTATGGGCCACACAGCTTGGCCCCACACAAATGACTAAGGGGTTCTTAGACCAGGGGAGAGAGAAATCAAAATATATACACAATCTTCTCCCCTCTTTCCAACAGTGAAAATGTCCCTAATCCTCCAGACAAAGAATATAGGTATTAGACAGCTCATTCAGTGATGATTGATCTAGTTTCCTCAGCAGGGTGTTGGACTCTCTCCCTCCCAAATCAGGCAGGCATAAAACTGAGTTCAGAGACAGGTCTCATGAAACATCCCAGGATCTTGTGTCTCAGCCAGAATTCAGAGCCTGCACTCACTGATAAGACTTAAAGATCAATTATACCAAAAACTTTAGAAAAATTGCCAACAACAGGAGGCTTTAAAATCTTACCCTTGAACCTCTGTGCTTTGCCTAGAAGGGATGGAGAAAGTAGGCTAATTTTAAATACAAGAGGATTGGTCAAAAAAGAGCAATAAATCTGAGGAATGAATGTGTATCTTCTGATGTATGTGTGCAGTTATACAGACATCAATGTTGTCTTTTCAGTTAAGATTGGATATAATTAAAACTCTTCCTGGAAACTCATCTCTATAAAGAAGCAGTATGGAATTTGTGCTGCTCTCCATGGTGCTGATAAAAATCCTGCCTCCTAAAACAAAGGCATTCTCCTCTTCTGGAGAAGTCAGAATTCATTCTCTCTCTCCTTCCCTCTCTTTCTCACCTCACTGACCCCTATAGCGTGTGTGTCTCTCTGTTTTCATGTTCATAAAGCTTGTGAATTTTCTCCACTGTTCCTTAATTTTAATGATTATTTTAAATACTTTTAAAGTTCTATCACATATCTAATGTTTACTATCACTCCCAGTCAACTCTTCAGAAAGATAAGTTTCTTACTATCTCTCTGTGACAAACCTACATATCTACAATCCATCTGAAAGAGGAAGGACCAGTTCATTTTTCTGATTAATTCCAAAGTTTCCAATTTGATATATGGTCTTTGGTAGCTTTCTGGAAAAGAAGAAGGTCATCTATTTCCTGGTCTCCATAATATACTCAGTGCTGGCCATGTTAATCCATAGCTCTGATCCCTTTCTGACCAGCTGAAAGCAGAGAAGTCTTCTTTCTTCCAAATATTCAGTCCCTTTTTATTCTCAAAGAGTGAGAGAGGGGCATAATTGATTAGTAGTTCATCTTGAACTAAATGCCTGTGTTTATTCTTGAGGTACACTGAGCTTTTTTCTGGTAAGTGTGTAGCACTTAGCAGTCTTCTGCTTCCAATGTTTCTAGGTCTGGGGTGATTTTAATCTTCTCACAGTCACAATGTGTTCATGAAACAGAATTTATGTCACCTTAGCCTTAAATTGCAACCAACTCCTTCAAGGAGTTCAGCCTTTGGGTCTGATGCAGTTCTGTTTCTCCCAAGTCCTAAAGCAGCCACCCTTGGTCAGCTCATCCTTCCCAGAGAAGAAGCAGAACGGCTTGAGAGCAGGCCCTAGCTGTGTCTGAGATGCCCTTCTCTCCTTGTCCACCTGCCCATTCCTACTCAGCACTCAAAACCCAATTCAACCATCACCTTTGCAAAGCCTTTTCTGACTCAATCACTCTAAACTCCCATTTCACCCCAGACAGGATTAGTTGTCTTTCTTCCTGGGTTCCCACAAAACCTTATTCATACTTCTCAAAACTAGCGACCCACATAGTTCAATTTTGAATGACCAAAGTGCAGCATCTGCTTGACAAAGAGTAAGCACAGAATTTTGCTGTTGTTTAGTTGTGAAGTCTTGGCTGATTCTTTTGTACCTCTTGAACCATAGCCCTCCAGGCTCCTTTGTCCATGAGATTTCCCAGTTAAAATATTGGAGTTGGTTGCCATTTCCTTCTCTGGGGATCTTCTGAACCCAGGGATCAAACCCACATCTCCTGCATTGCAGGCAGATTCTTCACCACTGAGCCAGCAGAGAAGACCAAGCACAGAACACACAAGTAAATACATAAAATGAATGTGTCAGTGGGTAGAAGAATGGATGGACAGACGGATGCAAGGATGAATGGATGGACAAACGATATTGCCGAAGTTTACTTTAGGGCTTCCCTGGTGGCTCAGATGGTAAAGAATCTTCCTGCAGTGCAGGAGACCCAGGTTTGACCCCTGGATCAGGAATATCCCCTGGAGAAGGGAATGGCGGCCACTCCAGCATTCTTGCCTAGAGAATTATATGGACAGAGGAGCCTGGAGGGTTATAGTTCATGGAGTTGCAAAGAGTCGGACACGACTGAGCAACTAAAACACTTAAATTTATGTTGCATCTTATCAATTCAGAGTTGGATGCAAAATAACAGATGTGTTATGTATTCTCAAAGAGCAAAGATGCTGGTGATTTCTTTCCTTCTTTTTCTTTATGCAGGCACCATCTCCTCCTCTTATTTCACCTTCTAGCCTTTAACCAAGAGGATGTGATGTTCTAATTTGTCTTCTAGAATAGATTTCAAGCAGATAAATATTTAGTCTTCTTGGGACTGTTTGAAAGTTTGGAAGATTATAACTATTCCTTTCCAGTCTTCCCTGAATCATGTCATTCCTTGTCCTCTGAAATGAAAACATCACTTCTGTTCTCTAAAGACTGGCTCTACTCACATAAGAAAAACTCTATTTCCACAGAAGTTCCTTTCAGATTCTGCTCATCAGATTTCTAGTGCCTGTCCATAAGCTCCTTTAAGGCATAGTTGTGCTTTGTTATCTACTCACAACCACACAGAGACATGTCAAGCCAGAGGGGGAGATAAAAAAATATCAACTTTGCCTACATTTTTACATTTCTGATCCCTCACAAAAATGTATAGGAAAAATTATGTCTAACAAAAGCAACTATCTCATTATCCATTCGGCACATTTCTAAATTAAGCAGAATAGTTTTTCAAGGTTATTATTTATTGCACAAATACTACCAGAAGCAAAGTTCCAGCCCAGCAACATGTCTCACCTCTTCTTCTATGGTGCCTTCTCGCCCTCATGCCTGAAAAATCTGTCTGCAGCCTGCAGACAATCTGCACTCTGCTTTTTCCAGTTAACTGGGCATAGCATTTTTATTAATATATTTGATGGCCAAGGGAAGTCAGTTTTTACTTACCCCTTGAGGAGGTGTAGGGAAAAGTTTAGATTCAGATAGATCGAATTCTGGCTTTGCTACTAACTATCTGTGCAGCCTAAGTCTATTTATTAAAAGTCCTGTAAGCCTTGTTTGTTCATCAATAACGGGGGTGATAACAGCTTACTCAGGATTACAGTAAGAGCTGATTTCTTTATACAAGGTCTTTCACACAGTGTTTGGCTTATAGTAAACATTCATTTATGGGAGACTCACAAATAACAGTAATATTTTAAAACATGGGTCTATTGTGAATTAGAAAATAAAGCATGCATAAATAATTAAGATAAAGCATGAGATTGAATTCAAATAAATTCAGCTTTGGGAAAGATCTCCAGAATATTGAGAATTTATATTCATTCACCTAAATTTAGAGATACTTAAGTGGAAAAGCTTGAAAATAATTGAAATCTATCAACTTTTCAAAGATATGTTTGAGTGACCTGCTTCAGATCACACAGACTGTCAGAACTAGAGCTGGAAATAGAACTCACATGTCCTCAAAAACGGTTGAAAGGCTCTGATACCAAAAACCACCTTCCTGTCACCACCACCTCAACCAGTACAGCCCAGGAAGCAGACATCATTAATCAAATACTTTTGGGGGGATTACATCAGGGCAAGAGGGAAGGAAAGAAGAAACCTATATTGAGTATCAGCATGGTGGCCATGACTAACAAAATATGGAGGTGAGTCAGGCTCAGGCAGGACATGTAACTCCCCAGTGAGCACGCAGCTAGTGAGAGGGGAAGCCGGGATTCTAATCCACGGGCAGTGTGTCTCCAAAGTTGTTTTGACTAGAATTTGACTCAATGAAAACTATTTTGTGACTACCCAACCTGCATGGGTATTATGTTAGGACACGACAGTGAGCAACACGGATGACGTCTTTGCATCCATGAGGCTTAAAGGACACGTCAAAGGTGAACAAAATGTAATGAGAGTCAGGTAAGGTGAAGTATGGACAGTCTCTGTGAACTATTCATGTAATGCCAACAAGTAAATATGAGCCTCTGCTCTCTGTCCAGAGTTCGATGACTTTAGGTTAAACAGGCTCAAACAGGCTGGCCTGGAAATTTCACCACCATTAATCTTCTGCATGATTTCCATCAGAAAATGCATGCTGAATTCCAAACTGATGTATGAACAGCTTTAGGAGCACAACAATACTCCAAGTTAGTACCTGCTTTTTATATGAAGCTGATTTACACCTGCAGCTGATTTACCTTTCTCATTAGGTTTTGCTGAATACAAAAAATAAAATTAGTGTCAGCATGTATTTCTGGAAAGTAGACTAATTGAAGATGGGAGGATCAATGAAACCACAAAGATTAATTATTGAGTATCTGCTCAGAATCTGGCACTATGCCCAGGCAATGTAGAAATATAGAGAAAACAAAAGACTGAAACAGCCCTGTGCCTGGAGAGTCTGTAAACCAGATATGAGGCGTGTTCGTAACAGCACTTCCAGTAGGTGGTAGTCTATGTCAAAATTCTAGGAGACTGGGGTAAATATATGTCTTCGAAATGGGATGGGGCAGGGCGGAATGGGAGGAGGGGTGGTGTCAGAGATGTGGGCAATTAACCCAGGTTTCAAAATAGTTCTGCTTTGGATATTCAGAGAATTCATGAATGCAGTGGGAAGACTGATAACCATAGAGAAAGGCAAAGGACAAGTGTGCCTCCCAAAATGCATAGACCACTGACTCCCCAGACTAGAGCTGGAGAGTCCTAGGAAATAGGTCTCATAAGAGTATTTTGTCTTAAGCACCTTTGCCTCCCACCCCTATGCCTAGAACAGTGCCTGACAAACAATAGATGTTCACGTTCAAAGAGGTGGAAAGACACAACCTTCACTGCAAAGTGAAATTACCAAAGAGAAATTACCAAAAAAAAGTGCTGGTCCTCCTTCCACACATGCCAGACAGTCCTAATATGACAAGAATAGACATAACTAAGTGCTTAACTCCATGATAAGCCAGGAGTTCTCAGCATGCTGCAGGGAAAGTAACTAAGGTTGGGCACACAGAATTGAGGGTGATTTCTTAACAGGAGGGAAACTGGGTTTGGCTTTCAGATGTCACAACTGAGATATGTAGTAGGGTAAGACAGAAACAAATACATGGGAATCCAGACAAATATATTAGGAAGCAACAGGAAGAGATGGGACTGTGGTTTGTAGTAAGTAAGTTGGCAAGCCAAACAAAACACATCTGTGAGCTAGATTCAGGCTGTGAACCACCAGTTGAAGGCCCTCAAGATAAGAAGAAGGAAGAAGAAGAATCCCCCCAAAACATGGAGGGAACAGGCCAAGGGCACACAGAGAGCAAGAAGCAGGAAGGCTCAGTGGAAGTCAGAGGGGTCTCCCCAGAACCCAGAATGCTGCTGAAAGTGGTAGGAAATGTGGCTGGAAAGAAAAAGCTAAGCTGAGTTTATATTCCTGGTAGAGGGAAAGGTAATAAATAGAGAGTGAAAGACAACTTTAGGATGCTATGCTGCTTGGAAAAATTGTACTGAAACTAAACACCTTTTCCCCCCAATCTTAGCTGCTAAATCAACTGTGCTTATCTCTAAGACTAATGTTATCTAAAATTGCCCTGAGAAAATGTCCACTCTAGAATTTTTGGGTTGTTTTCTGGAAACTTCCCTGGTGCAGTCACCGGTGGCTGTCCCCGCATTGCCTATGACAGCTGGGACTCTTTAGACAGAGCTGTAGATCAAAAGCATCTTCAAAAACAGTACTTTCTTCCTCACTTAAGGATCTACATTTCTACCAGTTGAACAAATCAAAGTTATAGTTCCCTCAGTAACTGTAACCTGGACCAACTATAGTGATATTTTTCTGCTGCTGAGCAGTCTTTTAACTCATGCCTCCCAGCTGTGAACAGGAGATTTAATTCAAGCAATATATAAGAAATGTTTTTTGGAAAACAAGTGGCTGGCCCAGAGAAGGTTTAGTGTAAACGGCTGTTCCTTTCAACTTGTGCTTTTATGCAATTGCTCCCTACAGACAGAAATCTTCACAGCATCCTCCACAGTCTTCTGAACAGGTCTGAACAGAAAGGTACTTTCTCTACTCTCACAAGTTGTCAACTTGCCCATTCATGGGTCGGAGCCCAGATTTGCCATTGCAGGCAGCTGGTGTTGATTGAAGGCTCCACAGACTGCCAGGACTGAGATGAGAGAGTAATGTGATCAAAGCTCTTACCCAGGAGACATACTGCAAAAGCGTCAAAAAGCTCATTAATCAAGACAAATAAAATTTAATGCCATATTAAAAAAAAAATACAAATTAGGCAGAAAAATACATGATGAACAAAATCTTAAAATACTGATTTTTAAAAATGTTGTATTGAAATACAGCTTTTCTTGATTACTGAATTTTTGGTGCCCAATTATACTTTGTCCCTAGCCTCGGACAAATGTATCACTTGCCCAACCCTCATCCAGGCCCTGGGAAGCAGTTGGGAGAGAGCCAAGAGGACATAGTGAATTTAGTTGCGGGTTAAAGTGTGGCACTCAATGTGCCAGCAAATTTGGAAAACTCAGCAGTGACCAAAGGACTAGAAAAGGTCAATTTTCATTCTAATCCCAAAGAAGGGCAATGCCAAAGAATGTTCAAACTACTGCACAATTGCGCTCATTTCACATGCTAGCAAGGTCTTGCTTAAAATCCTTCAAGCTACGATTCAACAGTACATGAACTGAGAACTTTCAGATGTACAATCTGAATTTAGAAAAGGCAGAGCAACCAGAGATCAAACTGCCAACATCTGTTGGATCATAGAAAAGGCAAGGGAATTCCAAAAACCATCTATTTCTGCTTTATTGACTATGCTGAAGCCTTTGACTGTGTGGATCACAACAAACTGGAGAATTCTTAAAGAGGTGGGACTACCAGACCACCTTACCTGCCGTCTGAGAAAATTGTATGCAAGTCAAGAAGCAACAGTTCGAACCCAACATGGAACAACAGACTGGTTCCAAATTGGGAAAGGAGTACGTCAAGGCTGTATATTGTTACCCTGCTTATTTAATTTGTATGTAGAGTACATCATGTGAAACACTGGACTGGTTGAGTCACAAGCTGGAATCAAGACTGCCAGGAGAAATAACAACCTCAGATAGGCTGATAATACCACTCTAATGGCAGAAAGTGAAGAAGAACTAAAGAGCCTCTTGATAAGGGTGAATCCCATGGATGGAGAAGCCTGGTAGGCTACAGTCTATGGGGTCGCAAAGAGTCGGACATGACTGAGTGACTTCACTTCACTTCACTTCACAGAAAAGTTGCAAAAACAGTAAAGAAAAGTCCTATGTACCCTTCCTCCAGCTTCTTAATGTTAACATCTTAATGGTAGTGTAATCAGAGCACAATTATCAAGGCACAACATTTGTGTCGGTACAGCAGTATTAACTAATCACCAGTTCAGTCGCTCAGTCGTGTCCGACTCTTTGCAAACCCATGAATCACAGCACACAAGACCTCCCCGGTAAACTCCCGGAGTTTACCCAAACTCATGTCCAATGAGTCAGTGATGTCATCCAACCATCTCATCCTCTGTCATCCCCTTCTCCTCCTGCCCTCAATCTTTCCCAACGTCAGGGTCTTTTTCAATGAGTCAGCTCTTCGCATCAGGTGGCCAAAATACTGGAGTTTCAGCTTTAACATCAGTCCTTCCAATGAACACCCAGGACTGATCTCCTTTAGGATGGACTGGTTGGATCGCCTTGCCATCCAAGGGATTCTCAAGAGTCTTCTCTAACAGAACAGTTCTATTCTAATTTTGCCAGTTTTCCTTCTCATGTCCATTTTCTGGTTCATGACCTAATTCAGGATCCTACTTTGAATTCAGTTGTCACATTTCCTAAATCCCCACCAATCTGTGACCGTGCCTTGGTACTTTCTCATCTTTGACGACCTTCAGTTCTGAAGAGTAATCATCTGCTATTTTGTGGAACAGCCCCTGCTGGGGCTCGTGGAAAGCTTTCTCATTATGAGACTGGTTGTATGTTCCCGACAGGACTCTCTAGGAGACCAGTGCTGTGTCCTTCTCAGCACAGCTTCTCGGGAGGCACAGGGTGCTGATGTGTCCTTCCTGCAGATGCTCCCTTTCACCACCTGGCTAAGGGGGTGCCTGTCAGGTTCCCACACTGTGAACTTACTGTCTTTCCTAGTGTTATCGGTAGGTGGATGCTTTGGGAGGATACTCTGCGACTATACAAATATTCTGTTTCTCATCAGGCTTTTGCCATCACCTTTAGTATCCATTGGTGGTTCTCCCTTGTAACCATGATAACCAAAATGCTTGCCTAATCAAAAGAGAGCTTTTTATAATCTTTAAACCTTATTTAAGACCCAAAGGCCAAAAACGACTGAGCTGAAAGACAGTAACCTCCCCATCAAACGTGCCTTTCCCACAGTCGTGTGGCTTAGACGTCTGGTTTAGGAATGGGACTCAAGTAAGTCTATGGCACTCAAGCCTTCATCCCCATCCACTACGTATGCAGACGTCTGGGCTCTCATCCTCACTGGCCCACATAGGCCTTCAAAATTCCCCACACTACAAGGAAAGAAGTTATTGCTCATCAGTGAGAAATGCCATAGGAAATGAAGCAAATTTCTTTACCTCTGCTCTAGGTTGGGTGTTTGGTTTGTCTTTGAATCGGGACATCCCTGGAGCATTCTTTCACTGGCCAGTCTCATGAGAACCTTCAGACACAGCAGATCCAGGATCACTGGCGAAAAGAGGGGGCACACAGGCAGCCCCCCGAACCTGTGCAGTTTTTTCATTTCTTTGAATTTTATTTGAAATTTTCTTTGAAATTTCTTTGAATCCCAGACAGTGGTATGCTGGTAAATGTTTATCAATTGTCTCTCCAAGAAGAGAAAAAATAAAAGTCTGGATATTAAGCATTTGTCAATTTTCTGGAATAAGTACTTCCTTCATGGTTGATTTCAAGCTACCAATAATGACACTGCTGAACACAGAATTGGGAAGAAATGGGCTGCAGCAGAGCATTAAATATTAACATCTATAATGTTAAATATCTGTATGTATTTCTACCATACAGACACAACAGATGTAAATAACCTCAAGCTCATAGATAAGAATAACGTATGGTAAAATAATTAGAAAGTGATACCCAACCAGTCCATTCTGAAGGAGATCAGCCCTAGGTGTTCTTTGGAAGGAATGATGCTAAAGCTGAAACTCCAATACTTTGGCCACCTCATGCGAAGAGTTGACTCATTGGAAAAGACTCTGATGCTGGGAGGAATTGAGGCCAGGAGGAAGAGGGGACAACAGAGGATGAGATGGCTGGATGGCATCACCGACTCGATGGATGTGAATTTGAGTGAACTCTGGGAGATGGTGGTGGACAGGGAGGCCTGGCATGCTGCGATTCATGGGGTCGCAAAGAGTNTCATGCGAAGAGTTGACTCATTGGAAAAGACTCTGATGCTGGGAGGAATTGAGGCCAGGAGGAAGAGGGGACAACAGAGGATGAGATGGCTGGATGGCATCACCAACTCGATGGATGTGAATTTGAGTGAGTGTCTCCCACCATCTGGGAGATGGTGGTGGACAGGGAGGCCTGGCATGCTGCGATTCATGGGGTCGCAAAGAGTCGGACACAACTGAGTGGCTGAACTGAACTGACTCCTGAATATATATTTATTACCTTTGACTTCAATATCATTTATTAGTTGTAGATATTTATATAAAATTTTAATGATGGCTGTTATTTAACAAATAACTCACAAACTTCCTAAAACTTTAACACTTGGTTCTCATGAGCTGGTGCAAGCCAGCTCCAGCACACTGTCCCATACAGTGGCTATCATGAGCCCCATAGTTCTGGAGTACCCCAAAGGAGTCCCTGAGACGCAGGCTGACGCCCTCTCCAGGCCCTCCAGGAGCCCTGGTGAAGGCCAGGTGCCCACTCCAGCAGCAGCACCTGTGCTCCTTGGCCAGGCCCCTGTGGCACCTGCGAGGCCTCCAAAACATCTGGCTGCCGCCAGGGCCGCTTACGGTCTGCCTTCAGTGCCGACGGCGTACCAAGTGCTCCTTAAGCCTGGGACCTGTTTGCCATTCTCCCAGGAGATCACGTGGCCCTTAACAGTTCTTAAAGAATTACAGGGATGTTTCAGAAGCACCCCGGAACAGTGGAAAGAGCACAGGAGCAAAGGGAAGTAGTGAAGGAAGAAGCAAAGCCACGTGGACCCAGTAGAGATTATCCACCGAGTACAACGCTGCATGCTTTCACGGATGTTCTTGTAATCCTGGCACATCCATCCAGGGACACGGCAACCTTATTTTCACCAAGAGATTACGTGACTTCCCAGGGTTCCCCAGGTAATCAGAAGCATAGTGAGCACACGCCCCAGCTATGCTCACCCCTGTAGCTTCAGCATGTGGGGCAGCACACATGGTTCTTTCTGTTTTTTTGTGGGATGGATGCACGACCGCAGCCTAACTCTTACCTCCACCAGGGAAATGATGCTAGCAAAGTGTTAAGTGGTAGTGTGTCAGTGAAGTCATGGAAGACACAGTGATGTGTGAAAGGCTGACTCTGGAGTGAGACAGGGTGAGTCCCTGCTGGCTCTGCCTTTTACTAACTCTCTGACCTTAGTTAGGAATGTCACCAAGCTTCCCACACCGGTAGAATGGGGATAATAAAACTGACCTAGCCATATGGTGGCCAGAAACAGAATAGCTGTGATGTGTGAGAAAGCACTTCTCAGGCTGAAGGGCACCCAGCAAGAAAGTGTCCCATGTATCGCTGCCCATGACAATGCCATGCCATTCCCCTGGCCTAGGGAGAGGACATTAAACACCACAGATGCACTAGGTAAATTAAAAATGGCCTTAGACACAGCAGAAGTATAGGATTCTCATCTATTTCAACTTTAAGTGCAGAGCTTAATTGGCTGTTCTGTTTGGAATGCCTCACAGACAAAAGAATTTCTGCAAGTCTTGTCTTCCTGCCTTTCATGTGATATATGAGAGAGCAGATAGGTTAGAAGAAAACCCCGCTGCTTTTGCAGGGTAGTATTGATCCTGGGAGCTAATTGATAATGCAAAGAGGCAGCATCAGCCTCTCTTCAAGCCTGCATCAGGCAGGCTGCCTGGGATTCACAGGAGCCCAGAATTTCAGAGGAAGACAGCCAAGCACAGGGGGGCAGGGCCTGCTTCTATCACACACGGAAGGTCCAGCAGCACTAAACCAAAAACACCCCTGGACAGACGACTCCCTGTGCCCGCCTCGGGCCCTCTTCCACCCAGGGGACCTTGCTGCTGCTGCTGCTGCTAAGCCACTTCAGTCGTGTCCAACTCTGTGCGACCCCACAGACGGCAGCCCACCAGGCTCCGCTGGCGTTCTCCAGTCAAGAACACTGGAGTGGGTTGCCATTTCCTTCTCCAATGCATGAAAGTGACAAGTGAAAGTGAAGTCGCTCAGTCCTGTCTGACTCTTTGCGACCCCATGGACTGCAGCTCACCAGGCTCCTCCATCCATGGGATTTTCCTGGCAAGAGTACTGGACTGGGGTGCCATTGCCTTCTCCCAGGGGACCTTAACAGGACTGAATTTGCTAATGCCCTTTTGCAGTCAATGTCAGCTCCTCTGTAAGGAAGGGACGTGTGGGTGAGTGGATGTGTTTGTGTGTTTTAAAATACATGCACCCAAATTCACACATGTGTATTCAACATAGTAGCTCAACTGTCTGAAGCAGGTAGGGAAGGTAGGGGAGTGGAAGCAAGAGATAAGGACAAAGGTAAGAAACACACACACATACATGAAACCAGACAGGGCCTTGCAAAGACCGACGAGGAAAATGTGTCATAAACTGTGTGATTAACTCAACCTCTGCACTTGATATCCAAAGTGAAAGTTGCTCTGTCGTGTCTGACTTTTTGTGTCCCCATGGACTATATACCCATGGGATTCTCCAGGCAAGAATACTGGAGTGGGTAGCCTTTCCCTTCACCAGGGGATCTTCCCAACCCAGATATCAAACCCAAGTCTCCCGCATTGCAGGCGGATTCTTTACGAGCTGAGCCATCAGAGAAGCCCAAGAATATTGGAATGGGTAGCCTATCCCTTCTCCAGTGGATCTTCCTGACCCAGGAGTCAAACCAGGGTGTCTTGCATTGCAGGCAGATTCCTTACCAGCTGAGCTTCCAAGGAAGACAAAAAGAAGAAGGAGCATACCCTTTCAGTAATCAGAGTGGAAGACCTGATGGAGAAGTCAGGCTCTGCCCCTGATGTGGACAAGTCATATTCATTCACTTCTCCATTCCTTTAACAGATAGCCAGGCTTCACACAGGATGTGCAAGAGGAAGGGGAGGGCTACATGGCAGAGCAGGGCACTCCCAGTTACAAGACAGATGGGTCCCCAGAGGATGATAACCCCGGTGTGAGCTCTATGGACCACAAGAGAGGGCTGTGGAGGAGGGTTAGAGAAAACTTCCCAGGGAAAGTGACGCTTCATCTGGCTTCCGAACACTAGGTAGGATTTAGCTAGGCAAAGAGAGGAGGCAGTGGGCTTTGACAATGCAGACAGCACCCAGCAGCCCAGCAGAGAGAGAGTGTGGGCGCTTGAGGCACTCAAAGAACTTTAACGGAGAGGAGGCTGGAGAGTCAAAGTGGAATCGGCAAGAGGCAAGGCAGGAAGGGTAAGCTCTGCGAGGTGGCGGGAGTGAGGCGTGCTCTCTGAGCTTCGGTGCTCCGAGCCTGGCAGAAGACACAGCAGAAAGTAGAACACAGCGATCAGCGCTGTCGTGCCAGTCTGAACACACGGCCATGAACACAGAGAAGCAAGGCCTCAGACCCGCCTTAGGACGCGGGGTGCAGGGAGGGCACGAAAGTGAGACTGCAGGCAGGAAGTATTACCCAAGCTGAACCTAAGAGGAGTTTGGGAGTTTGCTTACATAAAAAGAACAGGAATAGGAAAGGACATTTCAAGCATGAGCAAAAACCCTCTCTACCAGTGTCTAAGTTGATGAATAAAGATAGAATAAACCCCAAACCAATCATGACTACCAGAGGGTCTTGGTAAATCTCCTCAGGTTTAGTCAATGGACTCAAAAGGCTTTGTTTTTGTTTTGTTTTCAAGCCGATTCTGCAGGTTCTCTACCTTCATGATGCAGATACACCCAACACGATCCCCTCTTCAGAATCAGGAGTCATCTTTACCCACTTGTGATCGCTATGCAGGGTACAATGTGACTCTCCTGTCCGACGGAGAAATGAAACATACAAATGAAAAGCCTGATTTAAGTGGGGGTGGGGGGGAAGCCAGCTCCTCCAGGTCTGGCACAAGATTGAATTTTATGAGTTACTTGGCAGCCGGCAAAGCACAGAATGAAGCCAGTTTGAAACCGTCTTTCAAAGTAACCTAAGTTGACAACTAAGCTTGCTCAGGTGAGGGGGAGGAAAGGAGTTAATACAGGACGTAAGGCAGAAGTCAGGCCTTTCCCCCTTCACCTGAGCCTGTCCCTCTCCTATGTTAAAGTGCAACTTAAACAAGCTGAGTGAGGGAACATAACAGGACCATTAGGAAATATCAAGGGACTTCCAGGGTGGTCCATCTGCCTGCCAACGTCGCAAACATGGGTTTGACTCCTGGTCTGGGAAGATCCTACATTCCATGGGACAACTAAGCTCATGTGCCAGAACTACTAAGCCCACTTGCTGCAACTACTGAGTCTATGTACCCTAGAGCCTGTGCTCCGCAAAAAGAGAAGCCACTGCGATGAGACGTGCGCTTATTAAAATAAGAGTAGAACACGTGTGCCACAACTACAGAAAGCCTGCATGCAACGAAGCCCCAGCACAGCCAAAAGTGAATTAAAAAAAGTTATATATATATATCAAGACTTAAGCTTAGGCAGACAAACCTTCCTGAATCATAAGCCACTCAGGGTTACAGTGAAGAAGGTAGTAATAGGGAAACATAGCTTCCTCATGCCAGGCCTGCTGCGTCAGGCGGTAATTACACAAATAATGACAACCTACTGAAGACAAGCATTCTTTACCATTCCTCAAACACACAAGGTCCCCCAAAAAGGAAGCTCGGCAACCTGCACTGTAATTACCAAATTTCCACACGTGGCTCTGCCCTTTGACAATGGTTCAGGAGGTAGGTATAGCCCATGCTTGAGCTGGAGAGACAGGCTATTCCATGATGCCAAGAGAAAGTCAGTTGAAAAATAGATGGCTATGTTGTTATCAACACAGAGGATCCAAGCAACCAAAAGAAAAATCCAGGGCATTTACCCTAGGAGTCTTTCTTGTTTTTTTTTTTCTTCCAAATTTCCAGTTTTGAGAAGTTGGTGCCTGAAGAAACCAAAAGCATGTCTGATGGTTTGGATTTTCAAAGTCAGATCTTCACACAGGCCATGTCCCCACTACCACATAAAAATGAGCTGATGAGCACAAATGAAGGTGTTTACGGTTTATTAAATGCCATATTGGAAGAGGAGATGGTTTATAGACTGGAAAGGGCTCTTCAATTAAGAAGGTAGAGAACTGAGGATGAGCCCAGCTGTTCTTCCATTACTGGTGAATAGTGAAGATGAAAAAAAATTAGGTCACGTTAGAGCAGTGGCTCTTACAGTTTAGTCCTTGGACCAGCAGTATCCATATCATCTGGGCATTTGTTAGAAAAATTAATAATCAGGCCTTGAAGCAGGAGGTAGATGCCTCCCACCTCCACCAAGTGAGCAATTGGAGCCCATTGCCTGCAGACACAAGCTCCAAAACACCAGCAGCAGGACAATCGAGGCAGGGAGGGCAGGGCTTCCCGGACGGCTCAGTGGTTGAGACTCTGCCTGCCAAGGCACGAGACACAGGTTTCCATCCTTGGGTCAGGAGGATCCCTTGGAGAAGGAAATGGCAACCCACTGCAGTATTCTTGCCTGGGAAATCCCATGGACAGTAGAGACTGGTGGCCTGGTGGGCTACAGTCCGCGGGGTCACAAAACATTGGACACAACTAAACAACTAAACAACAACAATAGCAGGACAACAACAATCAAGAGATGAGGCTGGGCCCTGCCCAGATAAGAGACCTCATATTTCTCATTCTCGAAGTCAAGGAGTCCTTTCCAACTAGAAAGTTCCTGGGAGGTCAAACGAAGAATGATGCTAAGCTACCAACAGGCCTCTTCACTGGAATCCATCTCGGCTGAGAGATGTACACTCTCACACTCACATACACACACACGAGAGGACCCTGAGACAAACCAAATAAGGACTCAGAAACAGGCCAATCAAAATGATTGACCAAAGGAAACCTGGAAGAAATTCCCCATGTAAGTGATTTTAAACACCACAAGGGAGTGACTCTCTCCATGGGTCTGCCTGCATCTATCCACATGGACTATGTTCCTTTCCTCCTAATAAACACTTTACTTGTTTCACCACTTTCTGTCTTTGTGGGAATTCTTTTCTGCAAAGCCAAAGGACCAGGGCCTTGTCACTGGCCACTGGCCTAGTGGCTAGGATTCAGTACTCTCACTGCCATGGGCCAACCTCACTCTCTGGCTCAGAATCAAAACCTGCTTCAAGCTGCTGCAGGCTTAGGCAACCTGAGACCAGCCCCATCCTCCAAACCTAATGATCAGAACCCTGTTTTCACAGCTCCTCCCAGTCACTGGGATGTACAGTCATGTCTAAGACCTTTTGCACTAAAGCTGTGGTCCTCCACCCTAGCGGCCTATTATCATCACCCGATGAGTGATACTCTGGCCAATGCCAGTCAGTCAAAGCACAACAACTAGGACTGGAACCCAGGCACAACTACTTTCTAAAAAGCTTCTCTTGTCATGTAATGTGTAGCCAGAGTTGAGAGCTTCCATATCCTGGAATAAGAGAGAATTAGATTAGATACTTTGGGACTTCTGATTTTTGGTTTAACTCAAACTAATAATGGATCTTCTTCATGGAAAAAAAACGTTTTTGAGAAGGGGAAGGAGAGATTTCTATCTTCATGAGCTGGAGAAGTTGGATGTGAACCTTGCACACGGTGCCAACACTGTACCAAACCCAATGGTAGCAATACTGTTCACCCACTCACCAGCGAAGACAGCTGCTCATCCTGGGAAAGAGGTGGGTTAGCCCCGTGTTCAGAAGTCATTACCAAACCAGCACGCTGAGAGGCACTGGGCGGTGGCCCTGCGCCTCCCACAACCTCAAGTCCAGCTGCCACAGCCCCACGGGGGCCCCGGGCCTCCCACGCACCTCAAGTCCAACTGCTGCAGGCCCACCCGCGCACCTCAAGTCCAGCTGCCACAGGCCCCACGGGGACCCCGGGCCTCCCGCACACCTCAAGTCCAGCCGCCGCAGGCCCACGGGGGCCCCGGGCCTCCCGCACACCTCAAGTCCAGCTGCCATAGCCCCATGGGGGCCCCGGGCCTCCAGCACACCCCAAGTCCAGCTGCCGCAGGCAGCCTCCCATGCACTCATTGGCTTTGAAGTCCCAAGAGCTTGGGGTGTGTGAGAGAGCGGCCTCTTCTCACCAGTGTCTGGCGTTACCCGATGTACAAAATGAAGACAACTTGTCAGGATAGAATTCTAGGGGCCCACTCCCCTGGCTCAGGCAGAGCCTAGCATTGCTGCTTAACATCTGATGTGTGAACTGGGGCCATCTCTTTACCCAAATCAGGAAATTGACAGGACACATGATAAGTGTGTCCCTATGGAATTTTTCCCTATGAAAAGGGACCTGAGCACTACTATATAAGAAACACTAGAAACTTTTCAACAGGAAGAAGCCATATTCTTTGGGAAATTTCTGGAAATATAGTGGGCCAATCATTATGTTTTTTACATTGTGAGAGTAAGAGCAAACATTCCCTAAATGTTTTTTTAAAGATCAAATAGCAAAGACTGGAACCAGTTCAATGGCTGGCTAGTGAACATGCTGATGAAAACAACCCCGTCATCATAACATTCTGACAGAGTGAATTATAGGTACCCAAGCTTTGGGGCATTATACTCACTCTCCTCACAAAAAAGACAGGATAGGAAAATACAAGAGGGAAAAGACCATGCTTTTGTATCCTCAGTGTCTATAATTATGCAGACTTTGGAGTCTGACAACCTGGGTTCGAATTTCCAGCCTTCTATTTCTTTGCTGTCTGGCCTTGAACTGTAAGTCTGTGAATTTCAGGTTTCCATTTGTAAAATGAGTATGATAATCTTTAGTAGTGATCAATGTGTGAAGAAAGAAGGCTTGGACTGCACTTAGCAAGTACTTACAAAACAGCAAATAAAGTAGCAATGGTGATCATTATTTAATTATTCACTTTGAATAGTGAAGTTGAAGCTTTCCTTCTCTTGAGAAGGTTTCCTTGACAGAAATGTTTACACACACACAGTCTGTGTACTTCCAGTTCCTAGGATGCATCTAGATTTTAGTCATTGTATTATACTGTCACTTTTTCTTTATATAAGTATTTTCTTAGGAAAAAAGACATGCCTGGCATATACCTAGTACATCATATGTACAAATGAATGAATGAATGAAGCTAGCTACATACCTCATTTACCTAGAACTGAGACAAGAAAAAACAACCAGGATGGTAGAAGTGGAAAAGACAAGACAGAAGAGAGACATACTAGGAAACTGATAATAATGGTTGACTGCTGGATATGAGCAGGAAAAAATATTGTTTTGCAGTTTTCTAATATAGTCAATCATAGATCCAATTCATCTAGAAAGCCCTTCTCAGTGAATCTGAAGGGAGGAGAGAGGATGGTCACAGAAACACTCAAGGAAGACTTACTGGCTGTCTGGGTCTACCTGGTGCTCTGAGAGCAGCCCATCTAGGGACAGACACTCCTGGACATTATTCAGGGATGAAGTAAGGTTGCAAACGAACCTGAGTCAAACCAAGAATGTTTATCCTCATCTTCAAGTCTCACCAATTCTAGTCCTGTGTTTAATCACTGCTTCTCAGCCTTTACTGTTAACACACTCCATCTTCCTCATTGTCTTCTGCAGACTCTGCCCTTTGGAAGCCCTCTACTTACTCCCACCAAGACTTACCTTTTGGGCTCAAGCATGCCTAGTCTCTGAATGATGTCAACCAGTATACACTGGCTTCACTGCCATGGCCATCTCCCTAGCACCATCTTACTCCTCAGCCTACCACTAGGGTCTAGGCCTGAGCATTCTGCTCATCCATAAAGAGTCTTAACCATCTCACCACTGTGGGAGGTAATTAAAGAAGGAAAACCAAGGAAAATCAGCCCAGAAAGCAGGTAAGTGAGTTTTCTTGGCTATGTAGGCATAGAAAAATTTCCTCATTTCCATCCCTACAAGTCAGGGTTTTAATAAATGAACAATTCATCTAAAAAGTCTGCAATATGTCCATACCCACACCCTAAGAAAGCCTATTCAACAAGAAATACGGTGACAAAATGCTACAGGCTTAGCTCTAGTCCCCAAGCCGTCTTTAACAGATGGGGAGTTAGTCACTGGAAAAATAAGCCCGCTGAGCAAGCCATTGACTTTTATCTTTAGACTTCAACTGCTATTCATCAGCATCAATATTTTAGAACTTAATCAACTGCGCGCTAGTCTGAGTTCAGGACACCTACATCATCCTGAAGACTCACCGCGTCCTGACAGCTGAGGACCTCCAAAATGCTGTTGAGCAATTCGACACAGTACTTCTTCTCCTGGACCTGGTGTTGCAGATCATCCTTCTGCTCCAACAGCTCCTTCAGTTCCTTGGTAATGACAGGAAGCAGGATGTCCCGGCATTCTGGAATGAAGGCAGTTCAGAGGCATATGAGCGCGTTTGTTTGTTTTAGTTTCCTTTCTTTTCTAGATAATGTTTCATTACATGAACAATTCATGAATACATCCTTCTTGTAAAAATGTAAATGTTAGAAATTAGGTTACTATTTTCTTAGAAAATTACTTACAATTCTGGCCCTTCTCCCAACTCCCACTCTCAAGAGGCAACCAACCAGTTATTGTATTCTATATACATATAAGTGTATATACATATAAAAATGTATGTGTGTATATGTGGGTGTATACTGGTATAAAATATGTAGCATCTTTTTGATTTGCCTTTTCATTTAAGTAAAACATATTGCATGTGTTTTATATTGCATATGCATATCATCATATGCATATGATGACAATCCTTCAAGATCATTTTTTTATGTTTTACATATGCATGTATCAGTATAAAAACATAGCATCATTTTTGTTTCCTTTTTATAAAAGAGGACTATACTGTATGTATTGTTCTGTACTTTGACATTGTTTTAGTCACCAATGGTTTTTGGAGCTCTTCCTTATTTTTTTTTTGTAATTTTATTTTTATTTTATTTTACTTTACAATACTGTATTGGTTTTGCTATGTTATTATATATAGGGATCAACATTAAGTTTTTGCAGCTGTTTTACAGTATGGATATATTTGTTCATTTGTCATACCCTTATTGATAGACATTTTTCACTAGCATAAATAGTTAAAAAAAAAAAAAAAGAATTACTTCCCACTTCCTTATGCACCATGGCTTTCATTTTAAATAAATTAAAACCTTTGCAAAGAAGGGTAACTCTCTTGGCGCTGCTGTCTCAGGAAATATCTGGAAGGTTCTGAAATCCTACGCAACTTTCTTTCTATATTTCTCTTAAAACCAGCAAACCTTGAGGGAACTGAAAAATTCAAAAACATTTCAAATCATCCCCACCTAGATGCTTCTAGCACTAAAATGTGACTCATAAGCACCGATTTTATTTTAATTCAATACAGCAAATAAGAGTTGAACATCTCTGATGTGGAAGGCACTGTATTTCTGGATGTACAGGGATAATATATGGTTCTCACCCATTAGACACTTAAAACCTGACAGGGGGAGTCAGCAACAACACAAAGAGCAAAGGCAGAAGACAGAGTAAGGTACAGGCAGGGGGAAGGAGACTCCATCTCTCGTCCTGCCAGCCCAGGGTCTACACCTTCTGGCACAGCATCCTGGTCTCACCCTGGGGAGCCCATCTGCGATGGAATATGATCCAAGAGACACTGTCACAAGGCTCCCTGCTTTCCTCTGGACAAGGGTCAGGTTCAGATCAGTTCAGTACAGTTGCTCAGTCATGTCTGACTTTGCGACCCCATGGATTGCAGCATGCCAGGCCTCCCTGTCCATCACCAACTCCCGGAGTTTACTTAAACTCGTGTCCACCGAGTTGGTGATGACGCCCAACCATCTCATCCTCTGTTGTCCCCTTCTCCTCCTGCCTTCAATCTTTCCCAGCATCAGGGTCTTTTCCAATGAGTCAGTTCTTCATATCAGGTGGCCAAAGAATTGGAGTTTCAGCTTCAGCATCAGTCCTTCCAGTGAATATTCAGGACTGGTCTCCTTTAGGATTGACTGATTGGATCTCCTTGCAGTTCAAGGGACTCTCAAGAGTCTTCTCCAACACCCACAGTTCAAATGCATCAATTCTTTGGTGCTCAGCTTTCTTTATAGTCCAACTCTCACATCCATCCATGACTACTGGAAAAATCATAGCTTTGACTAGATGGACCTTTGTTGGCAAAATAATATCTCTGCTTTTTAATATACTGTCTAGGTTGGTCATAGCTTTTCTTCCAAAGGGCAAGGGACCCTATTTAGGATATCCCCTTGATTTGAACCTTGAGGAAAATTTAAAAACAGTAATTGCTGACACTGCTAACATACTGAGTGCCTACAAGGTGCCAGGTGTATTTTAAGTGTCTTGCATGAATTACCTCCATTAACGTTCCCAGTGCCTATAGGAGGCAGATAGATACTGTCATTTCTCCCCTTGTGCTGATGAGGAAACAGAGGGACGTGACCCAGTCTACACAGATAGTAGGTGGTGGCCCCTGTCTGACTGCAGAGCCTGTGCTCTCAGCCACCAGACAGTGGGTATTATCTCTCTGGAGCTCACCTGTCTGCACAGGAGCGCCCCAGGAAGGTGCCCATTGGTGGATGCTGCCTCCTCTCCCAGGGCTACTCTGAGTCTCCCCTCTTTGAAGAGTGGTTCCCCAGCTTTTCCTCTTATTCTTGGACTACTCCTTATTATCCAAATGCACTTATTCTTACTTAAATTTACTAGAATAGGTTTATGTTACTCACAGCCAAAGATTTCAACTGGTGAAGTTATCAAATGCCGTGAGGGCTTCAGAAGAGAGAAATAATCTATGGCTGGAAGGTGCATAGACGCTTCATAGGCTCTGACAGAATCACATCCCTTCCCTCAGAGCACCAAAATCAGTTTGTAATTAAATTCTAACCAGTGTAATTAATTAATGCCCATTCATCCAACCAAAGTGTAAGCTTCGTGACAGCCAAATTAAATCTCAAGTGTCCAACACAGTATCTGGATAATAGTAGCTATTCAGTTAATCTTGGTGGAATGAATGAAAGAGGTGTCATTTGAAATGGTCACTGGTGAGAAATAATATTGCCTTTGGTAGAGTGCAGATTTAGAGAACAGAGAGTGATTTAGAGTACACGGACCAAGATACGGTACACACATACAATGGGGTATTACTCAAACATGTAAAAGCAGAAAACAGTGCCATTTGTAGCAACATGGATGCAACTAGAGAGTATCATCCTAACTGAAGTAAGTCGGACAGAGAAAGGCAAATGCCATATGACATCATTTACAAGTGGAATGAACATATCCACAAAACACAGACATAGAGAACAGACCTGTGGTTCTGTAGCAGATGTGTTGAATAAGCTATTATATACAGGACAGATAAACAACAAAGTTCTACTATAAAGCACAAGGAACTATATTTGATATCTTGTGATAACCCATAATAGAAAAGAATATCAAAAAGAATATATGTATATAATTGAATCACTTTGCTGTACAGCAGAGATTGGCACAACACTGTAAATCAACTATGCTTCAATAAAAATTTTAAAAATAAAAAATAGACTACATGGACCTGGGTAAGTAGAATAGTCTCTTGGAAGTAGAATAATAGGAGATAATACTGAAAAGGAAAATTCTTAAATTCAATGGTAGGCATAAAGTTATAGTTTGTGTTAGTCATTCAGCTGTGTCTGACTTTAGCGACCCCATAGACTATGGCTTGCCAGGATCCTCTGTCCATGGAATTCTACAGGCAAGAATACTGGAGTGGGTAGCCATTCCTTTCTCCAGGGGATCTTCTGGACCCAGGGATAGAGCCCAGGACTCCTGCATTACAGGCCAATTCTTTACCACCTGAGCCACCAGGGAAGCCCTAGAGTAATAGAAGATAATATTGAAAAATAAAATTCTTAAATTCAGTGGTAGGCATAAGGTTATAGTTCTATGGAAAAAGAAAATTATAGGCAACAAAATTTTGATTCAGCTTTGTTCAATACTATAGATGTAATCAAGGGTTACAGGTTAATAGTATTTTATTTGGACTTAAGAAATGGTTGGCCTAAGGACTTTTGAGAATACAAGGTGTTGAGTTAGCCATTATCTTTTGTTTAGAGATAAGAAAAAAGACTGTATAATATCTACATACTAATTACCATAAAATGTAAGTTAAATCTTTGCTTATCCCATATCTTGTCACCATAAGTTGAAATTTTGTCCAAGTCTCTTTATAAAAATGGCTAAAGAAATTTCCTGCAACGTTTACTTAACAATTTGTTTTAAAAGTTACCTTCTAAAAGATGTTAACTTGTACCTTTGAAACTTTTTGTTTGTTGCAGGAAATTGTATGTGTAAGAATGCTTGTTATATTGGGACTTTCCTGGTGGTCCAGTAGTTAAGAATCTGCACTACCAAAGCCGGGGTACAGGTTTCATCCCTGGATAAGGAACTAAGATCCCATATGTCATGAGGCACAACCAATAAATACATACATAAAGGTCCACAGAAATGGTGTATCATTGATCCAAGATGGCATTTACCTAGTGTCCAAGTTTGAATACAGATCAAAACCTAATTGTCATTATAAGCAACAAGAATCAAACAGTAACCTTTGCTTGCTATCAATACCCAGGTTAGAAATCTTTAAAAATAAAAGAACGATGTTATAAGTAAAACTGAGTTCATTTGAAGTTGCAAACGCTTTGTCTTTGGGAGATGGGCCTCACCAACTTCATGAAAATTAACTCCCTTCACTGATGTTGTCATAATTAAACCCCACCAGAGGAACTGTTCTTTCTTTTATTAAATTATGTAAGGATTATAAAGTCTTCCTTTTTGAAAAGCTTATTTTGCTTGTAAAATAAAAAGAGATTGCAATAAAGGAAATTTAAAACAACGAAAATCTTGTTCTTCCACAGTTCTCGGGGCAAAGGGAGTCATAAGAATATTTTTTTTAAGGTGACTCACGTCACTGTGGGCTTCCCAGGTGGCACTAGTGGTAGAGAACCTACCTGTCCATGCAGGAGACATAAGACATGAAGGTTTGATCCCTGGATCAGGAAGATCCCCTGGAGGAGGGCATGGCAACCCACTCCAGTACTCCTGACTGGAGAATCCCATGGACAGAGGATCCTGAGGGCTATAGTCCATGGGGTCACAGAAAGGCAGACAAGACTGAAGCAACTTAGCACACACACATTCTACTGTAGCATGCAGAGCAGCTAGAGGGACAAAAGGCCGAGAGCAGAGACCAGAGAATATGCTATTGCAGTAGTCCACGTGATGCAAATGAGAATAAAACTGCTGGATTTCACCTCCCTGCATTCCTACCCTCTGACACAACATCCTTATTTTCTGTTGAAACTAAAGATTTGACAAGAGCTTAAAGAAAGATCTGGAGAAGGAAATGTATGGTCTTGAGTTTAAAGCAATAAAAAAAAAAAAAAAAAAAAACAGACTTTGTTTTAAAGCCTAACACTTTTGTGATCCAAGATTTGAAATCATTTAAAACCTCTACATCTGTAAATGGGAATTCCCAGTGGCTCAGTGGTAAGGAATCCACATGCCAACGCAGGAGACATAGTCTCAATCCCTGGGTCAAGAGGGTCCCTTGGAGGAGGAATAGGCAACCTACGCCAGTATTCTTGCCTGAAAATTTCTAGAGGCAGAGGAACCTGGTGGGCTACAGTTCCTGGGGTTGCAAAGAGTGAGACATGACTGACTAACACACACACAGGATCTACAGAAAGGAGATCTGTAAAGGTAGACAAAGAGTTAAGCTATTGAGGCAACTAATTAACCCATTCCTTCCCTTCACTTAGTCAGTCTACCGTTTACTGAAGGTTCCCTAAGTGCCAGGCTCTATTCTTGGGTGGGAGAGAATGCCCATCACAGCAAGAGAGTCAACAGAGATAAGAGGCAGACTTAAGTAGACGAGAAAAAACTGATGCCTCTACTTTCTTGGAATGGCAACTGTCATTGGCCATAAAACAGGGCAGCAAAGTAGTGAAGGTCAGATTTTTCCTTTGAAATTCATTCTGGGAATTCCCTGGTGGTCCAGTGGCTAGGATTCTGTGCTCCCAATGCAGGGGGTCCTGGTTCGATCCCTAGTCAGGGAACTAGATACCACATGCCACAGCTAAAGGTCTCACGTGCCACCACCAAGACCCAGCACCACCAAATAAATAAAACAAGAATATTTTTTAAAGTTAATTCTGCTGGTATTCTAGTTGAGATACTTCAGCCAGATCTCCTTACAAAGATAAGGGTGTAAGGGAAAGAGACAGTTGAAAGATTTTAGGTGTTAATGAAGACCTCCTTGAGAAGTACCAGACTTTACATTCTACTTAAAATGGAGCTAAATTAGTAGATTTTCATGCAAAAATACAACAGTGAGTCCTCTATCCCTAGAAATATTTAAAAAGTAGGTAGCTTAGCTGCTCCTGAGGACTTCCCTGGTGGCTCAGATGATAAAGAATCTGCCTGCAATGCAGGAGGCCCAGGTTCAACCCCTGGGTTGGGAAGATCCCTTGGAGAAGGGAATGGCTACCCACTCCAGTATTCTGGCCTGGAGAATCCCATGGACAGTAGCCTGCCAGGCTCCTCTGTCCATGGGATTGCAAAGAGTCAGGCATGACTGAGCAACTAACACACATATAGCTGCTTCTGAGAAGGAATGATGAAGAAGTATTCAAAGTATCAGATGCAGGGTTAACAAAATGATGGTTAAATCCTCATCCAAAACTCTATGATTCATAAAACAGAGTTTGAAAGGAAGGGGCAGGAAGAAAGATATATTTGCTAGGTGGAAAGACAGTGGATGTTTGCCTTGTTTATGAGCCACTGAAGTTGTGGGAGTTCCAGACCAGGCCACGACAGAATCAGCGGTTTTTCAATCTGAAAATCACCTACTTTACAGGTTATCAAACCCAGCATCCCCACAAGAAGAGGGCCCTTGGTTCTGAGAGTCAGCAAGATTTTAGCTGAGGAAGCCATTAATAGTGTGACCTGCTTTTCAGAAAGTACTTTGTCTTCTCATTAACGATGATTTCTTAGAAACGTCTGGCTCCTCTGTTTTGAGATGAAATAATTTTTTTCATTTGTAATTGGAGCTGTGAAATCATATTAGTCTGTAAAGCCTCAGGAAGCAGCACTTCTAAATTGTGACTTGATTGTGAAGCAAACAAACAGAAATGATTTAAAAGATAAATACTGCAGAGCCTTAAATCAATGTTTACATGAAGGGGAAATGAGCATCAGAGACCTGCAAACCCAGCCTGGGAAACTGAGCCCAAACAAGACTGGAGGTCTGCCATCAGGTGATGACAAGTTCAAATTGTAATTCAGACCAGGTACTTAGGAACCTGCAGAGCTACTCAACTCTGTATTGTCACAGAAAGGAGTTTTCTTTTGTCAAAGTGACTTGCAGAGACAAAAATGCAGTGTTTCTGGGCTCTAAATTCTTCCTTTTCAGAGAAAGTTTTATCCTTTGGCAGAAGGTGCCATTGCCTGAATTCATAAGTCTCTTGAAGTGTGATATGTTTTTGCAATGATTTCACAACTCAGGGACACTTCAAATAAGATGGCCTTTTTCATCGTCTCCTACTCCCTGCTATCAGCTCCATGGAAAGATCAATGGATCCTTTGTCCACTTTGGAAAACCACCTTGAGGTGCATCAGGCCACAGATATACCTGTGATAACAGCCACAGCTGCAGCCCCAGAGAAAAATGCTCCTAAGAACATCTGAACTTGCTGTCTTCCCCCACGAGCCCCTTTCTTCTCCTGTGCTCACTCTGAGCAAAGACACTCCCAGGCACGCAGTCCACCAAGCAGACTTGATTTCTTCTTCTATCCCCAACATCTTCTCCACTGCGAAGTCAAATCCACCTAGCCCCCGGGACAACTTCCTGTATGCTCTGTTCCAAGTCTCCCAAACTGATCCCCTCTTCCAATCTCAGCAGCAGGAATTTCCCAAAACTCAAACCTGACCACGGGACTCCCCTCCTTGAGGAGCTTCGGTGGAGCCTCTCCGAGGGCCCACAGGTGAGTTTCACACACGCTTCGGCAGAGCTGAAGGCCCTGCAGGCCCACAATGGGCAGACATCACTCACCCCCGCACCCTCCACCTCCCACGCCACTCCACCATAGCCTCGCCACCCCTCCTGTGTCTCAGTTTTCACACATTGTTTTCTTTGCCCAGAATGTACTTATCCCATCCATCTTCACCTGACTAACTCCTCCTTGCCTCTGAGGTCTTAACTTAGTTGCCAAATCTCCTATGTCAACATTTCTGACACCCCAACTCTGACTGGGGTAACCCTGTTCTCTGCTCCTGTAGCACCCGGGCTAGACTTGTATCTTCCCATTTCTCATACTACGTAACCATGTCTATGTAACAGGACAAACAATGAGATTCTTATTAATATCCCAGAAATGAAGCTGAAGCCCAAAGCTGAGGACAGAACAAACCCCACATCCTAAATTCAAATTGTCTCCAGGAGTTGTGGTATACCATCATCTCTCACGTACATGTATAGTCAAAATCACTGTAGATGGTGACTGCAGCCATGAAATTAAAAAGACGCTTGCTCCTTGAAAGGAAAGCTATGAAAGAGACAACACTTTGCCAGCACAGGACTATATAGGCAAAGCTATGATTTTTCTACCAGTTATGTATGGATGAGACAGTTGGTCTATAAAGAAGGCTAAGTACTGAAGAACTGATGCTTTTGAACTGTGGTGCTGTGGAAGGCTCTAGAGAGTCCCTTGGACTGCAAGAAGATAACATCAGTCAATCCTAAAGGAAATCAACCTTCAGAGGTACCAGTTCAGTACCAGGCTTCCCTGGTGGCTCAGATGGTAAAGAGTCTGCCTGCGATGGGGGAGACTGGGTCCGACCCCTGGGTTGGGAGGACCCCCTGGAGGAGGACATGGCAACCCACTGCAGTCTTCTTGCCTGGAGAATCCCATGGACAGAGGAGCCTGGCAGGCTGCAGTCCATGGGGTCACACAAAGTCGGATATGACTGAGCGACTAAGCACAGTTCTGCACCAGTCCTATACTGACCTGTATACACCTTATCTCAGAACTGAGGGAGGAAAAAAAAAAAAAGAACTGAGGGAGGGTCTACAGAGGCCTTTGGATAAAAAGCAATGCCCATACAAAGAAGGTATGACCTCTCCTCCCTGAAGCTAAGGTAGAGGGAGCAAGAGCCAGAAACATCACACATGAACATATGAAGATGAGACAGGCCCCTTACAGCCCTACTAGGGACGTGTTTGCTGATCTTCCATCCCAGGTACATCCCGCTTCCACCCGCAGAATAAAGAGACTTGAGAACACTCAGGAGGCCCTCTCTTTGGGGAGAAAGGTTAAACACACGAGGCATCTACATCAGGGCCTCAGTCCCATCCTCAGTGTGGTTACTCCATTTCTAAGTCTGCCTGTGGCAGCCTTCACTTGGAATTTCACTCCACTCAGAGCCAGCCCCTTACTTTGTCACCTGCGTACGTTAATGGACTCTTCAATCCTGTTCGATTTCTCACAGGCTTTAAGGTGAAACTCATCTTTCTTCGGTCAAGTTCCTATTGACTGAAAGGCAAATTCAGTTCAGCTCACCCCTCCTGGGGGACCATGAGGAACTTGAGGTGGTCAAGGCTTGCCCTTCTCTCGTCCCCTCCCACCAGCCTTTGAGCAAGCAGGGAAGACCCCTAATTGAAACCCAACATTTACCCAGTTTGCAAAGCTGAGCAGTGCCGGCCCAGCTCCGCTCAGCTGTTTTCCTTCTGCTTGGTGTGGGCAGCACTTGCAGGTGTCAGAGGCCACCTGGTTCCATCAGCTGGGCACGCAGGAGAACGACCACACACAGCTCGAGTCTGACAGCAAATGGTTCTCACAGCCTCCCTCCTCTAGCTGCTGTGTCATGAAGAAAAGTAATTCCACCCACCGGGAAATCAATAACTACCCACCAACTTCATATTGCAGATCAGATTACAAGGCTTTTACAACTCTACCAGGCTTGTCCCCCAACACAGTCTTAAGCAGCTCCTCATGATTCACTCTCGTTACCTTCCCAGAAGCACACCTAATTACAACATCAGAGTCATCCCTCACTCTCCTCCAGCCTGCCTCCGCTGTGACTTTCATCTCTGCTCTATGGACCCTGAGGGCCAAAATCTGTCTCCCCAGCTCAACATACACAGACGATTCAGAGATGTCGGAATTCAGCAACTGTAAACATTCTTGTCGGGTATCTTAGAGGGGTGAAAATATAATTAGGCAGTAAATCCTAAAGAAGAAACATACTTTCAGAACTTTATTCTAGATACTCACTTGGAGTCCAAGCCAAGCTACTGCTTTTGCCATATTATCCTCTATATTTAGCATAAAACATGAAAATGCACTAAACCTGTAAGTGAATCCCCTGTAACAAGGTAGAGTTTGTCATTCAGAAACATAGTCAGGGCAGGAAGGGTAGGCTGATGTGTAACTGCTGGAATTTTCAAGATGATGTATGTTTATGTCCAAAAAATGTCACACTGGTTATAAATATAATTTGTAATCTCTACATGAATATATTTCTATCCTTAAACATGTACAGAGATGATTATTGTAACAGGAATTGTTCTCATGGATATTATGTTCTAATGGAACATCAGAAACTATTTAAGGAGATAATAACTGTCTTAGTTTGGACTCTCCAGAAGCACACTCAGAGATGAGGTTTGGGTGGTGGTGACACACTTATCAGGAGATGTTCCAGAAGACCCTGGAAGCTAAGCAGGGAAGTGGGACCAGGAAGGAAAGGAGCCAGGGAGGCTGCAAGTCTCCCAGAAGGGGGCCTCTGGGGACAGTGCGGGCCACAGGGGTGAAGGAGCTGGAGTATTTAGACATCGGGCATGGGCGGTCCCAGGCACTCTGGCTGTTCTCAGGGTCTGGGCAAAGGAGGCCTGCAGCCGGAGGGCAGCTGGGGAAGGCAGGGCTGGCTATTGGGAGGGAGAGGCCTTCATCACGGCTGCAGGAGATGCGGACAGAGCCCTAAGCGCTGATGCCACAGCAAACAGTACCAACAGCCGCCAGCCAGCCAACCGACTGAGTAACCCGA
Source organism: Cephalophus harveyi (assembly GCA_006410635.1). NCBI lineage: Eukaryota > Metazoa > Chordata > Mammalia > Artiodactyla > Bovidae > Cephalophus > Cephalophus harveyi. The sequence goes on from SJYT01012447.1 coordinate 62,037, forward strand.
GAAAGAGTCTCGGGGTGCAGGGAAGACTATTCCACGTGGAGCAGTTAAGACAGTCTCTGAAATGGAGAACCTAAGCTGAGACCTGAGGCTGAGAAGGGAACAGCCTACAAACTCTCAGGGAAGACCATTCCCAGCAGAGGAAATGGTGTGTGAAAGTCCTGGGGTAGAAATTTGCTTAATATGTTGGAGTAATCACTGGAAATACGTGTGGCCAGATTATGGGAAATGGAAGGCATAATATCAAGGTGTGGCTGGGGCCAGGTGCCATCAGCCCCTGTAAGCAGTTTGATTACTAGGTGGAGATAAAAACACTTTGTTTCTGTATTTTCAGGCTTCTCCAGTGGCTCAGCAGTAAAGAATCCACCTGCAATGCGGGAGATGCAGGAGACATGGGTTTGATCTCTGGGTCAGGAAGATCCTCTGGAGGAGGGTACAGCAACCCACTCCACTATTCCTGCTAGAAAAATCCCATGGACAGAGGAGCCTGGCAGGTTATCATGGTCCATGGGGTTACAAAGAGATGGACACGGCTGAAGCAACTGAGCATGCATTTTCAAAAGAGGATAGGGGCAGGTCTAGAGAGGAAGGCAGGAGAACACCAAGGAGGCATTTCCTAGAGGGGGAAAAGAAGTACAGTGTTTATTAAGCCCTTACTGTTCACCAGGCATCCTGTCTATGAAGAAGTATATCATTTTACCTATTTTATGGATGAGGAAACTAAAACTCAGAGAGGTTCAGAAACTTACCTAATATTGCACAGCTAGTAAGTGGAAAAGCTGGTATTTGAACCTAGAAAATGTGATCTCAGAGCCCATTTTCACATCTACTAAACTACCCTGGTTCATTACAATAACAATGAAGGGGAAAGAAGATGAAAACTTCATTCATTTGTAGCTGGAGAGACCAAGGAAAATGGACAGACTTAGGTTACAATTCAGAGGCAGAATCGAACTTGCAGATGGGTTAGATGTATAAGCATATGCATTGTGAACATTTGAGTGAGATAATAATACACTTCTTTTAGGGTTTATCAAATTAGGATCTAATCCTGGAGCCCATTTCATTGCTTCAACTAGCAAGTGATGGAAGACTAAGACTCCATCAACAGTTCTCTGATTGTGAGAAGCGGCTGCAGAGATGCCCACCATCGCACCTTCTGGAAGCTATTAGTGCATAATCAGCGTGTCCTGGCAGGTGACCTCTTTGCGCTTTCCAAGATCATCTACCCTGCCACTGCGTCCAGCCTTCTCCCAACCAGTACCTCATTAAACCACAATCTAGCTCCATAGAAAGTGCTTTTAGGACAATAAAAGAGCAGATATGGCCAGTTGAGTAGCAACCCAAAATCTGATTTGCTCCCTAATGTTTAGAATCATTACCTTCATGATGCCACACCAGATGAGTCTAGAAGACTGTCTCACCCACCTCCTAACCCTGGCTAATGGAAGGAGAAGCAAATGAAATGCTTGGGGTTGAACCAAGTGGCCTCTACACTGGACAATCCAGGCAGTCTTTAAAGAAGGATTCTCATCACAGCAATGTGCTCCATTTCAAATTCATGCAAGAGAAGAAATGGGTCAAGGTAGCTTTTAAACTGGGAGGGGCTGGGTCTTACATCCTTTGCCCTCATTTTACTCCAATTCAGTGACATCTGAAATTCAAATCCATTTATAAGCACTTAGGGTACCTATTACAACAGTCAGTACCACGCTCAGCCCTCCAGAGCTTACCATCCTTGACCCACTGCCTCTCTCCTGCACCATGCTACCCAGAGCCTTTAATCCCTTCACCCCAGCCCTATCTCCCCTGGAGACTCACACAATTCCCTGTCTCCATGAGTTTCAATCTTTACTTAACTGCAACTCTTTCACCTTGCAGTCTTTCTGAGTTAATCTGTGGTCACATACTCAAATAGGGTTTTCTCAGCAGTAGGAGTCATATTTTAATAAGGGGTAGAAACCATTTGTCTAGAAATCCAATGAGAATGAAAGGGAGCAGGAGTGTGAAGAACCAGGGATGAGAGCTAGGTTACATATGCTGAACTCCTACTGGGTTCAGGGTACCATATTGGAAAGTTACTTAATCCCCCAAAACCTCTTCTGTATATGGCATTGTCCCAATTTTACATATGAGAAAATAGGATCTCTAAGTAGCTTGCTCACAGTAGGATCAGTCAGCTGGTGTGACCCCAACAGAGGCAAGATGTCAAGGCAGACCACCACGTGACTCCAAGGCCAGCACTGTTCCAACTTCACTCACAGGCTCATGAGTGCAAATAATTATTTCCAAACTCTAGAGTCCACAGACTGGAGGCAGATACCCTTTGAATTTGTTAGCTCCCTTAAGCTCGCTCGACTTAAACAGAAAGCCCAAGACCCTGGCTAGTTTGTTTAATGGCTCATTGTTTTGTATGTTTTAGTGAAAGTTACAGTATCTCAGACTAAAAGGACTGAGACAAACAAATCCTAACCCTAGAATCATAGATTTAAATAAAAATGAACATCTATCAACTCGGTGATTTAGTCTTCAGTTTAGTCACACACTTCTTTCGTATTTTAAAAGTCAACCAATCATTAATTCAACTCCAATTGGTTGAGCTTACCCGTCTCACTGCAGTTGGCTAGCAGACAGCAATCACAACCTTCAAATCTCACCCGTGTTCCCCAGAAGACAGTGAGAGCCTGGGGTGAGATATCTAATCTCAGTCAAGTCACGTCTCCTGCAGCTCAGAGCACAGTGCCTGTCACACGGTAGGATCCTAATAAGTGTTAGATGAATGAATGAGTGTTTGCAGATGGCAGAGAGAGAGAGCCCCGTCTGCCTACACCAAGGGCAATTCTCAGAAGCAGAAACCTACTTAGTGTTGGGCTATTTCAATATTCATTATGCTGTGCTGTCCTTGAAGAATGCAGACGGCAGTAGCTGAGGGCTGGAGGAAAGGTGATCAGGTGTGTTTCTTCACCTTCGCCACTTTCCTTGAGCAACCACTCCTGTAACATCTTCCCATCTTTGACTTCACTCGACCTCAAAGGCAGGGATGAGGAAGTGGGCAGAACTCTAGACTGAGTGTTCAGAGACCTAGGTCTGCCAGGCTGTGTGATGTCAGATGTATCATTCTACCACTCTCCCTTCAAAAATGGGGATTAAAATGCCCAGAAGAGGATCTAAATAAAGCATGCAAGTTCAGTTGTAGGTATAGGTGTACCTCAGAGACATTGCAGGTGCAGTTTCAGACTGTTGCAATAAATCAAAATGCTGCAAGGAAACAAGTTGCATTTCTGTGTGTGTGTGTGGCTTCCCAGAACATATGAAAGTTATGTTTACACTATACTGTTGTCTTTGGGCTTCCCAGGTGGCGGAGAGGTAAAGAATCCACCTGCCAGTACAGCAGACGTGGGTTCGATCCCTGGGTCAGGAAGATCCCCTGGAGGATGAAATGGCAACCCACTCTAGCATCCTTGCCTGGAGAATCCAGGGACAGAAGAGACTGGCGGGCTACAGTCTATGGGGTCACCAAGAGTTGGACACCACTGAGCAACTGAGCACATACTCTGATCTATTAAATATGCAAAAGCATTATGTCTAAAACAAGCATATATCTTCATTTTAAAATGCTTTATTGCTAAAAAAAAAAAAAAAGCTAACCATCATCTGACAACACAAAGTTACTGGAAGCTTCCGATTTGTTAAAAAAAAAAAAAAGTAATATCTATGAAATGCAATAAAGCGCAGCACAATAAAATGGGATGTGCCTGTATTAAGTGTAATGAGGCATGGGGATCTGATGCTACGCCTAGTAAGTTTTTCAGTCCAGAGCAGGACATATCAAAACTTCAGAAGTTGACATGTATACTTGACAAAACTCCTGGTCCGGGCATACTGGAATAAAATTCTAGTCTTCTGGACTAGAAGCTATTATCTGCACCATTCAAACCAAGTGTGCTTTTGTCTGGAATATCGAGCTCAGAGAATTCAGTCCAGAGAGGAGGGAATGATTTGAAATGATTGGGACATATGTCTCAGATTTTCCTGCTCCCTTTTGTATATGGATGGACTAAAAGAGAGCTCAGGCAAGCTTTCTCTGAACATCCTTTTACATTTCTGCTTGTGACTTAGAATAATAATGCCACTTACCGGCAATCCTCAAGCTACACACAAACAATCCTATATCGCTGTCATCACAAAACTCACAAACACCAAAAAGAACAAAACCCAACAGCATTGTTTTGGATCAATATGATCAGCCAGCATTCCATTTCTGAGAAAAGCATGCTCTGAAAGCCTCTTGTTTGCATTTTAAGGCTAATAGAGGGGTCCTTCATTTTCAGAGAATTAAATGAGAAAATTCTCCTGTATTCAAACATTGGCAAAATGGAATGTTGTGTGATCGTTTCTAACATCATCTGATTCTCTCCTTCTCTCACCTTTCCCTCCACAGCTCCAGAGGCGAGGAAACTGCAGTCCCTCTCATTTACAGCCCCACACATTTAAAATCTAGTGCTGCTCACATCACAAAGGGAAAAAAGACAAGTACAATAGCTTTCAAACAAGCTGAAGAATAGGACACAAACTCCAAAGAAAAAGGGTCGGGGGGAAGACTGCTATGTCCCTTGCCCAATCTCCAACCCTGCCCAAATAAAAATGGAAATGGGAGGGGTTTCTCCTTCTGGCCAGAAGCACTCAGCTAAGAAGGTGGAGAAGAAAGACCACCCCCAGGAGCAGCGGTTCTTGCCTGCTTCACTTCTCCACTCACCCAGCAGAACCAACAGAAGCCCCCCTGGAAGGCCCAAAGCAAAAGAGTGATTTAAGAAATGAATCACACACTTAGACCCAAAGAGATCCTGTTTAGATTCTGAAGCCAACAAAGAGGAAATTGGGAAAGTGTGAAAAGGGAGAAAGTAAACAGAATAAGTGTCAGTCAGCAACATGCAACAAACTTTCTGTGCAAAGGGAGGACAATATATGGTCCTCACTCTCAGAGCAGACTGAGCATCAGAAAGAAACAGTCAATCTATGGCAACAGGATAAAAAACACAGAGGATGAGATACACAGTGTTTCCAATTGTGTTCAGTTCCTGCAGATGCATCTCAACTTGTACTCCTGTGACGCTGACAGTATTTTATTTTAGGCAGTACTTGTTGATATATTTATTCTTAGTTATACGTACTCCTTCCTGTGTTACCTAGTTCCAAAGAGATACAAAAAGGAGGTGACACACCAATATAAAAGGTGACATAAGAGCTCCAGTTACCAATAAAATGTAGTTCCTCACTTGTGTGATACACTCTCAGGACAACAATGGAAATCATCCAAGCTCTAGAGTGTGTAAATCACTGAGGTAGAAAGGAACCAACGCCTTGCGAGAAACACAGCCTTCTCTGGCACTATATTTTTCAAGAGATTTTGTTTGTATTTTGAGTTTTAATATGAAAGGCTCTACATTAAGTTTAGGAGTGATTACCTGCTTTTGATATCACATTGTGGAATTCTAAAAAGAACCTGAGCAAAACTAATTGCTTCATTTGATTACTTGATGTGCTCACACAAAACATGAAAACAGTGAGTGGAGGAGGGTTCGTGACTGCACGCTTGTCCTTACATGGTACCTTCACTTATTAGTACTTTTCATCTGGATGAATATTTATGGAGTGCCCAGCAAATGTCAAGCATCATACATAGCACAAGGAAGTATAGAACCAGGACATAATGGTAAAGATGGAAGTGGCCAGATTCAAGGCATATATAGGAGATATTCAAAGGCCTTAGTGATTGACTTGAAAGTAAAAAATGAGGCACAGGAAGATCTGAAGGCTAACTCCCAACGACTGGCAGAAAAACAGTGGAAGAGGAGAAGGTTTTCATGAACAGAATGAATATAGTCTTGGAAATGTTGAGTTTGAGAACCTGTAAGACATTCAAATGAAGATGTCAAAGGGACAAAGGTCTGAAAATGATTTCATTTAGATGGTAAGCATGAATTCAACTATATGAAAGATACATTGTATGTAGCCTCCTCCCATAAAGATTTTCAATAAGCTATTACAGTACATTTAGCAGAGAACAGCTTATCAAAGTTTATTTGGTGATGGACGTGAAGATCACAATGAAATGTGAAGAGAGGAAAAGGAGGGGAAAGAAAATACAGAAGAAAAGGAAGAAAAGAAGGAAAAGGAACTGGGGTCTAAATAGGGACTGATTGGGGATATATGAATATAGGAAGTTGGGACAAGGGAGGTTAGAGGGGCTTGGAAGCATGAGGGGTTTTCACTTGAAATTTATAGCTCATTGCAAAGACAAGGTTTAGGCAGTCTAAAGATGGATAAGCAGCCACACTGCCCTGGTGATCTGACCAGTGAATTTGTCAACACTGTCACTTTACCAAATAGAGCCAGTTGAGTAGGAGCTGGAGGGCAGCATTTGTAGGAGCAACAGTCAAGGTCTATTTCTAGAGCTCCTGCAGTTTACCTGCTGACTCTGGAGTGGGACAGTGGCGAAAGCCTGGTCCTCTCCCTGAGGGCTCTCCTGTGAGAGCGACACGCACAGCCTGCTATCCCAAGACAAGGCGAAGGGGCATATGGACTGTGAAGAGGAGGGATGGGAGGAACTGTTGGACGTGAAGGAGTCTTCTCTCTCATTCTTCCAACACAGTAAGTACCAGGCCACTTGATAAGCTGGAGTAGACCAAGAATCTCAGTTCCTATCTGTGTGATCTTGGACAAGTTATTTAATCTCTCTAAATCTTTGTGGTTTTGTCTGTAAAGTGGAGGTAATAGGAGCACATCTGTCACAAGCCTGTGAGAATGAAATGAGTACATAAAGTACTTAGAGCACCACACTGGACCCATGGTAAGCACCATCACAGTGGAAGCTTGGGACTCCCTTTAAGTCCAGTGGTGAAGACCGCTTGCTTCTAATGCAGGAAGCCCAGGTTAGATCTCTGGTGGGGGAACTAAGATCCCACATACCGTGTGATGTAGCCAACACAAAGAAGCTACTATTAATTTTTAAAAATAAGAATATGTAACTTTCTGGGTAATGGAAATATGCTTTCTCTTGAGATGGAGGGTGATTGCACAGGTGTTTACAAATGAAAAAAAAATCATTGAGCTGTACACTTCAGACTTGTACATTTTACTATATGTAAATTACACCAAAATTTAAAATATTCATTCTATCAGGGAGGTATTCTTATTTGCCCTGTTTGATAGGTGTACATACTGAGGCTTGAGGAAGGTAAGCAAACTGCCTAAGATCCTGCCCCGGGTCTCACTCTTAGGCTTTCACACTCCAGAGGCTCTGGTCTTAAAGCCTGGGCTTAGGTTCTTGTGTAGTCTTAGCATTGGTCCTCTGTCAAGCTCAAGAATGCAGTTACCCAAAGCTGCTGCCCCCGACTCCACACAGAAAACCTCCTGCATGGAGAGGGAGCAGTTCTCTCTTCCTCTCTCCCATTCTTTCTCCCTCCTTCCACACGCTCCACATATCAGTTCAGCTCCATTGAATTGGAAAAGACTCTGATGCTGGGAGGGATTGGGGGCAGGAGGAGAAGGGGACGACCAAGGATGAGATGGCTGGATGGCATCACGGACTCGATGGACGCGAGTCTGAGTGAACTCCGGGAGATAGTGATGGACAGGGAGGCCTGGCGTGCTGCGATTCATGGGGTCGCAAAGAGTCGGACACGACTGAGCGACTGAACTGAACTGAACTGAAATGGAAAACCAGTATTGCTTCCCATAGATAGAAGGTAAGGTGACAATCAATACTAGGAAAACAAAACACTTTTATTAAATGCTGCTGCTGCTGCATCGCTTCAGTCACGTCCGACTCTGAGGGACCCCATAGATGGCAGCCTACCAGGCTCCCCCATCCCTGGGATTCTCCAGGCAAGCCTGAGGTCTGTTCCGTCTGTGCTATCAAAGGAGATTAGCAGAGAAAGACTAAAGACAAAAAAGCAAAGGTATACAATCCTTGGCATAATCAGAAAGATTGAAAGGGACTTGAGAAAGAACAAATGATCTGCTTCTGTTTCTGTACTTTATCTGTGCATACTTAAAACTACCCTTCATGCTGAGGAAAATAATTTAGCATGCAGTGTGATGCATATCACACTTTGAGAAACAGAAGTAAAAAGAAAGAAATCAAAATCAGATCCAAGGCTTCCCATCTCTGCAACTAGCCCACAGTGTGACTTTGAGCAGGTCACGCCTACTTTCTGGATCACTTTCCTTAGCTGTAAAATAAGGCGGTTGAAATAGGCAATCTCTCCAAGGAGCCATTCAACTCTACACATCTGTGTTTTCATGAAACTTTTAAACAGGTTCTAGAATATTTCCTCATCGTCTAAAATACGTGGTTGTTAATTGCATTTATCCTATTATCTGCAAGTCTTACCTGGAAAAGATAGCAAAGATTTGAAAAGATCAGCTACTTTGGGGCAAAACAGCCTTTTGAAGCTGTTGTGTTGAAAGAAATCGATAAAATCGACTGCAAACCAAGCACAACAGAAGCTGACTGTCCAGGAGATAAACCCGTGCTTCTCTCAGCTTTGGGAGCCAGTGGCAAAGCATTGCCTTTAAACTGGCCTTACAAACCGTCACATAATCATTTGCCTAGCTCAAGTGGTACTGTATGCCGAGTGAGTAAAAAAGGGTGCTGATTCAAAACACCAGCTGTATTCATGGCAGACTGAGGCGGGTGGAAAACAGATCAGTAGTTAAACACCAGCTTGGTAACTGTAAGCTGCTTCTTATTAACAAGATCTGGTGTAGTAAAGGAAGCTTCTCCATCTGTAAAAGAATGACAATCACCTACTTTATAAGATTTCCATAAGAAATTATACAAAGTTTGACTATTATCATAATTATGGTAGTACATATGTTTAACCTGTTTCTCATAGTCTTTTTCCTGTCTTGATAGTCTGTAAAAATCAATTTAAGCAACACTTTAGTTTTTAATGCCCTACTTGGCTCCAACTCTGAACTGACAATAGTAAAAATAAATATAATAATTATAAATGAATAATTTATGAAAATAATAATTATACTTACATTAAGTTTAAGCTATCATTTAGGGAATATTGTCTGTCATCCAGGAACTACACTAAGCATTATTTAATTTAAAATTCACACCAATCTGATTATTATCCCCATTTTACAGATAAACTGAGAACCAAAGAAGTGATGTGATCCTTCCAAAGTCACTGATGGAGACAACTCAGAGATTATGAAATCCCACAGTGTTTCTCTAGATCTTGACAAGCCTTTGGTGAGGAGATCATCCAAGAAGTCTTTTTTTATACACTTGAGGTCAAAAGCAAATCATAATAAATAAATCAGAGATTAGCAAACTTTAATAAATTGAGAAAGGCTGAATATTCACAATTCTGAAGCTCTCAAGTTTCTTATGGTTTTTAAAATAATTTTTTAGATTTTGTAAAAAACAAGAAAGAGTTGAACATCATCTAGCTCTCCTTTCAAGTCCCTTGGCACTTGGCTTATATCTCCACTATGGAATGCTCATCTTACATTTTAACAGGGTGCCTCATTTTGTAAATGAAGGCAAGCTCCTTGAGGAAATCACCATATTTTTTACCAACTTTGTATTTTCTAAATGGGTATCCAATGTCTTGTTTATAGCATAGGATCAATAAACATTTGTTGAATTGGAAAACCTGTTCTCAACATTGCCTCTCTGTTAAAAAGGTGGCCCCATCTATTCTGTATGAATTTGAGATGTCAGAGGGGCAAAGATACGGGTATTGAGGTGAAAGCAAAGACATGGATTAAAGATTAAGGTTGGCATTTGTAAGCATCTAAATGCCGCGGAGCCACAGAGTGGGTGAAGTCCCCTAGGCAAGAGTGGGCAGAGCAGAGCTGAAGGAGAGCTGAGAACCAGACCCCTGGGAGTGGCAGTTGAATGAACTGACCCTGCTCCAGGGCAGGTCTCCGCCTTCCCTCTCGGCCCCTCGTTCCCGACCCTCTCAGGCATGGAAAGAAGTACGTGAAGCAGTGCACCCCTACAATAGTGTGCTGCGAGAATGCTCGTGCTTCCCAGGACCAGCCAGGAGACAGAAATGGTGCAGGGCTCCCAGCCCCGCCACCCAGGTGGGCGAGAGAGGAAGAAGGGAGTGACTGACCAGATCCAGGCACGGAACTGAAAGCCCGTAAGGAGCCCGGCCACAAGGAAGGAGCCTGGAGGCCAGAGGTGGTCTCTCCCTGGGAACAAGAGCAAGAAAACCATCTCTCCTGCTCCACTTCACAAACCCCAGGGTCCATCTCTTGATGTGCATATGGCCCAGATTTCCTAATAAGGAAGAGGGAACAACACATCTCACGCTCAGAGAATTATTTTATCCTTTTCCTGCTGAACCACAGTATGAACTACTTTGCTGTTTGCAGACTGGCCCCACAATCTATCAAGATTTATAACTCACTATAGGCCTCCGAAACAGCATTTTCCTGAGAGATACCTGGGACCGGCTTTCTCAGCTCAGGCCTCCAGAAGACAGCAGAGTGCTGTAGTAAACCTCTTGCTACCTGGACTGTAATTGATTTTTAAACCTGCGCCTGCAATCAGAGGAGAGCACAGGATACCAATAAACCAAACCAAAGAAAACCAAGCCTCCCACTGCACCCTTAGGTTCTGGCAAATCAGGGACACGGGCAGGGGCAAGTCTGGCAAAAAGCAATTTTTTTAGACCCATAGAAATATTTGCATGGAGAGAAAAATTCAACTGAGTAATTGGATTGTTCCCTCCTTCTCCAGGGGTTCAGAAGACTGGTAAGGCCCCAGGTCCCTCTAGTCAGGAAACACAGAGCCAGTTCAGATAAACCTCTCTATGTCAGGCCATGGATTCACTATGGCCTGTGTGGGCATTACACTACCCAGAATACATCTGAACACACAGAGTCCATCCGTGTCATTCATGTCAGGCTGACACCAGGACCCTCAAAACCCCAGGACAGCTAAATGCTTTCCAAGCAGTTAATCGCACTTGAAGTTTTCCCATGTGGTTCTATCAATACAGACTCACCCACTATCAGAGATGGGCAGGATAGTAGAGATTCAGCTCTCTAATGATACACATGAGAAATGGAGCCTGGAGAGGGTGAGTGGTTTGTCCAAGGTCATGTAGGTCATTGGTAGCTTTCCTGGACTAGAGTTTAAACCTTCCAACTCACGGTGCAGTGCTTCCTCCAATAAACTATGTTACTCACCTTCCTTAAGTTAAGGTTCCTCCACCCTTTAAACACTTACTGAGCACCTACTAGGTGCCAGTTATTTGGAATAGAGAAAACACTCTTTACCTGAGCTCCAGAGGCTGTACTAAGCAAATACAAGGAAAATCTGAGAAGTGTCAGAAGGAAGAGTCTCTCTCAGATCCAGAATACGTGGATTCGCATTGCATTTGTTTGACTTGTGATAAGCTAAATGTGAACTAGAAAGAAACCTCCTATGTGGCCAGAAGCTTGCCAGTGTACCAGGCCCAAAGGTACTATGTGAATGAATGTGTCTGACTCTTTGTGACCCCATGGACTATACAGTCCATGGAATTCTCCAGGCTAGAATACCTTCTCCAGGAGAATCTTCCCAAACAAGGGATCAAACCCAGGTCTCCCACATCGCAGGCGGATTCTTTACCAACAGAGTTATCAAGGCAGCCAAAGGCACTATGAAATGCAGCGCAGCGAAAGCCGCTCAGTCGTGTCCAACTCCTTGCGGCCCCATGGACTACAGAGTCCTGGGATTCTCCAGGCCAGAACACTGGAGTGGGTAGCCTTTCCCTTCTCCAAGGGATCTTCCCAACTCAGGGATCAAACCCAGGTCTCCCACACTGCAGGCGGATTCTTTACCAGCTGAGCCAGAACAGAAGCCCAGATTCCGTTATAGTGAAGGTACTATGCTGCTGCTGCTGCCGCTGCTGCTGCTGCTGCCGCTGCTAAGTCGCTTCAGTCGTGTCCGACTCTGTGCAACCCTGTAGACCGCAGCCCACCAGGCTCCGCCGTCCCTGGGATTCTCCATGCAAGAACACTGGAGTGGGTTGCCATTTCCTCCTCCAAAATGTACTATACTGGGTGTCAAATTCTTTTACCTCATCATCATGAGAGGAGGAGTTCAAATTTTTCCATCTGTTTGGGAGAGCCAGCAAAGTTTGACTAGATGAAGATGTGCTAGAATGACCCAACATACATTAAAATATATATTAGATTACATATATATGTGTATATGTATGTATGTGTGTATATATATATATATATAGCTTCCCTTGTAGCCTGGTGGTTAAGACTCTGCCTTGCAATGCAGAAGACACTGGTTCCATCCCTGATCTGGGAAGATTCCACACACGCTGCAGAGCACTAAATCCACGTGCCACAGCCACTGGGCCCCTACTCTAGAGCCTGCCAGCCACAGCTACTGAGCCTGAGCACCCTAGAGCCCGTGCTCTGCAACAAGAGAAGCCCCCGCAATGGGAAGCCCAGTCACTGCAACTAGAGAGTAGCTCCTGCTCGCCGCAACTGGATAAAGCCCCACGTGCAGCAACAAAGACCCAGCATAGCCAGATAAATAAATAAATCTTTTCCAAAAGTATAATTAAAAAATACACTTTTATTATTTGTAGGGTGGTGGGTAGTGATGCTTAAGATTTAAGCATCACCTAATCAGGGCTGACTCTGACCCTGGTGGGTAACAGAACCAGTTGCAACCAAAGTAGAGTGGCTACTGTCAGGACAAAAAGGGCTCAAGCTGGATGGGAAAGAATCAGAAAAATAATGGCAGCAGTGCTCACCTTGGCACAGTGTGCCTTCATCTTAGGTGACCCAGAAAGAAAATTGGCTGTAGCTCTCTCTGGGAGGGAGAATGACACGGGACGGCTTCCTACAGCCCGCACTCTCTCCGCGGGGCCTCTAGCCCATCTCTACCCCTAGCGCACATCCTGCAGCCCCCGGGCATGGCAGAGGAGAGCCTGGCTGAAAATCAGTTGGTGCCTGAAGCAGGCTTACAAAGAGGGAAAGGGGCAAGGCGGGCTTCCTCCAGGATGGAGCTGAAGAGAGCAGATTTAAAGAAGATGCTGCCTGGGAAGATTGAGGGGTGGGGTGGGAGACAGGGACAGAGAGACGGAGATACAGACAGGGAGACATTAGACCTGCACGGCTGGGAGCTTGTGGGCAGCGGGCTGGGAACAGGGCGGCCCGAACCACCACCTCATCATTCTGTGATTCCTTCAGATGGGGCCTCAGGAAGTTATCCCCATGGCCAGCTCACAGAGATTTGTGGCAGGACAGGGATACCGAGAGCCAGAAAACATAAAGTCCCTCAGTCATGGGTACGGGCAATGAAAAGAAATTCATTCCCTTGCCACCTCCATAAGGCACCAACATGTGTCCTTAAACCAGAAGGAAAAAGGACCCAACCATGCTAGAGTCACACTTTCAGTGACACAGTTGGCATGTGGGCAACTAACTGACCTTGAATGAACCACTTAACCTTCCAGGACCTTTTCCCCCATCCTCTGCAAAACAGATGGTATGAGAGGCAGATCACTTTGTTTGTGTGCTTATGTGTTTGTGTGTTTACTGCATTTTTAAGATTTTAAAACTAGGCTTTATTTATTTTTAGAGCAGTTTTAAGTTCATAGCAAAGCTGAATAGAAAGCACAGTTTCCATGTGCTCCCTGCCCCATCCATGAAACAACAGCCTTCCCCTACATACTATCAGCATCCCTTATCAGAGCCAGATTAATTTTCTAGAGATTTCTTTAGACCTAGAATCCTTTATTTAAGTCAAATAGTCTTGGTTAGAAACAGAGAGGGGGGAGGAGAGGGAAAAGGAGAGAGTGGGGGGTGGGGAAAGATGGACAGCAGGCCGAAGAGGGCTGGGGCCTATGAGAGCATCTACTGCTCTTAGGAAGGAGGAGGAGAGAGCAGCTAGTCTGGTAGATGCAGTGGGGAGTCGGCCAGCTTGCTGTACATGCAAGTGTGACCCCTCTGCAGAGGTTCTCTGAATTGCTGCATTGAACCATCTCTGGGCAGCTGGTTGCTAACACCCATTCTAGCTCAGACATTTGATCCACCCAGTGGTGCTAAGTTCTTTAATGTACATGTGCATATATAATCCTTCAGGTAAATCACAAAATAACCCCACCTGCCACGTAGATCAAGTGTTTATCAGTCTCATTTATGTTAAATAGAGCTGAGGTATCAGGAGCTGCCCCCAAAGTCTGACAAGAGTCTCCTGCTGGACTTTTGTGTTTACATTTGGGAGGACCGAGTAAAAGAGACAAGTGTGCAGTGTGAGCAGAGCCCCAAGCTTCACCACCATCCCTGTGGCTCAAAAGCCTGGGGCAGAGCCAACAAATGTGTTTGACACAAGCGTACTATCAGCCACTACCCTGAATGCTGCCACACGCAGACAGTTAAGTATAGAATGGACCTCAATAACCTCAGATATGCAGATGACACCACCCTTGCAGGAGAAAGAGAAGAGGAACTAAAGAGCCTCTTGATGAAAGTGAAAGAGGAGAGAAAAAGCTGGCTAAAAACTCAACATTCAAAAAACGAATATCATGGCATCTGATCCCATCACTTCATGGCAGATAGATGGGGAAACAATGACAGACTTTATTTTCTTGAGCTCCAAAATCACTGCAGATGGTGACTGCAGCCATGAAATTAAAAGATGCTTGCTCCTTGGAAGAAAAGCCATGATCAACCTAGACAGAATATTAAAAAGCAGAGATATTACTTTGCCAACAAAGGTCCATCTAGTCAAAGCTATGGTTTTTCCAGTAGTCATGTATGGATGTGAGACTTGGACCATAAAAAAAGCTGAGCGCTGAAGAATTGATGCTTTTGGACTGTGGTGTTGGAGAACACTCTTGAGAGTCCCTTGGACTGCAAGGAGATCCAACGAGTCCATCCTAAAGGAAATCAGTCCTGAATATTCAATGGAAGGTCTGATGCTGAAGCTGAAGCTCCAATACCTTGGCCACCTGATGCGAAGAGCTGACTCATTGGAAAAGATCCTAATGCTAGGAAAGATTGAAGGCAGAAGGAGAAGGGGATGACAGAGGATGAGATGGTTGGATGGCATCACCGACTCGATGGACATGAGTTTGAGCAAGCTCTGGAAGTTGGTGATGGACAGGGAGGCCTGGCGTGCTACAATCCATGTGTCACAAAGAGTCTGACATGACTGAGTGACTGAATTGAACTGAACCGGGAGCCTGGGGTTAAATCCCAGCTTCCTGTCTCAGTCTCAACTTCAGTACCTGCAAAACAGGAGATAATAATAGCACCTCTAAGATGGGGGGACAGAAAGCTCCATGAAGAGGATGATATATAGTTCTCATCACATGCAGGTCCACAAATCTCCAAATGAAAAGGACCTGATGTAGCCTCTAATCCAAGCTTCTCATTTGAAAGACAAGGAAAATAAAACTCAGAGATTCATTCACTTCTAAGTCGGAGTAGATAGAAAACCCAGAGAGATGGTATGAGGAGGGAGGTGGGAAGGGGTTCAGGATTGGGAACTCATGTACACCCATGGTGGATTCATGTTAATGTATGGCAAAACCAATACAGTATTATAAAGTAAAATAAAATGAAAAGAAAAAGAAAAAAGAAAACTGCAGAGTAGAGAATTCAGGTCTCCTGAGCTCCAGTTCCGTACTCCACACCTAACAGTTCTGCTGTTAGATGATTAAGAATACTGGTAATACTAGTAAGGGTTACTGGTGGCAATGAAACTCCATTTATGAGTCCTCACTCAGTGTCAGACCCTTCCCAGCCTCTCCCAGGCATTATTTCATGTAATTCTCACAGTAAACCAATGAGATAAATGTCCTAGATTGTTCCGATTTGACAGATGAGGAATTGGATGCTCAAGATATAAAGTGTCTTGGTCAAGGCAGCAAAATCAGGACTTGATCCAAGACTTTGTTTTGAACAACTGCGCTGGACTGTATCTACTTCAGAAATGAGATGTCTCTCCTTGAATACTTTTACCCTCTTTAGCTAAAGCCATAATTAGAGCCTCATTTGCCTTTGGATGATTGGTTTCCCTCTTTACTCTGGTGTCTGTCTCCTCTAGGGCAGCCACTCCAGCCTGGAGGGTGCCATGCTCAGCAAATCCATTTTGGCTGCCAAGGCTAATGAGGGATCTCAGTGTGGTTGCACTTAAGTGCCTGGTATTAAAGATAAGGTCCAGGCACAGACACACCCCCTACCACCCAGGATGATGGTGGGCTGTGAAAACATGGCATTCCCAAGTAGGACCATGCTACTGCAGCTCTTTAAGACAGGACAGCATGGCCTGCATTGCACTGCGTCTACCACACAAGGAGGAGGAAAACTCCTGTGTATGAGTGTGTGTGTGTGTGTGTGTGTATCTGTTAGAGGAGGAAGAAGGCAGAGTCAAAACCCTAGGCAAGCACAAGGAAAGCTGGGTTCATGAACAGTGAAGACATAACAAGCACAAAGGACATCCATTTTTTTACCAAGACAACGAATTCCAATACTTTTGTCTAGCACAAAATTAAATGAACTCAAACGTCCCTAAATAGAAAAATAGTGAAGTCAGTTATAGCCCATCTATACAACAGAGTGCAAAGTCCTTAAAAATGGCATGGGAAAAGGTTCCTAATTATCTGCCACGAAAGAAGCAGGTTAAAAACCTGGTAAAACATTATCCCATTTATATATATGATACAAAAGAGAGGAAGACCTCCAAATCATGAATTCATAGGGGTTTTTATTTACTTCTAAATGTTGTTAAAAGGCACACAATATTTTGATAATATTAATTTATGTAAACAATAAATGTCATTTTTCCTGCACTGGTCCAGCATTCCCAGGAGACCTCATAATTAGAGCTTATGGTGTGATCCGAGGCCCTCCTTAGTGAGGGAATATGTCAGGTAGGGATGAACCTGGGGCTCTCTTAAAGCTTGAAAGGCAGTGGTCTGCAATGAGACGGTGCTCTGGCCCTGACTATACAAGGTCTCCCCAAAGACTGCTCTCTGTAGACGGCCTGTACCACCCTCGCTAGCCCTCACAATTCAGCTGACACCCTGCCTCTTCTTGTCCTCAACATTCCAAAGGCACTATTCTCACTGAATTCCAGTAGTAGTCATTCTTATGGGATTATTTGTAAATAGCCCTATAAATTTATAAGTTTATTAAAACCCTATAAATTATTAAAAACCCTGTAAATCATAAATTTACACCAGACACTGCTGTGCTGGATCCATATGCAGATTTTACTCAGCCTGAAAAATAACATTTAAAAAATAAATCACCAAGTTTTCCTTTAAAAAACCATTTGAGGACTTCTCTCTCAAAAAAAAAAAAAGAGAGAGATTAGGTAGCATTGAGCCCACATATTGACCTGCTAACAGTCACTTGGCATTGATTCCCAGCTGTCCAATATACCCAGTTACACGCTCTCCTCCAGTCCTCAGCACTCCCTATTGCTCCCCGCTCTGAGCTGAGGGTGGACTGATCATTTCCACATGCATTTCCTTAGTAGTAAAGAAATACTTCTCTGTATATTTCTCTCTCAAAGGTAGGGAAATGAATGACTGAACAAATGACACTATGTTTTAGGGGGAAAAAATGAAAGGAATCATATTTCTTTGTGAAGTAAAGAAAGTTTCCCAGGTTTACTAGGCAAATGGAAAATCTGTTATAAAAAATATAACTGATGATGACATTAATTATATGTATATATATGTATGTGTGTATTAATATATTTGCTTAGGTTCTATAAAATGCCATAATAACTATCACTCTGCACCTTCATTTCTGTTACCTTCATAACCTATGTAGGCTCAAGTTTGAAGATCTTTGGGGTAAGTCTTTTCTTTCCCAATTGTAAGCTCCCTGCTACTGCTGCTGCTAAGTCGCTTCAGTCGTGTCCGACCCTGTGCGACCCCATAGACAGCAGCCCATCAGGCTCCCCGGTCCCTGGGATTCTCCAAGCAAGAACACTGGAGTTGGTTGCCATTTCCTTCTCCAATGCATGAGAGTGAAAAGGGAAAGAGAAGTCGCTCAGTCGTGTCTGACTCCTAGCGACCCCATGGACTGAAGCACACCAGGCTCCTCCGCCCATGGGATTTCCCAGGCAAGAGTACTGGAGTGGAGTGCCATTGCCTTCTCTGTAAGCTGACGGGTAGGACAGAAAATTTTTTCTTCCAGATGCCATTTTGCACAGCAGTTTAGACAGTGCGGGTTGAAATCAAACAGACCCCATCTGGAATGCTGGCCTTGCTATGCTACTCGGTTTATGACTCTTGGCAAGTTTCTCCACCTCTCTAACCTTCAGTTTCCTCACCTGTAAAATGGGGATATTGTTACCTACAGTTTACAGGGAAATCTTCATAATAAGAATAGTTAATGTGTGAAAAAGCTTAGCGTAGCACCTGGAACAAAATAATGGTTAAATAAATGATAACCATGACATTATTTATTATGTACTTCTTTCACATTTCCCATAGCACAGTCTTGCTACATTTTTAGGTTTTTAACAAATATTACTGGAACTGAAATAAATCTGCACCTGGTCTTCAACTGTATCATGGTCATAAGGAAACTGTCTCCTATTCTAGGATGATATGGAGGAAAAAACCATCAAAATCAAACTTTAACAGGTCAACATAAAAGTCTCCAAACATTCTGATACCTGCATCACTATCATTCAAACCACCTCTAACTGTAACTTCACAATGAAAACAAATAAAAACATTTGGAGTAAACATACAATTTTTTAAAGATTTCTATAAACTCCTTCCGAAATTTCATGTGCTTCTACTTATACAGTCATTGCAAAATTTGAAAATATCCCATGGAACATTAATCAAAAGGTATAAGAACAGTCTGATTTTGCTCTTCTCTAGTTTTAATAAGGGTAATTTTTTTCTTAATTGCAGAAGAGTTGATTTGGATTGTCATTAAAGAAGTGATCTGGGATTCTGGGCCCCACATCCCCACCCTCAATTAAACTGTATTCCGTAATGTCATTAAAAGCTGCTATTCTAAGTATTTGGGGAGGTTCAAGAGGGACTCTTTTCTTTGATTGTATGCCAACATTTTTTTTTTTTACTTCCGCAAAAAAAAAAAAAAAGAGAGAGAGAGAGAGAAAACAGTTTAATAAATCTCTCTTGGATTTGTTCTGCAGCTTATTAGATCACTGTCTTCTCTGATTCTAGATCTGAAGGTTTCTTTCTGAGACTTAATTCTGCTATCAGTCACATTGAAAAGGAAAGAGATATGAGCAGCAGCCGCTTCTCAGATCTCCAAATGCAGAGGAGACACCCTGGGCCCGGGGGTAGCTTTGTGACACTGTCCGTGGGAGGGGCAAGCCCCTACTTGAAGATCTCTGATGAGTCAGTTCTTTGCCTCAGGTGGTCAAAGTACTGGAGTTTCAACTTCAGCATCAGTCCTTCCATTGAATATTCAGAACTGATTTCCTTTAGGATGGACTGGTCACCACCTGCAGTGATTCTGGAGCCCCCAAAATAAAGTCTCTCACTGTTTCCATTGTTTTCCCATCTATTTGCCATGAAGGGATGGGACCAGATGCCATGGTCTTAGTTTTCTGAATGTTGAGCTTTAAGCCAACTTTTTCACTCTTCTCTTTCACTTTCATCAAGAGGCTCTAAAGAGCCTCTTCTTCACTTTCTGCCATAAGGGTGGTGTCACCTGCATATCTGAGGTTATTGATATTTCTCCCGGCAATCTTGATTCCAGCTTGATGAAGATCCAGCCTGGCATTTCACATGTTGTACTCAGCATATAAGTTAAATAAGCAGGGTGACAATATACAGCCTTGACATACTCCTTTCCCGATTTGGAACCAGTCTGTTGTTCCATATCCAGTTCTAACTGTTGCTTCTTGACCTGCATACAGATTTCTCAGGAGGCAGGTCAGGTGGTTTTGAAGGTCATCTTTTGAAGAATTTTCCACAGTTTGCTGTGATCCACACAGTCAAGGCTTTGGCATAGACATCTCCTTCTTTGGCAGAAGGAGATGTTTTTCTGAAACTCTCTTGCTTTTTCTATGGTCCAATGGATGTTGACAATTTGATCTCTGGTACTTCTGCCTTTTCCAAATCCAGCTTGAACATCTGAAAGTTCACGGTTCATATACTGTTGAAGCCTGGCTTGGAGAATTTTGAGCATTACTTTGCTAGTGTGTGAGATGAATGTAATTGTGCTGTAGTTTGAGCATTCTTTGGCATTGCCTTTCTTTGGGATTGGAAAGAAAACTGTCCTTTTCCAATCCTGTGGCCACTGCTGAGTTTTCCAAATTTGCTGACATATTGAGTGTAGCACTTTCACAGCATCATCTTCTAGGATTTGAAATGGCTCCACTGGAATTCCATCACCTCCACTAGCTCTGTTCGTAGTGATGCTTTCTAAGGCCCACTTGACTTCACATTCCAGGATGTCTGGCTCTAGAATGACCATATGTCTCTCCCTTTAGGATGCTGTTGATGTCACTGTTATTCCTGTGGTCATTCCTGTCACACAGTTGATGCAGTAGATGTCTTTATTAAATAAGCAGCAACTGTGTCAGGCATTCTGCTAGTTGTTTAACATGCATTATCCTAATTCATAGCTAAAGAAATGAAAGCTCAAAGAAGTCACTCGTTCAAGGAACACAGCTAGTAAGTGATCAAGCCAGGATCACAAACAAGGATTTCCTAAATCAAAAGTTCATATTCTAACGTCCACATGCCTACTCATATTTTTCAGATGCGGAACCCGGAGGCTCAGAGATGTTACATAAGTTCACCAAATAAAATAGTAACTGTTAGAGCAAGAGGACTTTTCTCCACTCCAGCCAGTGCTGCAGTGACGTGATAATTAGAAAAAAAAAGCCACCCTCTCAGGGTGCTGGACAGGGATGTCCACCCTTCCCACCACAGAGACCCACTGTGAACAGGGGTCCCAGCAGCTCCAGGTACTGTGGGCTGCAGGTAAAAAGAGGGGAAAAGAAGGAAACCACATCTTTATAAAAGAAAAATGGGATGCTTGAGTTCAGAGAACAACTTCTCAATAAAGTTTCCAAAGAGAATCCCACTCGCTGAAAATAAACACTGGAAGAGTTTCCAAATCAGATCTCTGTCGCCCTGTCTTCCTGGCCCCGCCCTGTCCCTGTTTGTTTTGGAAGTAGAGGAAAGCCAGCCATGTGGATCCCAAAGCAGTTTACACTGAAGCAGATGGCACATCTGATTAGCATCAGACTAAAAAGACACATTACTTAGAGATTAGGTTCTCACAGGGACAAATCTGTTCCAAAGGCACAGAAGGTTTGGTTTTCTCGCAGACTCCCCTCAGAGTTTTCTTGGGGCATACCTATTCATCCTTTCTCCCATCATCACCACCAGGCCAGTCTGGAGACAACAGGAAATTCATCTCCATCAGTTTTCCTCCCCCTGAATCCTGAAGTCATTTGCACAGGGTGAGCCCCTCCCTGAAAGACCTTGGCTGCTGGTGACCCCTGACGCCCTCACACCCCAGGATAACAGGTCACATTATGCCACTGAGGTTGCACAACAACCCAGTGAGGCGCACTCTCTGGTTATTCCCACTTTACAGATGAGGAAACTGAGGCTTGAAAGGAGCAGGAAATTTACTCAGGGTCACAGGTCAAGTAAATGCTGATTCAAATAGAGGCTAACTGCCTCCATGAAAGAAGGAAGATTTAAAAAGTGTTTGTGTGTACACTTGCACGTGCACATATTTTAAAATAGCCCCAAGGAGCTCCTCAGGTTTCAGAAGACTCGGATTTAATCCCTGGCTGGGGAAAATCCCCTGGAGAAGGGCATGGCAACCCACTCCAGTATTCTTGCCTGGGAAATCCTGTGGACAGTGGACCCTGGCAGGTTACAGTCCATGGGGTCCTAAAGAGTCAGACATGACTAAGCGACTCAGCACACAAGGAGCAAACCATCAAAGAGGATGACTGTAAAGCGTCCCAAACCGCGTAGCTATACTGAGGCCCACGGCAAGGTAAACAACGAGGCGAGAAACCACAAACATCTCACGCTGACCTGTGATGCTGGGTTCATATCACCTGGGCCCTGTACAGAAACACTCTAGGGAAATGAGACAAAACCTGGAAAGACCATTCAAAGCCAGGATAGGAAAACCTGGAAAGACCATTCAAAGCCAGGATAGGAAGTGCATACACACCAAGGCCTTTTTAGTCATTAAGTCCTATGTTTCTCAGACCCTACAGAAAAACATACAGCTTTCAGGGAAACAAGGAAATGTAACTTAGGGTTTCGTGTGACTATCAACTATGAAGGGGTGCCCTTATTGCAAAGAATCTGAAGGTTAGAAGTTGGAAAAATGAAAGGAGAGGCAGAAATAATAACCACAACACCAGTAACAACAGTGCTCACTTAGTATGAGATATTACATTGCTTTGATAAGCATTTTAGATGCACTGTTGGTCTCGTCAGCCCACATAACAATCTTCTAAGATATTGCTATCATTTTTCCCATTTTGCAGACGAGTTTGCTGAGGAGCGGAGAGGTTAAGCAAATTGCCCACAGTCACCCAGCTGATGAGGGGCTGAACTCAGGAATCCAACCCAAGAACCAGAGCCCTTAACCAGTAAGCCTTCTCCCACTTTTCCATCGGATCCTCCTGAAGAGAAGCCAATAGGATAGTCTGCCAACAGTTTGGAAAGTGCTTAACAGCCTCCTGGCTCCTTGTCCTGATGTCAATACAAGTGTTCAAGGCTGTGAGTACAGGCTAATGTCACCGACAACACTCCAGGCAGTCTGCACATCTGGCAGTTAAGTAAGTACGGGCTCAAAGTAAACTGTTTCTCTGAGGCACAGGACACCTCCCAGGGGGACAACAGGAGGGATTTCATTCTAGTTCAGACCTGGCCAAGGAATCACACTCACCTTATTTCAGGGCATAAAAGAGACTTTCACCCAAGAGCCACAGACACCCAGTGAGTGCGTGCATATGCGATCAGAGTGTTTTCATTTGGAACCTGAGGACTTAAAGAGGAGCCTGGGCTGAAGTTTCCCTTAGGCTTATTGTTTTAATTTATGCTTATTTTTTAAATTGAAGGACAGTTGATTTACAATCAACTATACTTAGTTATATTATACCTGTATTAGTTTCAGCTGTACATAAAGTGACTCAATTCTATATTATACATATATCTATATATATTCTTTTTCAGATCATTTAAAAAATATTTATTTATTTATGTGTTTATTTGTTTGGCTGCACAGGGTCTTAGTTGAGGCACGCAGAACCTTTAGCTGCAGCGTGCATCTCTTAGTAGCGGCACGTGGGATCTAGTTCCCTGAGCAGGGGCTGAACCAGGCCCCGCACTGCGAGTGTGGAGTTATTAGCCACTGGACGACCAGGGAAATCCCTTTGTAAGAGGGCTCACTTAGCAAACAGTGGAAGAGGAGTTACCCTTAAGCCGTGCATAGGACCACATTGCTTCCAGACCTAAACTAAGGATGGATTGATGCACTGCAGCCTCTTTAGAATGGCTCCCTAACGGGCTCTCCATTCACCTACTTCTAGTCTCTGTATGTATGTAAAGGTGAGAATTTTGCATTTCTTCTGTAACTGTGTACCCTGGGGCTGGCCTTTTGTCACTTAGTATTAACCAGAGGGTTTTTACTGACTCAAACTCAGAGGCTCAGCAGGACTGGTGGGCGGCAGCTGTCTGGCCCATCCGGTGATTATGCTGACCCGAGGGGCCACCATCAGCCCAGGGCCATCCGGTGATTATGCTGACCCGAGGGGCCACCATCAGCCCAGGAGATGCGACTCCAGTAAAGGAATTACTCTGACTCCCAGCAAGCTGGAACTGACGCCACCCGCCCACACCAGGACGCGCTAACATTCCACCTGGCCTCGAGGCTGAGCGGGGCCCTGAGGACAGCAGCTCTGAACAATGGAAAGGAGGCGAGCGGCTCTGCTCCCTGCTGCCTGTGCAGCACCAGATGCAGCAAGAGCCGCCCTCGCCACGCCCCTTAGGCGGGATTCACCTCTGCAGTGACACCGCCTGAAATCCAGGGGGGGACTGCCAGGGCAGGAAGGGGCAGGCATACCTCAATGCTTTCAGCAAGAGGGCAATTCATTATGACATGGAAATCCGAAGGTGAAACCTGAGAAAGGCTCACTTGAAAAAAAACAACAAAACTAAACAGTAATACAAGACATATAACAACTCTTAGCAAGATTAGTTTCCAATCACCTGCACAAACCACTTTGCACAAACAAACCAAGTCACACATCATCTAAATGGTCAGCAATCTCTAGGCATGAATAAACATCACAAGATCATCTTTCTTCCCTTGCCTTTCTCCTACTCTTAATGGGATGGGATTCAGACAGCAATTTTGGATGCACCATGTTAACCAGGCATTAGGGGGGAAAAATCTTTACAATGAAGTGGTTCCTGAATGTTTCTGTGATTACCCAGCAATTTACATAAATCTTCAAGCCTCACTCTGAATAAATCCCAGATAGGTGACGAATGATCCTCTGCTTTCTAAGACTCCTTGCTCCTTGCACAGTTTACTTCTCATTGTATCACTGACACCAGCATGAACAGAAAGGAATTTCAATTGGAAAGCCTTGAGCTGAGGGTACAGAAAACAGAATAGACCCTCTAAAGTCACCTTTTACAATCTCACAAAAAGGAATGGTGTCAGGAAATCATGAACATTAACATATAAGCCCTATGTACTCATAGCTGGAGGATGCAGGGCAAAAACAGGGAGCCCCAAGGCTGGGGGTGCTGGTTGCGGACTGATGGTTACCAGAGATCAGTTTGGGTGAATTCTGACTACAACTGCTGCACAAGTCCACTGTCTTTCCCTGCTCTCCAGGAAATGCCGTTACATGAAGAAAGGCAACGTCCAGAGTAGCTGTGTAACACGCTACTATGAAAGTAAGAACAGGAGACCAGGGAGACTCTACAGTATATATGTGTTTGCTTGCTTATACAGTGAGTGCCCCTGGAAGCAAACACAACAGGAGCCCAGAGCCACTGATGCCTCTGTAAAGGGACTGGAAATTTACCTATTTCCTCTCATGTAGAGTAAAACCTCACAGCAAAATAGCTCCAGATTGGACTTCCTAGTGTTTCAGAGGTTTAGACTCCGTGCTTCCAATGCAGGGGCCAGAGGTTTAATCCCTGGATGGGGAACTAAGATCCCACATGGCACAGCCAAATTGAAAACAAAAATTATATGAAAATGACTCCAAATCTAGCCTCTTATTAAACCTTCTCAGGAAAAACAAATAGTACAGCCTGTTTTCTTTAAATTAGTTTTGATTCTGATATTTAAGTTGTCAGCTACTTTCTACTACCCCCCCCCCCCCCCCCCCACTTCATTCAGACTAAGGGAGTTCTGAGAGAAGAAACATTTGGTAACTGAGTAGCATGTGATGGGCACTGGGGTTTCATGCGCCCCCACCAGCCAAGATACTTCACACTCACCTTGCTTTTTAAAGAGATTGCTCTGGACTATCTCATTCATGGACTGGACTTTCTGCTTTTGGAGTTTCACGGGAGGGATGCACGTGTAGAATTCGTAGAGGAGTTGGCTAGGGGCAGGAAAAACAGGAGCACGGAGAAGTCGTTAAACCAATGCCTGCCACCTCCTGACACAGTCCTTCCCCAGCCTGTCGGCTGTGGGAGGAGAAACAACGAACATCTTGCCCCCTTTGCCATCCCTTCCCCTGCCCTGTGTGATAAGCCTTCAGTAAACATGCATAGTTGGTCTTGATGTTGAATACTAATACCAAGAGCACTCAAAAAGATGTGAAAATTGGAAAATAACAGCAAGAACCTCAACCTCAGGTACATGTTTTGCACTTGACATCTACTGTGCCATGGAAACATCGCAAGTTTATAAGGCAGATCCAACACTTATCTCAATTTTATAAGTGGGAAAAGTAAGGTGTAAAAAGATTAACGTTTCCAGTGTTACACAGTTAAGGGATCAAAGAAACAAGGGTTTAAAACCAGGTTCTAATTTCATTTCCATGCCATTTTATTTTTCTAATGTTTTATACTTGGTAATGCTTTAGATATCTTAAAAAGGTCCTAATTAAAAAAAAAAAAAAAAACTGAAAAGTTGTAGATTAGAACAAGTTTGGAATATGAAAAAGAAGACAGCTCTTTCCAAATAGAGTGAAAATAAAAATGCCACTGAAAAAAAATTATAACCCCTGTCAGCTTTCCAAAATAAGCTCTTTGTGTTCATTTCTTTCAAATCCTCATTAAGCATCTATTTAATATGTGACAGGCAATGTGCAGGGCAGAGGGGATAGAATCGAAACAGACTTGGTCCCATTTGGCATGGAACTTATATTCTAATGAAGGTCAATGTACAACACAGAAGCAAGCAGATCAATACAGGGCCAGATATGCAATGAGATGAATAGGGAGTTGTAATGGTACACGGGTTAAGGGATGGATTTAATTTATTTACAGTATTCAGAGGTAGCTTCCCCAAGAGGACAACATTCAGCTTGAGAGCAGAAGAATGAGAAGCCAGCAGAAATCTTCATGTGAACAGTGGAAAAGCTGATGAGAGCTGCATAAAGGCTGGAGAGCACTGAATAGAGTCATGCCAATGTTACTGTCTCAGCTTCGGTGACTGTACTGTCGTGTAAACGTGAACAACGAGGGAGCTCAGTGAGAAGCACGTAGGGATTCTCCATATACTATCTCTGCAGCTCTTTTCTAAATCTAAAAGTATTCCAATATAAAAGGTTTTTAGGGACTTTCCTGGCAGTCCAGGGGTTAAGACTCTGCCTTCCAGGGCAGGGAGTGTGAGTTTGAGCCCTGGTTAGGGAGGAGATAAGATCCTACATGCCAGACAGCATGGCCAAAAAAAAAAACATTTAAATGGTCTATATGCTATCTTGCAACTTAAGTAAATTTGGGAGAAGAAAGAAGAGGGTATATCTGGCTCAGATGTCCCTAAATGGCATAAGCATATTGAGATAATGTGCTCCCTTCATGAAAGGAAGGGGTGAAGGAGGAAAAAGTGAAGGGGAGCCCATCTCATTATGCCATCAAGTATGTATCGGTGGTTCTCTATTTGTAACCACATGGCTCACAGGGCAAAGACTGGAACCCCCAAAACCGTCAAGCCCAGGTGAAATGGAGACATATCCACTAAACGTAAGTCTTTTAACCTACATGTTTCATATTCTGTATCACTGTGCATGTCCTGTCTGACCCCTGGACTGGAGCCCACTGGGCTCCCCTGTCCATGAGATTTCTCAGGCAAGAATACTGGAGTAGGTTGCCATTTCCTCCTCCAGGAGAGCTTCCTGACCCAGGTATCAAATCCACGTCTCCTATGTCTCCTTCATTGCAGGTGGACTCTTTAAGCCACCAAGGATTGCTATCAAATGATACAATTCTTTATCATTGGTATCAATCAAAAAAAGATGCTTACTTTATAGCTAGTTTTCCCCAAATCTGACACAAACAATTGAAAATGTAACAATCCCACACTGAAGTCCCTGGAGGGAGTTCTGCCCACCTGGCCCCTCTTTCCCCATGCTGAGTGTCCGTCTGGAATTCCCCACAAGAACCCTCTTCTCTCTCTGCATCCCTGGCTTGGCCCAGAGCCCAGGAAAGTACAGCATCAGCTCTCACCTGAGTAACTTTGCATCAAAGACGGTTTCCACATCATGGAGGACAGATGGGATATATTTCAAAGCTGCCACCTAGGTAGAAAGTAAAATAAATGTGAGTTGTGCCCACGGCCAATGACTCTGCCAACAATTCTGCCTGGTGGCAAGGATGCTTTGCAACAGGACACAGATCAAGGAAGGAGGAGCCTACATCCTGGGTACCGGGGCTGCTGTCAAGTCGCTTCAGTCGTGTCCGACTCTGTGCGACCCCATAGACGGCAGCCCACCAGGCTCCTCCGCCCATGGGATTTTCCAGGCAAGAGTACTGGAGTGGGTTGCCATTGCCATTTCCGCTGGGTACTGGTAGAGTGACTCAAACTCTACATGTAGATTGAAACCTTAGATATGTGAGTTTCTTCTATCTTCAAGGGCCTAGAAATGTATAGTAGAACAATCATAGATTTGGATGTTGTATACACTTACAGTCAAATTCTGGTTCTACACCTTAGTAGCCATGTGACTTTGGACAAAACACTTAACCTCTCTGGTTTCTCATTTTCCTTGTCTACAAACTAGAGGAAATAATGCCTTTTTTTCAGGATTGCAAAGATTAAAAATAATATAAATGAGACAGCCAGCAGAGAGCCAGGCATATTTTGGATGCTGTGTAAAGGGTAACTTCTATCATCATTGGAAGACAGTGTGCTTGAGTTGTACTGTTGGTGGTAAGGATGGTATGGACTGAGTTCTATTTCTAATTTCTCTCCTTGGCCAATTTGAGAACAACTGTGGGCACATTTCTGAATCTACTAGCTGGATTAGGAAAACTGGGCATTATGGTGGATGGCCTTTTTCCCTCTGTGTGAAGTAACTGATGCATCCAGAGGTGGGAAACACACCCAGGGCCTCGTAAAACAGCACCATTTGCTAAATAACAGAGTAGACTGTAATTTCTACAAAAAGATTTGTAAGTCACCTATTTGGAAAATAATGTTTAAAAATTCTGTAGGTGTACGCACTTTATATTTTCTTTATTTTCCTTTTCTGCATATTCTAAGTGTCCTGTAGTCAATAAGTATCATCCTTTAGAGCTTCCCTGGTGACTCAGTGGTAAAGAATCCGCCTGCCAATGTAGGAGACACGCGTTCGATCCCAGGGTCAGAAAGATGCCTTGGAGAAGGAAATGGCAACACTCTCCAGTATTCTTGCCTGGGAAATCCCCATGGACAGAGGAGCCTGGGGGCCTACAGTCCATGTGGTCGCAAAGAGTCAGACAGGACTAAGCGACTAATACAACAACAACCACTGTTTTACAATTAAACCAAAATTAAAACAGTGAAAAAAATTTCTTTAAATAAACTCTTCCTCCTAGCCATATACAGTTGAGTTTCTTAGTGAATGTGGATAACCATTATGACTATGCTCCACTGAAAGTTCTCAGAGAAGACTCCATGCTGTTAGATAATTTTATTAAACTTTATTTCCTCCTACAAGGGACACACTATTTTCATAGATCAGAAACCTCTAGGGCATCAAGATTTAATAACTAGGTCACAAAGTTAGCAAGTGGGAGAGTCAGACTTTAAACACAGACAGGCTGCTTACAGAGCCACTCCTTGTAACCCTCAAGCTACACGCCCACTTTGCTCAAATAGCATCTCTTTCTCTCCTTGCCTTCATGCTCATTCTCCTTGTTATTTATGAATTTTGCACATCAGACTTATGTTTGTTATTTAAAAAATTCAGACAAGGATTAGGATGAAAATTATCCCTGAAGTCCTGTATGTCCATCTCTGCCCTAATCCCTACTGCTCAGCTCAGAAGGGGTCACTGTCAACGTTGCAATGAGTCCTGATTGCTTTCTGTGCATGAACATGTGTGTGTTGTGTGTGTTGCATGTACGTGCCTGTGCACGCATATGTGTGTGATTACACAGTTCTGTAACTTGCTTTTTGCAGCTAACCATGTACCACCAGCATTTTTGCCATCAATTCATAGAGTGCACTCTTCATTTCTCACCACTGCATAACAAGACTCATGTGGGTACACCAAGTTCTCCTTACTAATGGACTCCATGCTATCTTGGGCTTCCCTGGTAGCTCAGACAGTAAAGAATCTGCCTGCAATGCAGGAGACCCAGATTCAATACCTGGATAGGGAAGATCCCCTGGAGAAGGAAATGGCAACCCACTCCAGTATTCTTGCCTGGAGAATTCTCTGGACAGAGGAGCCCGGTGGGCTACAATCCACGGGGTTGCAAAAAGTCAGACACGACAGAGTGACTAACACTTCCACTGTCACACTTTCCGTACTATCTTTATCGTAAAATAAGTGGCAAGAAAATATTAAACACATACATTTGTGTGTCTCTGAGAATCCCAATGAGATGGATGTATGTACACACGTGCAAATGTACACACAAATGTATATTCATATATGTTTCAGGAGAATCTGTCATATTACCTTAGAAAGAGGCAGTAATTAGTTTCCTTAAACTTACAACCTTGCTAACACTAGTATGCAAATCTATTTAATTTTGTTACCCTGATATATAATTTGCAGCTGTTATCTGCAACTCTTTGGGTCTAGTGCAGGTGGGCACCTTTTCTATATTTATTGAACAACTAACTATCGGCACAGTGGTAAAGAATCCACCTGTCAATGGAGGAGAAACAAGAGATGCATGTTTGATCCCTGGTCTGGGAAGATCCCCTGGAGAAGGAAATGGCAACCCCCTCCAGTATTATTGCCTGGAAAATTCCATGGACAGAGGAGTCTGGCAGGCTGCAGTTCATGGGGTTGGAAAGAATTGGACATACTGAATGAGCACATATGCAAATATTTACTATCTACTTGCCTGTATTCTTTCTAGATTTTTCTTTTGGGTGATTTCTTTTCTTATTAGTGTGGAATTCTTTATATATCATTAATATTAACCCCTTTGCAGTAACATATTTTGCAAGAATTTTCTTTTACTTCCCCTGTAGTTGACTGTTGCTTTCTTTTAGCTTTATCATATCTTTCATTGTACAGAAGGATTTTAATTTGTATGTTGTCAGATGTGTCAGACCTTTTCTTTATAGTTATTGGATTTTATGTCTGAAGATTTACTCTTTATTCTTTCAAGTCAAGATGACAAGAGATAACAAGATTCCAGAGCAAATGTTTCTAAAACTAGGCTCTATTGGGACACCTTTGCACTATAGGATGGTGTTAGGTATTCTGTGGGAGGGAAAGGATTTGCAATCAAACAATTAGGGGAAAGTTTGGTTTAAGCAAAGATAAGCCAGTAAGGTGCATTTTTTTAGTTTTGATACTTTTTTTTTTGGCAGAACTTCTCTGGATTTTAATATGCTAAGTTGCACTATGACATTACTCCAGGCAATTATCATATACAGTGCCTTCCAGCCTAGTTGGTCAGGCCATCTGTATCAGAAAACATCAAAATACAGCAAAAGTAGATGCCTGCAGGGCTGGGCAAGCAGCAGACAGAAGTGAAATCAGAAGAGCGTAGGCCAGTGGGAAGTGATCAGGTGTGTGGAACCCACACTCTAAAGAATGAGGCATTCTTGCTCACTTGTTTTGCCACTGCTAGCCAAATCAAACACCCCTCCAGGCTGCACTTCTCCACGGGCTGCCAGCTTAGAATCTCCTCATCCTAGAGACGCCACAAGCTGAGGCACGCGCCCTGATAAAGGCTGGTCTAAGCATTCAAACAAACTGTTCCTTCCTTTACTCTTAGGCTGAGGATGGAGTTCCTTCCTCTACTCTAGGCCCGCAGGGAGCTGAGGTAGGGGGATTTCCAGTGCTCCGCTCAGCACCTGCACGCACGTAGGGCCGTCTCCTCACTCCCCAAGATTCAGCATTTTCATGCAGGGCAAATGAGAGGGGAATGATGGTAAATAAAGCATACTTTGCACCTATTGTAATGCCCAGTACACAGCGGGCCTCCAAAAGTATGCGTGCTGTATCTCCCCCTTCTCACTTCTCTGACATCAGCCAGCCCTCAGTATCCAGTGCCTGGACAAAGACTACTGCAGGCTCATCAATTAAGACCATAACTAAGACCAAAGTGAGGGAACAAAAACAGAAATGAAATCCTTGGCAAGTCAGGGAAAACCAGGACTCTGGTGTCTGCAGCAAGTTGCTGGCTTTCAAGCGCTGGGTGGCATTCCAGGGCTTTTGAGTGATTCTGTAGGGCAGCAGTCACCAGGCATCTCTATGGACACTCACACATCAGTGCTTCAGCTGTGAGTGAGCAGGAGCTGGACGAGGCTGGGACAAGGGTTACTTCAGAAGAAGCCCATCTTCCCAGCCTCCCAGCCCTGGGCTAGTGATAAAGTAAAACAAACTGAGTGGTTCACATCCTGAGACTCCAAGGGTATTGTCAAGTCAACTGTGGAATATTAAACGTCCATCTGACCCAGCTCGCCTCACGGACAAGTGGCAGGCCTGTGGCTTTCTTTCCCAAAGGGGACGGGAAGTTTGCCAAGTCCGCTGTCATAGTCCTCAGGGGGCCTGCCTCCACACAGCCCGGACACACCTGAGTGGAGGGACAGCAGGTGAGCTCAGCAGGTGCTACCACTGAGCACTCCCCGGAGGCAGAAGAACTCAGCCACAAGTCCCACTGGGGATCTCCATCTGTTGCAAGTCTCTAAGGCCTGGGAACTAGAAACAGCCTGGCTTTCTAGACCCGTTAGCCTCCTGGGAGCCATGTTGTTCCACTGTTGTTAATATTTTTCCTCTCATTAATACTACTATCACACATAAACCACTACTGTTGTATTACTTTCATCTCACAGTGGAAAAACACGAAAGTGTTAGTCACTCAGTCCTGTCTGACTCTTTGCAACCCCATGGAGCGTAGCCCACCAGGCTCCTCTGTCCTTGGAATTCTCCAGGCAAGAATACTAGAGTGGGTAGCCATTTCCTTCTCCAGGGGGTCTTCCCGACCCAGAGATCAAACTCAGATCTCCCACACTGCAGGCGGATTCTTTGCTGATCCACCAGGGAAGCCCCATCTCATAGTATATATCCTTCAGTTCAGTTCAGTAGCTTAGTCGTGTCCGACTCTTTGCGACCCCATGAATCGCAGCACGCCAGGCCTCCCTGTCCATCACCAACTCCCGGAGTTCACTCAGACTCACGTCCATCGAGTCAGTGATGCCATCCAGCCATCTCATCCTTGGTCGTCCCCTTCTCCTCCTGCCCCCAATCCCTCCCAGCATCAGAGTCTTTTCCAGTGAGTCAACTCTTCGCATGAGGTGGCCAAAGTACTGGAGTTTCAGCTTTAGCATCATTCCTTCCAAAGAAATCCCAGGGCTGATCTCCTTCAGAATGGACAGGTTGGATCTCCTTGCAGTCCAAGGGACTCTCAGGAGTCTTCTCCAACACCACAGTTCTAAAGCATCAATTCTTCGGCGCTCAGCCTTCTTCACAGTCCTTATATCATATATAATATTTAAGAAAAACACAACAGAGGCATTCTTATGCATGTATGTGTGCATATATATACATGTATATGAATATATATTTGGATTAATATATTTTAATCAAAGTAGCAAACCATTAGTGGAAACTATCCATGCATGATATCACTTCATTTTTACAACTACTCTAGGAATAGATACTGTCATTCCGCTAGAGAGGTAAAATAACATGCCAGAATACATACAGCTAATAAGCCACACCCTGATAGCTCAGTTGGTAAAGAATCTGCCCTCAGTGCAGAAGACCCCGGTTAGATTCCTGGGTCGGCAAGATCCACTGGAGAAAGGACAAGCTACCCACTCCAGTATTCTTGGGCTTCCCTGGTGACTCAGCTGGGAAAGAATCTGCCTGCAATGCGGGAGACCTGGGTTCAATCCCTGGGTTGGCAAGAAAGGCTACCCACTCCAGTATTCTGGCCTGGAGAATTCCATGGACTGTATAGTCCACGGAGTCGTAAAGAGTCGGACACGACTGAGCAACTTGCACTTTCAATAAGCCACACAGCAAAGATACGTACCTGATTCTCCCCAGCTGGCTTCTGGCCAGCATGCTCTGCTACTTTCTACTCTGCTTTATGAAAATGTCCATCTTGGCAAGCGGGGAAGTTCTAATAGAGGAGACAAGGCTGGACTCGGGGGGAAGCAGATGAAAAGCCTCCCCATTAAGAGGGTGACTTTTAAAGGTGTGTGCTTATTTTGGCTGGGCCGCATCTTCACCGCTGCCAGGGCTTTTCTCTACGTGCGGCGAGTCGGAGGCGGCGACCCCTGCTCGGGCTTCTCGTTGTGGTGGCTACTCTTGTCGGGAGCGGAGCACCAGCTCTAGGGTGTGAGGGCTTCGGTAGTTGCGGCTCCCAGGCTCTAGAGCACAGGCTTAATAGTTGTGGCACATGGGCTTAGCTGCTCTGAGGCATGGGGGATCTTCTCCGATTAGGGAACAAACCTGTGTCTCCTGCATTGGCAGGTGGATTCTTTACCACCAAGCCATCAGGGAAGCCCTACAACAATGGCTTTTGAAAGAAGATATCATTTTTCTGATATGCCTCAAGCGTCCTTCTCACCACATACATAAAGGTTGCAAGAAAGGCCACCAGGAAAACATTTTCCAGATTAGTAATTAGTTTGTAACGTGGCTCCAGGTGAATTTCCCAGATGAATCATCAGTTCCAAGTCCCTCTGCCAGAAGCCAGGTACAGCACTCAAGAAGAGAGCCAGACCCCAACCAAGCAGTAGTGATTTTACTGTCCCAAGAGGAGTCATAGGGGAACACTTGTGATGATTGCTGTCCAGAAGGACTTCACCAGAGCTGATCGTCCTGGGCTGCGAGCACACAGCAAATGCTTAAGAACAATAGCAAAAATCAAAACCACACAGCTGCACTCCCTCACACTCAAAGGGGATTTATCTTCTGTTTCCAAACTCCTCATCTATCATTCTCTCTCTCGCCCACCCGCTCTGTCTTTCTCTTTCTCGCTCTCTTGGTCTGTGTCTCTCTTTGTCTCCCTCTCCTTCGCAGAGTAAGACTGCACAGTACTGGTGCCAGCAGACAGACTTCCAGTGCAAAAGAAGGTATCTTGCAATGATGCAAAGTTATACTAGAACACTAGATGTCTTCCTCCTTCAAGAGCTCTGACAATATTCCCATCCCACCAATCTATAATCCTTTTATTTTAGTCAAATGATGGACAGTCAAGGTCCCTGGAAACTGGACAGACACTGCCACGGGGATTCACCATATCTGACCAGAAGAAGCAGTCTTCCTAGAGATGCTGAGCTGTCCCTGAGGAAAATACATCTACTCTCCCCAGAAATTCACCCCTGTCACTGGTCTTTCAGATGGACTTCACCAGAGCTGGTAACCCTGGGAATTATCATCAAGGCAAGGGAAGAGGGACCAACAGGTTCTGGGAGACACATGTCTCCATGCTTTCCGTAACCCAGAATTGTGCTGGCCCCTGAGCTTAGCAGGAGGCAAGAGAGCTCTGTGTTTAAAATGGCTGGCTGAAGAGGCCAAGTTCAGATCCAAGTGGGTCTCTTTCATCTGCCTGTCCTTGGGGAAATTAACTCTCTGTGCTCCAGTTTCATCAGGAGTCACCTACTTTATAAGGTTGATGTGACGACTGAGTGAAAAATGTGAGCCATCAGTATGACTCCAGCAGCCCCTTTGGAACAAAATTTCACCTATCCTCCATATATCCCACAATCCCAAACATCACCTCTAAGTATGCAGTAGATGGTGGAAAGGGGCAGCATTCCAATCATTAACAAGTAGAGGGGAAACTCCAGCTCTTGCTATTACACTTGAGTCTCACTCCTCCTCCCACCGCGGGCTCACCATGCAGTCTGCAGTCTGCGTCCCAAGAATGAACCACACTCTCCCCTTGCTTCAGACTCTTGGATATTTTACAACAGTTAACAATGAAAAGGGAGGAAAGAAAGAGGCCTCCTTAATAGCTCGAATTTGTGACTACAGACCAGACATCTGCCCATCTGTACTGCTGTTTATGCAGCTTATTGCTTCACCACCTAGCGTTTTGCCACAAGATTCAATTCTTTAATGAAACCTTACTTTGTTTGGTGATTAGGAACTCAAGCTCTGGACTATACAACCTAGATTTAAGTAACCTGCTACTTTTTAACTGTGATTAAGTTACTCAATCTCCCTAAGCCTCCATTTCCTCATCTGTAAAGTAGAGATAAGAAGAGTATTTGCCTAATAAGGTGTTTGTTATTAAAAAAAATAAAATAAAATGAGCTAACAGTATATGTAAAGCTTTTAGCTCAATGTGTCACACATAATAAATGCTAAAACATAAAATACTGGGAGCTAGTATTCATTCTTTCATTGTGCCAGCTGAAAGGTATTTAAGTGACAGCGACTGTTTCAGGTTCTGGAGACATAAAAGGCAAGGTCTCTGCTTCCTGGATGCTCTAGTGGCTATATTAGCATGTGTGCCAAGCAGAGTGGCCAAGGCAGCAGACTCTAATTATGAGTTGCTTATATATTTCCACTCGTACCATCAAACTGGAGAATGATGAAGAATCACAGTCTAAAGGACAATGGGTCAAATGGATCCGCACAACGTCACCAATGGCCATGACTCACATGTGAGCCGCATCCAGTTCACAAGCGTCAGATGTTGACCGTCTCACCCTGCCATCCGCTTTATCAACAGTGTTCACAGGGCTGGCACACACGGCGACTTCTGAGCATACCACCCATTCCAGAAAGCCCTGACCATACCCATTCTTTGCGGATTAGAGAATATTAACTTTGGCATTAGAAGACCTGGGTGGATTGAAATCCTAGCTCTACCACCATGAATAGGTACACTTTAGGATGAATTATTTAACTTTATGAGCCTCCATGGACAATGAAGACGATTCCTTGCAGACCTCTGGCAGGACTGAAAACACTGCATGTGAAACCTTGCTTCATGCCTGATACTCAATCAGTGAAAGATGTTTTTAACGCTCTTTCTACCCTCTTTGGATGGCTGGCTTTAAATTCTCCATAGTTTTATGTGAGATACTGCCATGCCATCTCTGAACAATAAGGTAAACCACAGAAAGCAATTTACAAAAGCCAGATGAGCCTCAGACATGAGAAATAACTAGCTTGGGTCCAAGAATTCACATGGGCAAAGCTGAGACTAAACCAGATGGACTTCACTCTAAACTCAGGCAGGCATGAATTAGGGCTTCCACCTAAGCCACTACCCAGCTGGAAGTGTAAGGTTTGAATGGGAGTGTCAATCATTGGCATTCTCCATGTTCTCACCCAAAACTTATGGCAGACATTACTAATAGATCACAGCACTCTTTCCTACTCTACCCCATGCAGGCTCAGAATCAAGACTCCAGTCACGCTGCCCTATTTCACTGGCAAAACTTTGCCTTCCTTTTTTTATTTTTTATAATAGAGTCAGTTCTTGTAAGCTTATCCTCCTTGAAATTTATATCTGTTTCTTGATCTAACAGAATAACTGGATGTCCTAAAACTGCTTGACTTCATGTGACAAGATTAGAAACACAAATATTCCCTTTCAGATTCCACTCTGTTGAAAATGCCCTCATGAGTCTGAGTGAACTCCGGGAGTTGGTGATGGACAGGGGGGCCTGGCGTGCTGTGATTCATGGGGTTGCAGGGAGTTGGACAGGACTGAGCGACTGAACTGAACTGAAAGGAGGAAGAGATATACATGACTAAAAATTATTTAAATTGAACTGTGTAACAGGCTTTACCCACCATGCTTTACATGCATTACTTTAATCCTCTCAATAATTCTCTAAATTAGACAGACATTAGGCTTCCCATTTTATAAAAGGGTAATTGAAGCCCAGGATACTGAAATCATTTGCCCAGTGCTATGTGCCCAAGCATGGATGCCCCATTTCCCACTCAGATCTCTCTGGCTTGACATCCAAAGCTCATTCTCCAGTAGTGAATATCAAAGTCTGCAGAAGACCCCTTGTGTGAGATTTGCTGACATCATATGGCCTTGACCCCTCTCTCCTCATACCCTAAAAGAGCATTTGGTTTTTTCAGATGGTATTGCTCTTCATACTTCAATATGACTTTATATTCTTCTTTGACAACTTTTCAACAACCATAGGAACAGACAGAAAACATCATTGATTTCATCCTAGAAGCTAAATTTGGCTCTTTTAGAGTAAATTTTTAAAAAGGCAAAGTCCCTTTTCTTGGCTCTTGGGGTGGAAATCTATGAGGAGAAACCAGCATAACCTGGCCCAGATCCCAGGGAAAACAGGCCATTTTCTAACACAGCTACCCAGACAGTCAAAACCTGGGTAAAAAGACTCATGCCAAAGCCATAATAATCCTATTAGCTCTCTGCATTTGCATAGTATTTTATAATTGGCTCTTTTGCAAACAATGCTTATCTGATCTTCACCCAGATACTAAAGTTTTGTAGATGAGGAGACAGAGACCTTGAGAGGCTAAATCCAGCATTAAATTGGACAGCTTGATCTAAAGGAGACATTTAGTTGACCCAGGTCCTCTCAGAATCAGACATTCTCACTGGCTCATCTTTTAGCTTCCTTTTTCTCCTTTCTTTCCCTGCCTTTGCATTCCCTTTATTCCTTCCCCCCCAGATGCAGGTGGTTCATCACAGGGAACCCGGTGCTGAAATTGGAAAGGATGGCTGTGGGATGACTTATTCCCGTTTTCCTCAAGGTCACATAGTCTCTCTCTGGGCACCTCTACCTCTCTGGGGCATCGACTCCTTTCTCCTCCCTGCCAACCAGCTCCTCTGTTTGTCCCTCACACTTCAGCTTCCCTGGAGCCTACTTCAGACTTGATGCAATGCAATAGCCTCTACAGACCCCATGGACTGTAGCCTGCCAGACTCCTCTATCCATGGGATTTCCCAGGCAAGAATACTGGAGAGGGTTGTCATTTCCTACTCCAAGGGATCTTCTCAACCCAGGAACAGAACCTGCATCTCTTATGTCTCCTGAATTGGCAGACAGGTTCTTTATCGTTAACACCACCCGGGAAGCCCCGTATCCCCAGTAGGTACTAAATGTGTAGTGTAAACAACAGTATAATATAGCAGTTCAGAACATGCTCCTTAGAGCCAGGCAGGAAGAGATCTGAATCCCAGCTACATCCTGTAGCAGATAGGAGCCCTTCAATTTCCATATCTATGAAACAGAGATCTTAACACCTATTCTAAGGATTATTCATTCCACAGATATTTATATTTACCAAGTATCAACTATATACTAGGACTGTTCTATATGCTGAGGATATAATGATAAACAAGACAAAGCTCCTCCCTACACACACACACACACACACACACACACACACACTCACTCACTCACTCACATACAGAAGTTCCCAACATTAGTTAAATCAAAGAAAGCCATTACATTAGCAGAGTGATTCCCAAACTTCACTTCATATGAAAATCAAATGGGGAGATTTTCAAACTCCCTTTTCCCTGGTCACACTCCTTACCAATTCCATTAGGATGTATGCTGGTGGTAATTAGTCATCAGAATGTATTCAAGATCCTCATGTGATTTCACTGTGCAAAGTTTGGAACCCATCACGTTAGCAACAGACACTCCAAGAAAGACTTCTGCTTCTGCATCCTCACCTGCATTCTAGCTGAACAGCAATACCTCATTCATTCTAACCAGAGGCCGGGCAACGCCAGGCATAGCTCACTAGCGGGCATTTAAGCTAGCAATTAAAAAGACATCTTATCAAAAGAAGGGGAAGTCGTGTGCATTGACTCATTGGTTTAGATCAATTGTGCTTGAGTTTTCTTCTTCACAACTCATGAGGCACTTGTGAATTAGTGAATAGTTATGAAAGTCAACCTCAGACAGCCTCTTCACTCAGTCTCTTGGCTCCTAAACTCTTTCTCAAACATAGGCTTCTCAGAGATTTACAGAGCTTGTAGATATGTATCATGAACCACTAAATCAGAGGTCCCATTCTCTCCAAAGTATCTCTTGTTTACTAAGGAGACTCTCAACCCCAAAGGGCATCTGAGTTTACAGTGTTGAGATTAAAAAGTGGACAGTTTCAGAGACTGACACCTTAACTATTCTCACCACTAAAAATGGATCAGGTCTGACCTGTTTCCTTCCAGGGAGCAAAAGCTTCAGAGTTATTCAACAAGACACACTGCTGCTTTCATGGGAAACAAACAAATAAGCCTTCTGCTGTCCCGAGGAGCCCTTGGTGTTCATGATCCTTATACCACGAGGCCAGCCCAGGCCTTCAATTAACACAGGGCTGTGCCCATTCAAGCAAAAGTAGGCATTATCTCACCGTGCTGTTTTCTATCAGATGACCAAGGGAAAAGACAGATTTTTTTTTTTCTTTTGTAAACCAACCTGCAAAAGGATGGTTGTTTTATATTGACTTTTCATCAAGTTGTTGATAGATTCAAAGAGCCGTCTCATGGATTCTTCAAACTCCATCTGTTCCTTGCCTTCGTAAAGCCTGAAAGAAGACACATCTGAATCATTTCTCAAACCAACAAGCAATACCTTTGAAAGAGTGTGCCAGCTACAAACTTGGTTTGAAACTGAGAAAGGGGTGGAGATGTGGACTCAAGGGGCGGGGGCTGGCGCAGCAGTGGCTGGAGCATGACCCTCTCAGGGGAAACCCAGGTCCACAAGCCCAACAGGAACCATTCAGCTGACCCGACATGATAAATCATCCCCTCCTGCCTTTCATTCAAACCCTGAAGAATCTCAAAGGAATGAAACTTGTCCAGGCTGAAGGGACATTATTAATTTCATCCTTCTTGAAGAATCAGAGGGAGACTTGTCATCAGGTTTTCAAAGTATCTTGGAAGCATCAAGGAGAAATATTTTCAAACATTCTGCCCCTCCCCTTAGCCACTGCCCACTTGTGGGATGAACACGGTCATCCGTGCTGTATGTCAGGGGATGTCATTCTCCCTGCCCTCTCATTTCAGGAGTGTACTGAGGACTTAATTTAAAACTTTTGTTCCCTGATTATAAAGTCCCTACATTGATATTGTTTTTTAAAAATGCATTACTTATGAAGTGAGATTCCTCATCAATCCTACTGTAAAACTGGTAATTATTAAGGATGGATCCTGCAATGCAAGAGACAGGGGTTCCATCCCTGGATCATGGCAACCCACTCCAGTATTGTTGCCTGGAGAATTCCATGGACAGAGGAGCCTGGCGGACTACAGTCCATGGGCTGGCAAAGACTCAGACATGACTTAAGCCACTGAGCACGAGCACAAAGGCTGGATATCCTTGCAGAGATTCTCCAAGTCTGTCTAACGTATACACGTGACTTTTTATAGAAACCATCCCCTGGTGTAAAATCAGTCTTTAGGCTCCTGAGTGTGGCCCAACCTTGGTATGTTGTTCAGCCCAAGGCTCTCCGAACAAACCTTTATCACCAACTGGTGAAAAATCTGCACCCAATCTGTGGCATCCTGGGCAAGACAGAGCAGAGCGCTCCTGCCTCCCCCTCAGATACAGAGGCCTCCAGTCACAGGCCTCCACGGCCCAGCCCCGGGGCTGCCCGCTGCCCGGGGGGTGCTCTGCTCGGATGGAGCGCCGACGCTCTGCACGGTCTGCCTCTTCCGCAGTCCCAGGCAGGGCAGCGCGGCCACCTCCGCGCTGTCTCTGCTCCACCTCGCCCAGCCTCTCACCTGCTTTTCTTTCAGCTCCTGCTCTACTTCCTTTCTCGTCTCAAAGTGGGTGTCTATGTTTCTCTTCTTTTGGGTATCATTCACTCTCTCTCTGTCAGTCTGTATGTTTATCCGCTTTTCTCTCTCTCTCTCTGACTTCATCTCTCTTCTTAGTCACTCTCTCGGCCTCCTCTCTTCTTTTTTCCTAAGTAGCCCCTTCCTAAAGCCTCCTGAAGTAAGAAGCTTAAGGGGAAGCCAGAATGTTTCAATCCAGTACAGGGATCCAGGAACAGCTGCTGACTTTCTAGGTATCTAGTTCAAGGTCATAGCGACAAGGCTGAGAGAAAGCCGGAGTTCTGAGGCTCCCCTCCTCCACGCTCCCTCGCCCTTCCCTGCCTCCTCCTCCTCCTCTCCCCTTTTTCCCTCTACTGCACCTCTCAGGCCTGAACCAGAGAGGTTCTGTCATGGAGGATGTGTTTTGGAGTCAGTGAGCCTGGGTTCCAATCTCTAATCTGCCTAGGACTAACTGAAGCCCTTATTAGTAACAGCAAACGTAACAGAGCACCACTCTGCCTCCAGGCACTGTCTGTGTTATTAAACCACACACCCCATCCCACACTATGGTAAGGGACCCATCCTCATCCCCACTTTACAGATCAGTGACTCAGCAGCATGCCCAAGCACTCCATGCCAGAAGTGCAGGGGCCAGAATTCAGACCTGGCCATAGGCTCCTGGGCCTGGTCACTCCATCACTTTGTCCACCACTGGACTGGGTGCCTCACTACCAGCCTTAACTCCTGTAAGCCTCAGTTTCTCACCTACAAATGCAGGCTGTGCCAGAACTGTGTCCAAGGACTGTGAGGAGTCCAGCTCACACACATGTGACCTGCTGGGCACATGCTGAGTCCTGGCTAAGTGTTAACTGTTGTTAATTGTTGGAATAGGAGTATTGTACAAATAAAGACATAAACTCTGAATAGATTGAACACTGCCAAAATCCCATCAAAGTGGAAAAGATGAGACAGGATCCA
Source organism: Cephalophus harveyi (assembly GCA_006410635.1). Lineage (NCBI taxonomy): Eukaryota > Metazoa > Chordata > Mammalia > Artiodactyla > Bovidae > Cephalophus > Cephalophus harveyi. The sequence continues at coordinate 104,372 of SJYT01012447.1, forward strand.
GCAGGAAGTGTGTGTGTGCGTGCATGCGTGCATGCTAAGTCACTTTGGTCATTTCATACTCTTTGTGACCATATGGGCCATTGCTCACCAGGCTCCTCTGTCCATGGGATTCTCCAGGCAAGAATACTGGAGTGGGTCGACATGTCCTGCAGGGGATCTTTCCAACCCACGGATAGAACCTGGGTCTCGTACATATCCTGCACTGACAGATGGGTTCTTTACCGCTAGCGCCGCCTAAGAAGTGTGGCAGGAAGGAAGGGAAGATCCTAATTCACAGTGGTGGTACTTTCCTTGTTGAGACGATACTGTGAGATTTTCTTTGTGCCTGCTGCTAAGCTGCTAAGTCACTTCAGTCATGTCCGACTCTGTGCGAACCCATGGACGGCAGCTCACCAGGCTCCCCCGTCCCTGGGATTCTCCAGGCAAGAACACTGGAGTGGGTTGCCATTGCCTTCTCCAATGCATCAAAGTGAAAAGTAAAAGTGAAGTCGCTCAGTCGTGTCCGACTTCTAGCGACCCCATGGACTGCAGCCTTCTAGGCTCCTACGTCCATGGGATTTTCCAGGCAAGAGTACTGGAGTGGGTGCCATCTTTGTGCCTAAAGCTAAGCTAATGGAAGGTCCCTTCCCCAAGGCTTTTGCTTTGAAACCCCTTACTCTTTCCTCTAACCACAGCTGCCTGAAAACATTTAATAAGTGACACTGTAATTTCTGTTACTGGTCTATGATGTCTTCCTCCCACATTTAACACCCAGATGCAGCTGCCCATGGTGAACACATCATTATTTACATCATTATCTACTATATACAGCCTTTCTCTGTAAGGCACACATATTTGTATGCTTCTGGGTGCACGTGTGTGGGGGCATCCCACCCAGTCCTCTGCTTTGGACCACTTGTGCTGCCCACAACAACGGCCTCCAGCAGCTTCCTCCTGCTGGTTGACCCTGCCCGCCCCACACCCCCTCCCACAATTGACTAGTCCATGACAGAATTCATGATTCTTAACAGAAAATCACAGAAACGGGCTGTGTTAGGAGTCATCCCAGGCAGTGCTCAAGGGGGAAAGTTCATGAACTCTCGCTGAAGAGGTATTTGAGGGTACCCTGATTCCCAGCATCCCTATGTCTAGTTATCTAACACATTTTGGATTTTATGAGCTGCACAACTATTCTTCCAATAACATCCTTTTCCACTTAGATTAGCTCTGGCTGGGTTCACTGAAACTCCTCTCCAGTCAGAACTCTGCAGGGTGAGAGAGGCATCTGCCTGCAGCTCCCTGGAGCTCTAAACGAAGAGCTGCTGGGGAGGCCAGCGAGCACTGGGCCCACGCTTCCTGCTGTGCAGGTGGCGAGACTGAGGGCCTGAGTGGGGCTGGCGGGGTGGGGAGACTCGGCTTTGCCACCATCTTGTAAATGTTACCGACTAAGGTGGAAAGGCAAACAGACTTTTAGGTTGTAAGACCAAGTCAAGGCCTTCTACGCAGATTTCAGCTTTGTGGGAAAGCGAGCCTAGTTTCTACCAGCAGGACAGATGTGATCTGCTCCAGGTCACAGGCTGCACCAGCGGCAGGGCTAGACCCAGAACTCAGCGTTCTTCTCTTTCCACGCTCTAAGACTCTCACACACAGCAGAGATGACACAGATCTCACAAGGCCAAGACTGGGGCACCTGCCTCCATGGGGATCTGGGCTGCTCCCCGCTACTCACCTTACAGGTTAAGCACCTTAATAGCACATTCTAGTCGAGTGGAAATACAATCTACATGTGCCAAAGTTTTACAAAGGATAAGAAACAATCCTGCGAGGAAATGGCTTGCATTTTTTTTTTAATTTATTTTTACGTGGAGGATCATCGCTTTATAAATATAGGGTTGGCTTCTGCCATACAACGTGAATCAGCCATCAGTTCAGTTCAGTCGCTCAGTCGTGTCTGACACTTTGAGACTCCATGAATCACAGCACGCCAGGCCTCCCTGTTCATTACCATCTCTCAGAGTTCACCCAGACTCACGTCCATGGAGTCAGTGGTGCCATCCAGCCATCTCATCCTCGGTCATCCCCTTTTCCTCCTGCCCCCAATCCCTCCCAGCATCACAGTCTTTTCCAGTGAGTCAACTCTTTGCATGAGGTGGCCAGAGTACTGGAGTTTCAGCTTTAGCATCAGCCATAGATATACGTATGTTCCTTCCCTCGAACCTCTCCCCCACCCCCCACCATCCCACCCCTCCAGGTTGTCGCAGAGCACCAGGCTGAGCTCCCTGCGTCATACAGAAACCTCCCACTGGCTATCTCTTTTACATATGGTAATGTATACGTTTCAGTGCTATTCTCTCAATTCGTCCAACCCTTTCCTTCCTCCGTTGTGTCCAAAGTCTGTGCCTCTATTCCTGCCCTGCAAAGAGGCTCATCAGTACCATTTTTCTAGATTCCATACATATGCATTAATATATAAAATTCGTTTTTCTCTTTCTGACTTACTTCACTCTATATAACAGACTCTAGGTTCATCTACCACACTAGAAGTGACTCAAATGTATTCCTTGTTATGGCTGAGTGACATTCCATTGTATATATGTACCATACTTCTTTATCCATTCATCTGTCAATGAACATCTAGGTTGCTTCCATGTCCTGGCTATTGTGAATAGTGCTGCAATGAACATTTGGGTGGGAGGAAAACCTAAACAGACATTTCTCCAAAGAAGTCATGCAGATGTCCAACAAACACATGAAAAGATACTCAACATGACTCATTATTAGAGAAATGCAAATCAAAACTACAATGAGGTACCACCTCACACCAGTCAGAAAGGCCATCATCAAAAAATTTACAAACAATAAATGCTGGAGAGGGTGTGGAGAACATGGAACCCTCTTGCACTGTTGGTGGGAACCTAAACTGATACAGCCACCATGGAGAACAGTACGGAGGCTCCTTTAAAAACTAGGAATAAAACCACCACATGACCCAGCAATCCCACTTCTGGGCACACACCCTGAGAAAACCACAAATGGCTTGCGTCTCACAGTGGCTACGCCATTAAGCCAAATTGTCACAGTCTTATCAATCCTGTCTGTGTATGTGTGTGTGTGTGTTTTTAAGCCTGGGCTTTTATTTGGTGGGAATGGGAAGAACAGTTGAAGCAAATGACTACAGTTGGGAAGAAGAAAGGAAGTAAAACACTATTTAGTAAAGAACTTTTCTGTCTAGCTAGACTCCTGCATAGACTGGCCGTGTAGCCTTAGACAAATTATATCTCTGAAACTTAACCATTCTTGTTGATAAAACACAGACATGATGCCCATTCAAAGGGTTATTTTGAGGTGAGAAAAAAAAATGAGATGATGTCTCTCAAGTGCTTAGTATTGTAGCTGGCACTTAATAAATGTTAAGTAAATATCAGTAATTCCTATTGTTGATTTCTGAGCACAGAAGTGATCATATTGGCAAGCTCTCTGATCTGAGTGCATATAAACGGAATATTTCTTAGAAAGAGTAAGGAAAAATGCATAAAGGTTTTTAGATTATATGGAAGAAATTAAACTGATGGGGATGCAGGGGCAGGGCACATTCAGGACTGTGGGTCCTCTCCTAAGAAACGTGAAGAGAAAAGAAAAATAATGCCTCATCTGTCTGCAAGGTTTGAACGTAGCCTTGAAGTCAAGGGCACAGCAGATGTAGTTTCAAGGTCCTTCTTTAGCATTTATTCTCTGTATATATCCCTCCTTCAGGAGGGAAACATTTTTTCTGGATTCAGAACACCTAGAAACCAGCTGATTCTGCCAGGGAACAAATTATTGAAGGGCCTGAAGGCCCTGACCACACGGAAAACTGGAACAACCCGCAAGGCGCTGTTCTGGGGCATGTGAGTCCAATCACAGCAGGCACTCAGCTCCCAGGGCTTAGATAAATATAGCGTCGCTTGACTGGCATGTGGTTCATTAAGGAGACACTGTGCACAGCTGAGCACTCACTAAATGCAAATAGGGCCCCATATGGTGTGTACAATGCTTTCCACCACCTCCTCCATGCAGGTACATAAAGCCTCAGCCGAAAATGGGGATGCCAACCTCGGGCCAGCAACCCAGGGAAGTAGAGTTGAACCAAGGCAACCTCAGTCTCCAGAAAGCCAGGAGGAAGATTCAACTTGGAATCCAGGGTGGAGGGTTCCCTGGGCCCTGCCCCCTTTTCATTTCTATACCTTGTACCTCAGCCGCTTCCTGCTCATCTGAGCCACATTCCCTGGCATCCTCCTGGCTTCCTGCCCACCTCTGGGAAGCAACAGAGACACTTCAGCGAGACTGCATGCTTTCTAACCTCTGCTCTGTCACTTACCAAGTGGGCGATCTCGGCTAAATTTCTTCATTTCTAGAAGGTTCAGTGTTCTCATTAATAAAGTGGTACTAGCCCCACACAGTTGCCCTACCTTAAAATAAAACACGTAAAGCAATTAACAGAGTGCCTAGTACACAGTTAACAATAAATACTAGCTATTGTTATGTACTACCACTGTTTTCTTCTGGAACCACTCCTTTTTGAGCCATAGATATACGTATGTTCCTTCCCTCGAACCTCTCCCCCACCCCCCACCATCCCACCCCTCCAGGTTGTCGCAGAGCACCAGGCTGAGCTCCCTGCGTCATACAGAAACCTCCCACTGGCTATCTCTTTTACATATGGTAATGTATACGTTTCAGTGCTATTCTCTCAATTCGTCCAACCCTTTCCTTCCTCCGTTGTGTCCAAAGTCTGTGCCTCTATTCCTGCCCTGCAAAGAGGCTCATCAGTACCATTTTTCTAGATTCCATACATATGCATTAATATATAAAATTCGTTTTTCTCTTTCTGACTTACTTCACTCTATATAACAGACTCTAGGTTCATCTACCACACTAGAAGTGACTCAAATGTATTCCTTGTTATGGCTGAGTGACATTCCATTGTATATATGTACCATACTTCTTTATCCATTCATCTGTCAATGAACATCTAGGTTGCTTCCATGTCCTGGCTATTGTGAATAGTGCTGCAATGAACATTTGGGTGGGAGGAAAACCTAAACAGACATTTCTCCAAAGAAGTCATGCAGATGTCCAACAAACACATGAAAAGATACTCAACATGACTCATTATTAGAGAAATGCAAATCAAAACTACAATGAGGTACCACCTCACACCAGTCAGAAAGGCCATCATCAAAAAATTTACAAACAATAAATGCTGGAGAGGGTGTGGAGAACATGGAACCCTCTTGCACTGTTGGTGGGAACCTAAACTGATACAGCCACCATGGAGAACAGTACGGAGGCTCCTTTAAAAACTAGGAATAAAACCACCACATGACCCAGCAATCCCACTTCTGGGCACACACCCTGAGAAAACCACAAATGGCTTGCGTCTCACAGTGGCTACGCCATTAAGCCAAATTGTCACAGTCTTATCAATCCTGTCTGTGTATGTGTGTGTGTGTGTTTTTAAGCCTGGGCTTTTATTTGGTGGGAATGGGAAGAACAGTTGAAGCAAATGACTACAGTTGGGAAGAAGAAAGGAAGTAAAACACTATTTAGTAAAGAACTTTTCTGTCTAGCTAGACTCCTGCATAGACTGGCCGTGTAGCCTTAGACAAATTATATCTCTGAAACTTAACCATTCTTGTTGATAAAACACAGACATGATGCCCATTCAAAGGGTTATTTTGAGGTGAGAAAAAAAAATGAGATGATGTCTCTCAAGTGCTTAGTATTGTAGCTGGCACTTAATAAATGTTAAGTAAATATCAGTAATTCCTATTGTTGATTTCTGAGCACAGAAGTGATCATATTGGCAAGCTCTCTGATCTGAGTGCATATAAACGGAATATTTCTTAGAAAGAGTAAGGAAAAATGCATAAAGGTTTTTAGATTATATGGAAGAAATTAAACTGATGGGGATGCAGGGGCAGGGCACATTCAGGACTGTGGGTCCTCTCCTAAGAAACGTGAAGAGAAAAGAAAAATAATGCCTCATCTGTCTGCAAGGTTTGAACGTAGCCTTGAAGTCAAGGGCACAGCAGATGTAGTTTCAAGGTCCTTCTTTAGCATTTATTCTCTGTATATATCCCTCCTTCAGGAGGGAAACATTTTTTCTGGATTCAGAACACCTAGAAACCAGCTGATTCTGCCAGGGAACAAATTATTGAAGGGCCTGAAGGCCCTGACCACACGGAAAACTGGAACAACCCGCAAGGCGCTGTTCTGGGGCATGTGAGTCCAATCACAGCAGGCACTCAGCTCCCAGGGCTTAGATAAATATAGCGTCGCTTGACTGGCATGTGGTTCATTAAGGAGACACTGTGCACAGCTGAGCACTCACTAAATGCAAATAGGGCCCCATATGGTGTGTACAATGCTTTCCACCACCTCCTCCACGCAGGTACATAAAGCCTCAGCCGAAAATGGGGATGCCAACCTCAGGCCAGCAACCCAGGGAAGTAGAGTTGAACCAAGGCAACCTCAGTCTCCAGAAAGCCAGGAGGAAGATTCAACTTGGAATCCAGGGTGGAGGGTTCCCTGGGCCCTGCCCCCTTTTCATTTCTATACCTTGTACCTCAGCCGCTTCCTGCTCATCTGAGCCACATTCCCTGGCATCCTCCTGGCTTCCTGCCCACCTCTGGGAAGCAACAGAGACACTTCAGCGAGACTGCATGCTTTCTAACCTCTGCTCTGTCACTTACCAAGTGGGCGATCTCGGCTAAATTTCTTCATTTCTAGAAGGTTCAGTGTTCTCATTAATAAAGTGGTACTAGCCCCACACAGTTGCCCTACCTTAAAATAAAACACGTAAAGCAATTAACAGAGTGCCTAGTACACAGTTAACAATAAATACTAGCTATTGTTATGTACTACCACTGTTTTCTTCTGGAACCACTCCTTTTTGCTATCTAAAGCCGTAGGAGGAAGAGACCGGAAACTTCATAAAAGCAACTGCTGGTTTTTGAGCCCCTACTATGTGCCAGGCACTGCAATGGAGGTAAACAGAGTAAGACTCAGTCTCTATCCCTAAGAAGTCATGAGGCCAACCAATAGGTAAATAATGAATTGCTCTATAGTGAGAAAAACTGAACAACAGAAGTTTAATATTACTCTTGAGTGATTCCTAAGGGTCAGGCACTGTGCTCATTTTTCCGCATGGATTAGCTAATTTGACAGAGGTTATTATTATCTACATCTTACATAGGAGAAAGAAAAAAATTAAAGAGGCATGAACAGGGGAATGGAAGCCGAGGAGAGAGAACGGGCTCCAGCGGACACTGACCCCAGGGAGCCACCTGCCAGGGGCCCTCTCAGTCCTCAGCACCCTGCCCCTTAAGCCTTAGCACATTCAATGTGGCTATACAGAAATAGAAATGTCATATGAATCTAGAAGTCATAGTTCAGCTAATTCTAATGGTACCTAAACAACATCTTAAGGATGGTATTAACAGTCAACTTCTGCTACACTACCTTTATTATTATTACTTTTACCACTAAGACAACTAATACTGACAATAGCTCCCATTTATTAAACATTCACTGTGCACCAGACCCTCTACTAACAGCTCGGAAACGGCACAGTCAGAATTTGAGCCCAAGAGTGTCTGGATCCAAATTTCACTCCTTTAACCACTAGGCACTGGGCTTCCCAGGCGGCGCTAGTGGTAAAGAATCTGCCTGCCAATGCAGGAGACCCAGGAGATGCAGGTTGGGAAGATCCCTTGGAGAAGGAACTAGCAATCCACTCCAGTATTTTTGCCCGGAAAATCCCATGTACAGAGGAACCTGGTAGGCTACAGTCCACTGGGTCGCAAAGAGTTGGACACAACTGAGCACGCACTCCACACAACCTCTAGGTAATACTGCCTCCAGGAACAGAGCCAAGTAATAGCAGGTTTCCGGGAACCGGAATAAGTCACAGTAGACAGGATAGCATCATTCACCCCTAGGATGAGTTCTGGGACTGTCTAGGGAAGTTAGATGGCTGGCTCTAACCTTTTTCTGTTCAAGCTCTAAATCCAAGGTTACCTAACTGATGTTCCTGCCCCTGAGCCAATAATTCAATCTATTGCAGGAGGTATAAATTAGTGACTCCACAAAAACAACCATTAAGCCATTCATAGTTTCCGAAGAGTAATTACTCTGAAAAATTCACAGTCCTCTAGGATCAGAACCCACCTACCTCTCTGTCTCTCTTTGTCTCTCTCCCCACTCCCCTGCAATCTGGGATAAAGAAAAACTGTAGCCAAACCAGTGGCTGAGTCTATCTGAAAATCATCCTTGCATTTATTGATCGTACTTATAGAAAGAAACCCTTCAGTGCATTCAGCAGTCACACTTAAATCAAAGCAATAAAGCTGAAAAGGGATCATGAAGAGATGCTCCTCTCTCTTATCCTGCGGTTCCCCACATGGTCATCAGCACCATCACCACCCCCTCTCTTACCACCAAGGTCTATGGATCTGAACTGAATCATAAACTGCAGATTAAGACATGGAATTTTTGGACGATAAACCTGGAGTGAGTTGTCCAGCTCAACAATGACCAGAGAAAATTTTGTTCTAAGTGTACCAAAAGTTGAAATGTAAGGAGTTATTCTCAGAAGAGAAAGAAAAAAAGCTGTGTTAGAAAGGAACTCTATAAGGAAGGGCTAGGATAACTCTAAAGGAAGGGCTAGGAGAAGGGCTAGGGTTTAACACAAAGTAGCCAGTATGACAGAGAAGGCAATGGCACCCCACTCCAGTACTCTTGCCTGGAAAATCCCATGGACGGAGGAGCCTGGTGGGCTGCAGTCCATGGGGTCGCTAAGAGTGGGACATGACTGAGTGACTTCACTCTCACTTTTCACTTTCATGCATTGGAGAAGGAAATGGCAACCCACTCCACTATTCTTGTCTGGAGAATCCCAGGGACAAGGGAGCCTGGTGGGCTGCCGTCTACGGAGTCGTGCAAAGTCGGACACAACTGAAGCGACTTAGCAGCAGCAGCAGCAGCAGCAGCCAGTATGAACTCTCAAGTAGCTCTGGTGGCCAGAGTATTTCATGCAGACTTGATTGAGCTGAATATAACCAGCTGTCCATAGGCAAGGCTCAGACTGGTTCCTGGTGCTAATACTTTGGTCATGGACAAAATTCTCTCTACTTGAGCTGTTAATTCTCCAGAATCTGACATTTGAGAAGGGACGGCCCCTTAAGGCAAACTGCAAAGAAGTTTCACTAAACAGGCTTCTTTCTGTAAATCACCCCAGGGGAAGAATGATTTGTAGATAAGAGGGGATAAAAGACAAACTCAACACGTGGGGATCCTGTTTTGAAAAATGTCTAGAGTGAATGCACACAAATTAACGCAATCACTGAAGGAAAACTGCCTCAGGTAGAAGCATAAACAGCCTAAATTAAAAAATAAATAAATAAATAGAAGTCAACAATATGGAAGAAATGAAAGAAAAACAATCCATCTAAAACATTCACTTTACTTTTAAAATATGGCAACCCTGTGTAATAAATTAATAGTAAGTAGGTAATAAAATGCAGGCAAAAGCCTTGAAAAGAGCTCTAAGCTATGAATAGAGTGTGATGTGTGCCCTGTGTCATCCTTCATTCTGCTGAGAGGAGCTTCAGCCTTTACGTAATTTGGCAGGAAGAACTAAGCTGCATCAGTCTGCACTTAGGTACATTTCTCCATTAGCATGGAAAATGGTGTTCAGGGTCTTTCCCTCAATATGATTAGAAACTGAGTGTTCCCAAAAGAATGTTCCTAAGGATAGAAATAAATACACACACACACACACTCACAATCTTCCATAGTTTCAAGACATATAGAGAAAAATATAGATTACATCATTTACTTGAAAGAGAAGCTAATACTCAGCGAAGTTCTTCCAGCTCTTTCTCTCAGGCCAAGTTGATCTAAAAAGTTTGGTACTAAAAAGAAATTAAAAGGTCTTGACTGCTTCTCTTACCATATCTTTTTAATTACTTAATGACCCAGGAAGTGTCCTTGATACCTTTTTACGAAATTTGATTAAAATGTAGTTGAGTTACAATATTATGTTAGATGTACAACATAATGATTCAATATTTTTTGCAGATTATACTCCATTAGAGATTATTATAAGACAATGGGTATAATTCCCTGTGCTATACAGTATAACCTTTCTGCTTATCTGTTTTATACGTAATAGTAGTGTTCTTGCCTGGAGAATCCCAGGGACGGGGGAGCCTGGTGGGCTGCCGTCTATGGGGTCGCACAGAGTCGGACATGATTGAAGTGACTTGACTTAGCTTAGCTTAGTATCTGTTAATGCCATAACCCTAACTTGTCCTTCCCCCTCCTCCCTCTCCCATAGGTAACCATAAGTTTGTTTTCTATGTCTGTGAATCTGTCCTGCAGATATATTCACTTGTATTATTTTTTACACTCTACATATAAGTGATAACATATAGTATTTGTCTTCCTCTGAATTATTTTACTAAGCTTACTATTCTCTAGGTCATAACAGAAAAAAAAAATAAGTTGCATAATGATTATATACATGTGCACACACATATGCTTAGTAAAGTCTATAGTTGATTTCATTACCTCTTAGAAAAGGAATTCTGTATATCAACAATCCATTTATAGATTTTTATATTATATTCTGGTTTCATAAGCTCTTACTCCTTGGAAGAAAAGTTATGACCAACCTAGATAGCATATTCAAAAGCAGAGACAAACTGCCTCCAGGAACAGAGCCAAGTAATAGCAGGTTTCCGGGAACCGGAATAAGTCACAGTAGACAGGATAGCATCATTCACCCCTAGGATGAGTTCTGGGACTGTCTAGGGAAGTTAGATGGCTGGCTCTAACCTTTTTCTGTTCAAGCTCTAAATCCAAGGTTACCTAACTGATGTTCCTGCCCCTGAGCCAATAATTCAATCTATTGCAGGAGGTATAAATTAGTGACTCCACAAAAACAACCATTAAGCCATTCATAGTTTCCGAAGAGTAATTACTCTGAAAAATTCACAGTCCTCTAGGATCAGAACCCACCTACCTCTCTGTCTCTCTTTGTCTCTCTCCCCACTCCCCTGCAATCTGGGATAAAGAAAAACTGTAGCCAAACCAGTGGCTGAGTCTATCTGAAAATCATCCTTGCATTTATTGATCGTACTTATAGAAAGAAACCCTTCAGTGCATTCAGCAGTCACACTTAAATCAAAGCAATAAAGCTGAAAAGGGATCATGAAGAGATGCTCCTCTCTCTTATCCTGCGGTTCCCCACATGGTCATCAGCACCATCACCACCCCCTCTCTTACCACCAAGGTCTATGGATCTGAACTGAATCATAAACTGCAGATTAAGACATGGAATTTTTGGACGATAAACCTGGAGTGAGTTGTCCAGCTCAACAATGACCAGAGAAAATTTTGTTCTAAGTGTACCAAAAGTTGAAATGTAAGGAGTTATTCTCAGAAGAGAAAGAAAAAAAGCTGTGTTAGAAAGGAACTCTATAAGGAAGGGCTAGGATAACTCTAAAGGAAGGGCTAGGAGAAGGGCTAGGGTTTAACACAAAGTAGCCAGTATGACAGAGAAGGCAATGGCACCCCACTCCAGTACTCTTGCCTGGAAAATCCCATGGACGGAGGAGCCTGGTGGGCTGCAGTCCATGGGGTCGCTAAGAGTGGGACATGACTGAGGGACTTCACTCTCACTTTTCACTTTCATGCATTGGAGAAGGAAATGGCAACCCACTCCACTATTCTTGTCTGGAGAATCCCAGGGACAAGGGAGCCTGGTGGGCTGCCGTCTACGGAGTCGTGCAAAGTCGGACACAACTGAAGCGACTTAGCAGCAGCAGCAGCAGCAGCAGCCAGTATGAACTCTCAAGTAGCTCTGGTGGCCAGAGTATTTCATGCAGACTTGATTGAGCTGAATATAACCAGCTGTCCATAGGCAAGGCTCAGACTGGTTCCTGGTGCTAATACTTTGGTCATGGACAAAATTCTCTCTACTTGAGCTGTTAATTCTCCAGAATCTGACATTTGAGAAGGGACGGCCCCTTAAGGCAAACTGCAAAGAAGTTTCACTAAACAGGCTTCTTTCTGTAAATCACCCCAGGGGAAGAATGATTTGTAGATAAGAGGGGATAAAAGACAAACTCAACACGTGGGGATCCTGTTTTGAAAAATGTCTAGAGTGAATGCACACAAATTAACGCAATCACTGAAGGAAAACTGCCTCAGGTAGAAGCATAAACAGCCTAAATTAAAAAATAAATAAATAAATAGAAGTCAACAATATGGAAGAAATGAAAGAAAAACAATCCATCTAAAACATTCACTTTACTTTTAAAATATGGCAACCCTGTGTAATAAATTAATAGTAAGTAGGTAATAAAATGCAGGCAAAAGCCTTGAAAAGAGCTCTAAGCTATGAATAGAGTGTGATGTGTGCCCTGTGTCATCCTTCATTCTGCTGAGAGGAGCTTCAGCCTTTACGTAATTTGGCAGGAAGAACTAAGCTGCATCAGTCTGCACTTAGGTACATTTCTCCATTAGCATGGAAAATGGTGTTCAGGGTCTTTCCCTCAATATGATTAGAAACTGAGTGTTCCCAAAAGAATGTTCCTAAGGATAGAAATAAATACACACACACACACACTCACAATCTTCCATAGTTTCAAGACATATAGAGAAAAATATAGATTACATCATTTACTTGAAAGAGAAGCTAATACTCAGCGAAGTTCTTCCAGCTCTTTCTCTCAGGCCAAGTTGATCTAAAAAGTTTGGTACTAAAAAGAAATTAAAAGGTCTTGACTGCTTCTCTTACCATATCTTTTTAATTACTTAATGACCCGGGAAGTGTCCTTGATACCTTTTTACGAAATTTGATTAAAATGTAGTTGAGTTACAATATTATGTTAGATGTACAACATAATGATTCAATATTTTTTGCAGATTATACTCCATTAGAGATTATTATAAGACAATGGGTATAATTCCCTGTGCTATACAGTATAACCTTTCTGCTTATCTGTTTTATACGTAATAGTAGTGTTCTTGCCTGGAGAATCCCAGGGACGGGGGAGCCTGGTGGGCTGCCGTCTATGGGGTCGCACAGAGTCGGACATGATTGAAGTGACTTGACTTAGCTTAGCTTAGTATCTGTTAATGCCATAACCCTAACTTGTCCTTCCCCCTCCTCCCTCTCCCATAGGTAACCATAAGTTTGTTTTCTATGTCTGTGAATCTGTCCTGCAGATATATTCACTTGTATTATTTTTTACACTCTACATATAAGTGATAACATATAGTATTTGTCTTCCTCTGAATTATTTTACTAAGCTTACTATTCTCTAGGTCATAACAGAAAAAAAAAATAAGTTGCATAATGATTATATACATGTGCACACACATATGCTTAGTAAAGTCTATAGTTGATTTCATTACCTCTTAGAAAAGGAATTCTGTATATCAACAATCCATTTATAGATTTTTATATTATATTCTGGTTTCATAAGCTCTTACTCCTTGGAAGAAAAGTTATGACCAACCTAGATAGCATATTCAAAAGCAGAGACATTACTTTGCCAACAAAGGTTCATTTAGTCAAGGCTATGGTTTTTCCAGTGGTCATGTATGGATGCGAGAGTTGGACTATAGAGAAAGCTGAGCACCCAAGAATTGATGCTTTTGAACTGTGGTGTTGGAGAAGACTCTTAAGAGTCCCTTGGACTGCAAGGAGATCCAACCAGTCCATCCTAAAGGAGATCAGCCCTGGGTCTTCTTTGGAAGGACTGATGCTAAAGCTGAAACTCCAGTACTTTGGCCACCTGATGTGAAGAGCTGACTCACTGGAAAAGACTCTGATGCTGGGAGGGACTGGGGGCAGGAGGAGAAGGGGATGACAGAGGATGAGATGGCTGGATGGCATCACCGACTCGATGGACGTGAGTGTGAGTGAACTCTGGGAGATGGTGATGGACAGAGAGGCCTGGCGTGCTGCGATTCATGGGGTCGCAAAGAGTCAGACATGACTGAGCAACTGAACTGAAGTATCACTTTTAATTTATGAAGAGTTATCTACTCTTTGAGGGTAGGGAGGGTGAGTGAATGTTTCTTGGCTTCCAGTTCCTTTCTATTGTTGTTGCTGCTGCTGCTGCTGCTAAGTGGCTTCAGTCGTGTCCGACTCTGTGCAACCCCATAGATGACAGCCCACCAGGCTCCCCCACCCCTGGGATTCTCCAGGAAAGAACACTGGAGTGGGTTGCCATCTCCTTCTCCAATGCATGGAAGTGAAAAGTGAAAGTGAAGTCGCTCAGTTGTGTCCTACTCTTAGCAACCCCATGGACTGCAGTCCACCAGGCTCCTCCATCCATGGGATTTTCCAGGCAAGAGTACTGGGGTGCCATCGCCTTCTCCGACAAACATTTCCCCAGAGTCTTCTCATCATGGGAGCTGGAGCTGGAGCAGGAGTTGCAGCTCAAGGCCACATACCTGGAGACAGATGTCCCTTCACAGTCATGAGATCAAGATGCTGATTTCTAGCTTACTTCCTGGTTCACGGCCTGGACTGAAGCCAGAGGGACACTGGCCTAAGAAATATCAAGTCAGAATTACTCTAAATGCTGATCATGCCAAAACCGTCTGAACTTTGCCCTTTCAGTCTGCGGCCTCCCGGGAAGTATGATTAACCCCAGATTAACCCTTGACTAACAAGATTAACCCCTGCTCTTGTTCCACGAAGAGCCTTGACATTTGGTGTATAGAGTTAAATAGAATTTTTAACATTTTCTTTACTAATGGTGTTGGTTTTAAAAATGCATGTGCAGTAAAACTCTGTTTTGAAATCTGAGAACACCTGAGGAAGTATCAAGTCCAAACACTCCAAGGTTCGCGTTCTTGGGGACCTCGTCTGAGTGGTAGGAAGGCTGAGGGCCGGGCAAGGTACCAGGAGACAGCAGGGTGGCAGAAAGAGCCACTGCCTGAGTCCCCAGACTGAGCTCTAAGCCAGAGACCTTCACAGCTCACTTCACTCCAGCACTGGTTCCCTTACTTCTAAGGAGACCACACGACCACTGAGGAAAACCTCCAGGACTCCTAACTGGCTTCTACTGTCAAAGAGTCAGGATGGGGTATGACAATCATCTAAGACCAAGCCTGCTCACACTGTCGAGGCCCCCCACATGGCAGGGCCGCATCGGTGCCCAAGTCAGAGCCCAGAGTAGGTACGGGTGGGTCTTCAAGAGCCTGAGAATCTGTCGGGCACCAAGTGCCATTTTCTGTAGTTTTACTGAGTGTAATTAACATATAAAACTGTGTAAGTTTAGGTATACCAAGTATGTGCTGTAGAAGGACTGCCACAATGAGGTTGGTCAACACATTCATAACCACAAAACTGTGTGTGTGTGTGTGTGTGTGTGTGTGTGTGTGTTGAGAACATGTAAAATCTGCTCTTTCAAGTATATAATACAACAGCAGTCCCCAACCTTTTTGTCACCAAAAAGGGATCGGTTTCATGGAAGACAATTTTTCCTAGAACTGGGAGGTGGAATGATTTAATTTTCACCCACCACTCACCTCCTGTTCTGTGGCCAGTTCCTAACAGGCCACAGATGAGCACTACCCGTGGCCAGGAGGCTGGGAACCGCTGTGATACAATATTGTTAACTAGAGCCACCAGCGCCATTTACTGTTCTTCATCTTTATCAGCACCATTTTCATCCAAGTCCCCATCACCTCTCATTCGTAGAGGTTTCTGAACCACCTGCCTTCCTTCACTCTTAATCCCTTTCAAACCTACACAATGGTCAGAGGGACCACTTTAAAACACAAATGCCATCATATTGTTCTCTTGTCAAAAATCCTTTAATAGCTCAGTGGCCAGGAGGCTGGGAACCGCTGTGATACAATATTGTTAACTAGAGCCACCAACGCCATTTACTGTTCTTCATCTTCATCAGCACCATTTTCATCCAAGTCCCCATCACCTCTCATTCGTAGAGGTTTCTGAACCACCTCCCTTCCTTCACTCTTAATCCCTTTCAATCCATTTCCTACACAATGGTCAGAGGGACCACTTTAAAACACAAATGCCATCATATTGTTCTCTTGTCAAAAATCCTTTAATAGCTCCCTATTTCCCTCAGAATATTGTCCAGATTCCACGGCCTGACTTTCAAGGATCATCAAGGTCTATTCCTTTCTGTCCTTCTAGGCAATCTTCAGCTACTCTAATGCCTCTGTCACTGAACTCCAGCCACTTTGCCTTTCTACAGCTCAATTAAGCCAAATCTCTACTGTCTCAGGGACCTCCTTTCAGCTTTTTCTTTACCTGCCAGTTCCTACTCATCACTCAGGTCACAGCTTGGACAGAACTTCCTCCAGAACACCTCCATGACCTCATGATATGATCTGATTGTTACATGCTCTCAAGGCATCTCATACACACACACCTCTCTTAATTTCACATTCGCCACACAGCAACTTGCTTAATGACTCCCTTCCCATCTAGAATAAAAATCCCATGTGTCTCCATGATTCACTGTCATATTTCCAGTGCTTAGTAGAGTGGTCTAGTGGCTATTCAATAAATATTTGTTGGGTAAACACTTAATTGCTAATGCAAACCAAACCTTGATCACAAGACTAATTTTTTAACAAGATGGAAACGTTCATTTTTAAGTCAAGAGCTTAAAAAGAAGAACCAGGTTTTACTCCCCAGCATGCCTGAGACAGGTATAAAATGTGTTGGTACTGAATGTAGGGAAGAATAAATGCTGAGTTACAGGCCTTTTAGAAGCTGTAGGCTTGGAGGGAAAAAGTTGACAGGTACCCATGTACTGAAAACCTTTTTACTGGCTTTATCAAGGCATCTCATACACACACACCTCTCTTAATTTCACATTCGCCACACAGCAACCTGCTTAATGACTCCCTTCCCATCTAGAATAAAAACCCCATGTGTCTCCATGATTCACTGTAATATTTCCAGTGCTTAGCAGAGTGGTCTAGTGGCTATTCAATAAATATTTGTTGGGTAAACACTTAATTGCTAATGCAAACCAAACCTTGATCACAAGACTAATTTTTTAACAAGATGGAAACGTTTATTTTTAAGTCAAGAGCTTAAAAAGAAGAACCAGGTTTTACTCCCCAGCATGCCTGAGACAGGTATAAAATGTGTTGGTACTGAATGTAGGGAAGAATAAATGCTGAGTTACAGGCCTTTTAGAAGCTGTAGGCTTGGAGGGAAAAAGTTGACAGGTACCCATGTACTGAAAACCTTTTTACTGGCTTTAGATTTCTGGGCCTGAGAGGACCTGTGAATTAATAACAAGGCACACATTCCTTCTGCCCCAAGGGTGCCTCCAAAATGGGGGAAAAACTCAGATTCAGAGAAGCAAGACCTGCAGTGTGCGCAGCAGACCAAGGCTCCTAGGCAGGCCTTCAACACGCTGTCTGCTGGCTTCCAGGGTTAGGAGAGGCTGCCTTCTAATGCTTATTACAATGGAGGAGCCACCAGATTATTCCATTAAATCATACCAGGAGGGAAATGTTGATCACAGAAGAGGGGCTCTGACCTACAGTGACCTTACACTGCTGACACAGCTGTGCAAGCGTGGCCGAGAGCAAAAAAGTTGACAGGTACCCATGTACTGAAAACCTTTTTACTGGCTTTAGATTTCTGGGCCTGAGATGACCTGTGAATTAACAACAAGGCACACATTCCTTCTTCCTCCAAAACGGGGGAAAAACTCAGATTCAGAGAAGCAAGACCTGCAGTGTGTGCAGCAGACCAAGGCTCCCAGGCAGGCCTTCAACACGCTGTCTGCTGGCTTCCAGGGTTAGCAGAGGCTGCCTTCTAATGCTTATTACAATGGAGGAGCCACCAGATTATTCCATTAAATCATACCAGGAGGAAAATGTTGATCACAGAAGAGGGGCTCTGACCTACAGTGACCTTACACTGCTGACACAGCTGTGCAAGCGTGGCCGAGAGCCCAGAGCAGAGCGCATCAGTCACTCCAGGAAGCAAGCCACGAAGGAGGAGGGAGGGAAAGCTAAAAACATAACCGAGTCCCCAAAACCCAGAAGAAAAACTTTCACTTGGCTTGAGCAGGTATTAGAAAATTTATTCAACTAATAAATGTTAGTTGAGCACCTACTATATACCAATAATGCGGTCAAGGAATCTATAAAAGGAAACAAAAATCAATACCCAAATATGTAAAATGGAAGCTGTGCTAGGCATTTGGGTGTCAATTTTTATTTCTCTTTTCAAATTCCTTGATAGTACAGCGATCAGCATATAGTAGGTGCTTAACAAGTGTGTGTTTGTGGTACGTACTTGAAAACAAATGCATGGACAGTGAGAATATGAAGAGATTTGACCCAGAGAAGAACAGGGAGAGGTTCCCTGAGAGAGTGATGCTTGAGGTGACCCAGGCAATGTGAGAGAAGGTGAGGAGAAAGGGAGAAGGGGCATTCCATCCCCAGGAAAGGAGGCATACAGCCCCTGCAGCAGAAGGGGGCCGAGTGAGTCAGAGGGACCGAATGGGGGCCCCTGAACCCAGAGTGGAGAGAATCTGGTAAGCTGGCCAGCCGGCCGGCTGGGTAATCTGAAGCGAGGCCGGCAGGCAGCCAGGGGCCAGACCCACTGACCTTCCCAGGTCATGGGAAGCTTTGCCTTCATTCTGAGAGCAATGAGAAGAAATTGGAGGACTCTGAGAAGGTGAGCACCTCCATCAGACCTGAAATGTGGAAAGACCATTCTGGCTGCAACGGCATTAAAAGATCTCCACTTTTGGCATTGTAGTGGAGACAGTGCCGTGGAGAGCCTCTCGGTGAAAACGACTACCAAAGCTGGATTTTTAAAACGAGGCCATGAACTGTCGACAAAGTGCAGAACCCACAGAGGAGGAACACACTCACAGAGCAATGAAGCCAGCTTCTGCCTCTGAGGCACTGGCTCAGCCCTAGTTTCCTTAAACTCCTGTGCAGATGGCTACTCAAGGAAGAAAGGAATGCGATCAGTCCTGGAGCCTACATATTGGCTGCTAAGTCGCTTCAGTCGTGCCCAGCTCTGTGTGACCCCATAGACGGCAGGCCATCAGGCTCCTCTGTCCCTGGGATTCTCCAGGCAAGAATACTGGGGTGGGTTGCCATTTCCTTCTCCAAGGCATGCATGCATGCTAAGTCGCTTCAGTTGTGTCCGACTCTGTGCCACCCCATGGACAGCAGCCCACCAGGCTCCCCTGTCCACGGGATTCTCCAGGCAAGAATACTGGAGTGGGTTGCCATTTCCTTCTCCATATTGGAGACCCCAGCAACAAGCTGATGTCCCATGTTGCCACAGCTTCCAATAAAGAAGGGTGAGAAATAAATCTATTGCATGGAAAAAAAAAAAAAAAAACAGTAAGGAAACTTGGTGTTTGGTAGAGAAGGAAAATATACCTCCAATCCTCACCTGGATTGTGTTTATTTGTGATTATGTTTTTTCCAAATTTATATGCCTCACTTGGATTGCCAAGGAGAAATTTTGACTTAAAGAGGTCTCTGGTTATTAGTGTCCCCCAGGTAAACCACAGCAAGAAATTTTTATTTTCTTTGGAAAAAAATAAAAACTTTAATTCAAGGCTAAAAATATCTAACAACTAACAAAGTTGAAAGGGAAATAAAGTTAAAAAATAATAATAACAGGGACTTCCCCGGTGGTTCAGTGTTGAAGACTTTACTTTCCAATGCAGGGTGTGTGAGTTTGATACGTGGTCAGGGAGCTAGGATCCCACATGCCTCGTGGCCAAAAAAATTTAAATAGTCAGTTCTAATGAGGTAGATGAACCTAGAGCCTATTATACAGAGTGAAGTAAGTCAGAAAGAGAAAGAGAAAGATCATATATTAACGCCTACATATGGAATCTAGAAAGATAGTACCAATGAATTTATTTGCAGGGCCGCAATGGAGAAACAGACATAGAGAACAGGCTTATGGACACGGGAGCGGGTAGGAAGGAGAGGGCGAGGTGTATGGAGAGAGTAACACAGAAACTTACATTACTATAAGTAAAATAGACAGCCAATGGGAATTTGCTGTGTGACTCAGGGAACTCAAACAGGAGCTCTGTAACAACCGAGAGGAGTGGGATGGGGAGGGAGATGGGAGGGAGGGTCAAGAGGGAGGGGACATATGTGTACCTATGGCTGATTTATTTTGATATTTGGCAGAAACCAACACAATTCGGTAAAGCAATGATCTTTCAATTTAAAGAATAAATAAATAAAATCAGGAAAAAAGATAAAGAAAGAAAGAAAACACAAGCAATATTGCCACAAATTCAATAAAGACTTTTAAAATGGTTTTCATCAAAGAAAATCTTTAAAAAATAATAGTGACAATAAAATGCACAAGGAATCATGGTCACCGAAACAGAAACAGCAGAATTAGTCTCACAAACATTCTCCCTGTTGGAGTTATCCAACAAAGAATATTAACTCTCATATTTAATATGTTCAAAAATAGAATGCTTGAAATATGATCAAGAAACCAAAAAAACTTTAAAAATTATATTTGAATAAGAATCCTATGGAATTTCTGAAAATAAATAATATAATGATTAAAATAAAAAATTTCATTCAATGAGTCAAACAGTACATTAGATGTTGTTAAAGAGGAAAACTGGCTGGAAAATAAGTTCAAAGAAATTAACCAGGATGAATCCCTAAAACCAAAAGGATAGAAAATATGAGAGTTTATGAGACATGGAGAATATGAAGTCTAACATACATTAGCTGATACTTCAGAGAGATAATAGGATATATGGGAAAAATACAAAAATTTAAAAGAATGATGAATGAGAAATGCTTTAAAATTGGTATTAAAAATACCAAACTCCAGATCCAGGAAAACTAATTTCTAGCTATATAAACAAACTCATTCCAAAGTATAACACTGAGAAATACAGAATATCAATGAAAAAGAGATGATCTTAAAGGCCCCCAGAGAGAAAAGCAACAGAATGCCTATAAAGGAACAACAGCAAGACTGAGAGGCAACCCTTATAGCTATCACAGTGGGAAAAGAACTAGAACTCTATGTCTAGGGAAACTTCCAAGTTTCAGAATAAAATTAGAGACCTTACCAACAAAATTTCTTATGATTAATAATAAAAGATTTACCTGACGGAGAAGAAAAACATATATGGAAGATCAAAGATGACAGGAGAAGTGATAAGTTATTTCCACTGTGATAAGAAAACACAACACGAAATTTGCCACCTTAACTACTTTTATGTTAAAGTATAGTAGTGTTGATGAACTTTTATTAATAAAATCATATGAATAAATACTGACTGCTTAAAACAATAATAAGGTCTAATTTGTGGAATTACCAGAAAAAAAGGCAAAACTGAAGTATCACACAATTCTAGCATAATATTTAAGAAGGAAGTGGCAGTGTCTTTTAAAATCTTTTATTATTCAGAAGGACTGTGAAGATATTAACTTCAGATTTTTATTAAGTTAAATATGTATGATAGAATATCTAACTAGCCACTAGTAGAATCATATATAAAATGTATAACTTTCAAACTAATAAAGGGGAAAAGCAAGTGAGAAAATTGAAGGCAATTCAAAAGAAAGAAAAAAGGACAGAAAAATCAGAGTGTTGAGGAAAATGCACATCTAAAATGATACAAATAAGTTCAGAACATCAGCGATCACAATAAAATGTAATATTGATGAACATTACTGTCAAGTTAATAATAAAAAGGTACTACCTTAAACTGATTAAAGGCATCTATTTTTTAAATCCGATACATAATATAGATCACCATTTTTATGCAACACTGGTCTAGAATCCTAGCTAAGGCAGTAAGATAAAGAGAAAAAGAATTAGAGAGAAACANATCACAATAAAATGTAATATTGATGAACATTACTGTCAAGTTAATAATAAAAAGGTACTACCTTAAACTGATTAAAGGCATCTATTTTTTAAATCCAATACATAATATAGATCACCATTTTTATGCAACACTGGTCTAGAATCCTAGCTAAGGCAGTAAGATAAAGAGAAAAAGAATTAGAGAGAAACAAAGCTTTCTATATTTACAGATACTATAATTGTCTACTTAGCAATTTCAAAGGGCTCAACAGCAAACAGACTCTACAAGGGCACCGATGGAAGCAGCAAGACCACTGGGGTGTGCTAACACAATGATCCAGGCGTGAGGTGATGAGAGCTGTAAACAGGAAGTTGGTAGTGAAGATGGAAAGATACGGATGAATTTGAGAGACATTTAAGAGGGGAAAAGTTTAGGACTTGATTGTAGATTATATAGGGGAGAAGGCCAACAAAACAAGAACTGTCAAAAAAATCCCATTTGTCCACCTCAAACAACATGCTGAGCTACTGGTCAGTGAGAAGAAGGGACGTCATGAGCTAGGTTCTGGCTATGCTAACTTTGGTTGTCTTTGAAATACAAAATATTTCAAGTAGACTATCAGATACACAGATCTGGAACTTGGTGAGGAGGTCAAGCTGGATTTCTGCGTGATCTGCACAGACTCTATAGCTGAAGAAATAGGTTTGAATTCAGTCACCTAGGGATAGGGAACTGAGTTAAAGGAAGATTGGGCCAAAATGAGCACTGAGGACCTCCAAAGGGTCTGAGAAGTATAAGGGATACTAAAGAGTTCTATGCTATAAACATCAAGGGGAGAAAGGAAGAGAGAGAGGTTAGCAATATAAAAGGCTATATAAAAAGCTCATGAAGGGAACTGAGTTAAAGGAAGATTGGGCCAAAATGAGCACTGAGGACCTCCAAAGGGTCTGAGAAGTATAAGGGATACTAAAGAGTTCTATGCTATAAACATCAAGGGGAGAAAGGAAGAGAGAGAGGTTAGCAATATAAAAGGCTATATAAAAAGCTCATGCTACCCGGGATATTCTGAACTGTTGACATAAGAGTGTTACTATCTACGGCTTGTTCACAAAATACATTTGATTGTGGACAAGCTCTTCATTTTATCAGCCCTAAGGTACCCAAGACTGGCAGCTCTGCCCTCCCTCCAGAATGCCCACCTGGTAGGAAATAACAATTAATGATACTATTTAGCTTAGCATAAAATGATACAAATAAGTTCAGAACATCAGCGATCACAATAAAATGTAATATTGATGAACATTACTGTCAAGTTAATAATAGGAAGGTACTACCTTAAACTGATTAAAGGCATCTATTTTTTAAATCCGATACATAATATAGATCACCATTTTTCTTCAACATTGGTCTAGAATCCTAGCTAAGGCAGTAAGACAAGGAGAAAAAGAATTAGAAAGAGAGGAGCAAAGCTTTCTCTATTTACAGATACTATAACTGTCTACTTAGCAAACTCAAAGGGCTCAACAGCAAACAGACTCTACAAGGTCACCGATGGAAGCAGCAAGATCACTGGGGTGCGCTAACACAGTGAGCCAGGCGTGAGGTGACGAGAGCTGTAAACAGGAAGTTGGTAGTGAAGATGGAAAGATGCGGATGAATTTGAGAGACATTTAAGAGGGGAAAAGTTTAGGACTTGGTTGTAGATTATATGGGGGAGAAGGCCCACAAAACAAGAACTGTCAAAAAATCCCATTTGTCCACCTCAAACAACATGCTGAGTTACTGGTCAGTGAGAAGAAGGGATGTCATGAGCTAGGTTCTGGCTATGCTAACTTTGGTTGTCTTTGAAATACAAAATATTTCGAGTAAACTATCAGATACACAGATCTGGAACTTGATGAGGAGGTCAAGCTGGATTTCTGCATGATCTGCACAGACTCTATAGCTGAAGAAATAGGTTTGAATTCAGTCACCTAGGGAGAGGGAACTGAGTTAAAGGAAGATTGGGCCAAAATGAGCACTGAGGACCTCCAAAGGGTCTGAGAAGTATAAGGGATACTAAAGAGTTCTATGCTATAAACAGCAAGGGGAGAAAGGAAGAGAGAGAGGTTAGCAATATAAAAGGCTATATAAAAAGCTCATGCTACCTGGGATATTCTGAACTGTTGACATAAGAATGTTACTATCTATGGCTTGTTCACAAAATACATTTGATTGTGGACAAGCTCTTCATTTTATCACCCCTAAGTATCCAAGACTGGCAGCTCTGCCCTCCCTCCAGAATGCCCACCTGGTAGGAAATAACAATTAATGATACTATTTAGCTTAGCAAACTGTGATTTGGAAAAATGTTCTTCTGAGGACAATTTCACCTGTAGACAAGAATGCATATCAGCATATTGCACTCTGATGCTCAAATCAAGTGACCGACACTATCTGCAACCTAGGGTAATACGGGTCTCTAGACCCTTATATTAACAGATCGTTGAGCAGTGACTATATATTTTTAAAAACTTGTCCAAAACTGCAACCAATAATTCATGGTTGCTAAAACATATATGGGGTTAAAAAAAACAGTAAATGTTGTGATTGTAGAATAACGCTTAGCAGAGATGATATACTGAAACAAACAAACAAACCTGAAGAGATTACTCAAAGTGAGGTTCTATAGGCTGTGTGTTTCCTCACCCAATTAAATACGGGTAGTTTATGTCTTTGAATCTTACAGGGGGTAACCAAAAAGGGTTGTGGGGGTTTATGCAACACACGTGTTTCCACTTTAAGTATGGAATTACTATAATCTAAAACACAAATGCTTTGTAGAACAATAAGCACTCTACTGGTACTCAGAGTCCTTTACTCCCATCCTGGGCTGTGTAACTAATTAACTCTGGGATTAGCAATTCTGTCACTTTCCACGGAGCTGCCCATCTCAGGCGGCACTGGACAGTCACAGCTCCGTCTACAGCCAGCTCTGCACTCAGGCCCAGTGACCCCTCCGCATTAGACCAGGCAGCTGCCCCCAACCCCTCACGAGGCACAGGGCACGAGTGCAATGACGAGACACTCCCATCCAGCGCGAGCACGCTGCCCCACGCGAGCACCGTCAGTTAGACGCCCTTCGAGGACTTCGTAATACGCTCAGAATGCCTCTCCCTTCAAGCTAATCTTTCTCCTAGCCTCCCCTGTGCTCTCAGTGCTTCAGCCACACTAGTCTTCCCTGTCTGTGCCCATGAGTGTATTCAATTGTGTCCGACTCTTTGCCATCATGTGGAGTGCAGCCGGCCAGGCACCTCTGTCCATGAAGTTTTCCAGGCAAGAATATTGGAGTGGGTTGCCATTTTCTACTCCAGAGGACCCACCCCACCCAGGGATCACACCCCTGTCTCCTGCGTCTCCTGCATTGGCAGGCAGATTCTTTATCACGACATCACCTGGAAGTCCAAGTCTTCTCTAACCTTTTGGAAAAAAAAAAAAAAGACAACTCTTTGAAGTGCTTTCTCATCCAAGCTCACTTGCTCAGACTCTCCCCCCCTTAAGGACTCTTCCTTCCATCCCTGTGGGGCTGGACTATCCCCATCCTTCACACCTCAGTGTAAATGTCACCTCATCAGACTCCTCACAACAGCACTGTGAAGTAATCCCAATTTTAGATGAGGAAACTAAGTCACAGAGGTTAGGCCACTGGCCCACAATATACAAGCAGTTATTGGAATTATTTACTGCAGTGCCAGACCACCTATCTCAACTACTTATTTAATTCCCTTACCTGCATTTATCATGGTTTGCAGTGACTTGATGTTTATTTTTTAATTTATTTTTTGTCTCCCATGGTATTATACAAGGGAAGCATGGGGGCAGGGCTTCATCTGTCTTGTTTACCACAGTATCCTAGCATAGAACTTCCAAATAGTAAGACTCAAAAATGTTTACTGAATGAATGAAAAATACAGCTGAATTGAATGAATGTCTTTGCACCTGGCTGTGTTAGGCGAGTAGATCTGAGACACAGAGGAACTAGTTTGGAGAACTGAAGGAAAGTGATCTTATGTACCCCATAACTAAGTCCTTTTTAACTTCCCATCTGTCCCAAAGACACAATAAGGAACAACTGAGTAACATATTAGGTTGGCCAAAATTTTGTTCCCGTTTTTCCATACAATCTTACTATTACTCAGTTCAGTTCAGTTGCTCAGTCATGTCCGACTCTTTGCGACCCCATGAATCGCAGCACGCCAGGCCTCCCTGTTCATCACCATCTCTCGGGTACTTCCCATTAAGGAAACAAGTTCTACTTGGGGTGATGCCTGCCTTAAGTGTATTTGAAAGAGATCAGAGAGTACATTGAGTCCTTTGACTCAGTTCAGCATCCCCAACAATTAGGTGAGCCTGGTGAATTTCACCCCTCTGGCAAACTAGACCCTTTCTTATATTGCATGTTCATATTTAGTTACAAGGGATTTGCAAGCACATTTCACAAACCTACATATTTATCAGTAAACTGATCTACCACCCAAGTCATTCTCTGAGGAACTGTCAACCTTAGCATTTGACAGAAACAGTTATTTTTGTGCAAAGGCTAAGATTCTGTCAGCAAGCTAACTCCTAGACTTCAAACGAGGAGTTAACAGAAAAAGGAAATCTTTCACTGCTTCAACCTGAAAGAATGAATATGCTGTGTCCTCATGGCTTTTTCCCTTATCTATCTATAGCATCTTGTTCTGCAAAATTAAACCATTTCAAGGGACAATGGAAGCAAATAAGACCAGCATTTGACCCTATGCTGTAACCAGAGTGTGAGATTGGAAACAAACAGAAAGCAATTGGCTCAGCTTCTGAGGGATGGTGGGGGAAAGGCAGTCCAGGAGTATACCCTGGCAAAGAGCAACCCACAGGATAAGTGATTCACATGCAGATGCCTGGAAATCACTCAAAGCCTGATCCCTCTGCTCACAGTGGCCTCCTGGCTAGATATTAGGAAAGAGGCTAAACTCTGGGAGAGGTTTGGCTGGTTCACCAAAGATCTCCTAAATGCGAAATACCTTGCTCCTCATCAGTTTTCAGTTCCCAGGACCTCACAGTAATGGTTGATACTACTGACATGCCCTCCTGGAAATGTTCCCTTTCCTGGCCCCTCCCTGTAATGCCAATTCTTCCTGTTTCCTTTCCTCATCCTCCTTCCCCAGGACTCTCCCCTCATCATCCTTCCAATATGCTAATCATTCTGAGTTTTATAGCATTGCTCACCTTGTGCTACAGCTTCAAATGCCTCTTTCTACCAAAGGAGATCAATTTCTACCAAAACCGTATCTCCATTCTCCACTCCCCTGAAGTCCGAATCTGTATCTAACAGCCTGCTGTGCATTTCCATCTGGCTGTGCCAGTAAATACCACCAGTTTCACATGTCCCAAACACATCGTCTTCTCCCCCAAACCTCCTCCTCCCTTCACTCATCATGCTGATGAGCAAAACCTGATAAAAGGGACCACAAAGTGCAGTGTCAGATCAGCTGATGGTCCCCCTCCATCAATTTCATTCACATGTTCAATTAGTTTGGGCAATCCTGCCATCTGTAAACCCTTCCCTTCTTGCTTCCCTTCTTCTCCAGCCTCACTGTGACTATCTCAGTTCAAGTCTTCTCACCTGGGTTATTACAGTAGCTTCATTACTGAGCTCCTGCCTCCCCTCCTCCATCGCCCATGTACTAACCTTGTGCTGTGTTGTGCTTAGTCGTTCAGTCATGTCTGACTCTTTGCAACCCCGTGGACTGTAGCCTGCCAGGCTCCTCTGTCCATTGGGATTCTCCAGGCAAGAACACTGGAGTGTGTTGCCATGCCCTCCTCCAGGGGATCTTCCCAAGCCAGGGATCAAACGCAGGTCTCCCACATTGCAGGCAGATTCTTTACTGTCTGAGACACCAGGGAAGCCCTCGTACTAACCTTACTTCTGCACTAATCTTTCTAAAACATTAATCTAATCATGTTAACCCCCTGCTTTAGAATTGTGATGGCTCCCCACTGCCATAAACAGCAGTTTCCAAAACTGTCCCTATGAGAAAAAATGTTTAAGTATGATTTGCATGCCTGTTTATATCCACCTAGTACTCTAAGTCAAATGTTATACAGTTTAACTTCTTCATCTTAGGACAAAATTAAGAAACTTTAATATTTTCATCTGATCCCAGGGGATGAGTCTGTACCCTCCCACCCAGAAAAGCACCCTGTGCTCTGACTGAGGAGAGCAGCATCTATGCCAGTACCCCCAAGCACAGATGGTGACGTCAGACTCCTTGGTCTGACTTTCAAGGTGTTTCACGATCTAGCTCCAACTCCTCACTTCAAACACATCCTCCCTCATCCACCACCGCAGCCTCACCCACTAGCCATGGTTCCACAAAAGTGCTGTTCATTGGTGGGCACAGGATAAAATAAAGAACTGAGACTTTGATGTCAGATTCCTCCCTGCCAACATCTAACTGCGTGACCGAGAGTCACTTTCTATATCTCTCTGGGCCTCAATTTCTCTTTCTGTAAAATGAATATAAAATTAATTTAACAATACTGACCCTGGGCAGGGTTGTCGTGAGTATTCAGTGAGGTACAATGAAGACAGGTACACACAAAGGAGAGGCTTTATAAAGGGCCCTCAGCCTAAGCTCTGTATCATATGTTGTTCCTTCTACTTGGAGCTTTTGATTCTCCTTTCTTCCATGGGCAGAATTCATAAATACCTTTCAATGTCTAGTTTAAAAGATCACTTCCTCTGAGAAGAATGACAGATCCTCCTGAGGCGGAGTCTGTCATTCAAACCTGTCTGCCCCCAGAAACCATTTGCAAGCTTCTGCTGAATCATATCTCATTGCTTATTCCAGGCATGCTGGCATTTGATTGCTGGCATGCATGTTTGTCTTGCCCACTGAACTGCCACTACATGAGGAAGTCTGACATTAATTTAAGAATTCCCCACACTTAACAAAGTCCTTAGCACATAATAGGTGCTCAATAAAAGTTTATCAATATCTCCATATACAAAGGAGAAAGAAAGCTGTTTTAAAGTGCATGTATACGTGCAATTTCATGTTATAATAAGGACAATTTACTTAATGATTTTCAAAGTGCTTTCACATATGTTTGTAAGAAACAGGCTCTTACCTCCCCTCTGCCCTATAGAAACTCATTAAATAGATAATAAATTAAAGAAAAGTAACCTCTTGATGATATCCATTTGATGACAGTTTTCTCCATTCTGATCTGATGCCAAGTTAACGTTATCATAAAATAATTCCTTGAACTGCAATTGTGAAGTTTACTGAGCCATTACTGTCATCAAAAAGTGAAATTATATTTAAAGCTGAAAACCAAGGCTCACACAGGAAAAAATGGCATTAATATGCAAACAAATTACATGCAAGAAAAACAGGAATAGCACTATGACCAGCATGCCGACCCATCCTCAACATAAACAGATGATTACATTTTAATATTTATTCATATGTGAACAATGAAAACAAATCACACTGGCAGGTACCTTCGAGTTAAATTCATATTTGTTTAAAAAGGCAGAGGCTTATGTATTCTCTCTGACTGCAGGCTACACTGGGCATGCCTGAGCTTTATGCGTACAGCCTTGCTGCCTAACATATTCATGACCTGAAGGATAGGCTAGTATATAATATTTACATAAGAAGAAATTGAACTGGTGGAAAGATGAAGTGGAGGCGGGGGAGGGAAGGGGGAGGCCAGGACAGGAAGAATAAAGCAAGATGCAAAATAAACAGGCAAAAGCGGGCATCAGGGAGCATGGAGTCATCTGCTGCTGCAGGCAATTAGAGAAAGGGCAAGGACGCCACACAGCCAGGCTAGCGGGCGTCTGCTCGAGGTGAGAGCTGCGCTCCTCCCAGCCTGTGTCAATGGAGCAGCAGCCCCGGTGCAGACGAACAGCTCGGTGCCTGCCACGGCCGGGGGAGGGCTGGGGAGCAGGGAGACCCCTGGAGACCCTGCTGCTCCCGTGAGGATGCTCAGTGCACTCCTCTATCCCTGACTTGTTTCCAAAGTATGTGAGCTCGGCTGGGCCGGCCCCACAACAGCTTTCCTTCGTTCTTAGGAGATCATGCAGACAAAGCCAGGATAGCAGGGGCAGCTTCACCATGCTGGGGGGGACACCCTTCCTGAAAACTCCTGCTCCAAGTCTTCACTGTCTTCACTGAAGCCCTGCTGTGCTTAGGGGTGGATGATAGCACTTCCACCCACACAGCCTCGCGCCTCTCAGCAGCCCCAGCAGCTCACAGCAGCCCCAGCAGCTCGCAGCAGCTGACCCTTCCAGCCAGAGTTGCTCCCTCTCGGGACAGCTCCTCCTGGCCAACCCCACTCACATTCGCATGGTCCAGTTCCAGTTCTTGAATCTGCTTATTCAGATGAGGTGGAATGTGAAGCTTGCCCTACTGATTCTTGGCTGTGACCTTTGAGCTTGAATCGAGCCTCAGCGTCCTCATTTGTGAAAGAGGGATAGATGTGCTGTCCCATTTCTTACTGAAGGAGTGCCTCTTATGTGGGGCTTCCCAGGTGGCACTAGTGGTAAAGAACCCACCTGCCAATGCAGGAGGCACAGAGACATGGGTTTGATCCCTGAGTCAGGAAGAGCCCCTCAAAGAAAGCATGGCAACCCACTCCAGCACTCTTGCCTGGAGAATCCCATGGACAGAGGAGCCTGGCAGGCTACAGTCCATGGGGTTGCCAAGAGCTGGACATGACTGAGCAACTGAGCATACCTACTATGTGCTGGGTGCTGTTCTCAGTGCTTGAGAACAAAATAGTGCTTAGAACAAAATAATCAGACACATGGAGCTGACGCTCTAGCAGGGAGAGGGCTAGCATAACATGTGATCAGTTCCACGAGGAGGAAAACTGACAAAAAGCAGAGTGAACAGGAGGGCAATCAAGAGTGCCAGGGGCAGTGGGTGCCATCATACACAGGGGAGTGAGGAGGCATTTGAATTAAGCTGTAAGAGAGGTCAGCGGGGAGCAAGTGGGTGTCTGGGGAAGGGTACAAACGCCCTGCAGGGGGAGCTTGAGGCACAGCAGGGAGGCCTGTGAGGCCTCTCATGGAGTGAGAGAAGGAGATGAAGTCAGGAGATGAGCATGTGTGTGAAGGCTGATGGAAGTAACGGGTGAAGTGCACTAAGCAGGGAATCAGAGCTGGGGGTGCTTGCTATGCAACAGGCTCTGTCCAGCTGCCAGACGCCCATTAGTTCATCCGTTTGCACAACCACCCTGAAAGGCTTGTTGCTTGTTCAGTACATGCCTGTTTTATACACCAGGAAACTGAGTTTCGGGCAGATTAAGTAATCTGTCCAAAGTCATAAACCTTAGTAATCGGTAGTGGTAGGATTCAAATGCAGAATTCAAACTCAAGCAGCCTAGGTCCAGAGATGGTGCCTTTAAGCCCAGAGCTGACCGCCTCCCCAGCCAAGGGTGTGGATGAGCGTGGTGAAGGAGGAGCATGTGACAGCAGAGCAGCCCTCTGGAGAGGGCTAAAAGGAGGAGGAGGAGAAGGAAGCAAGAACTAAGCAGGTCTGAAAAGACTAGTAGAGCAGGCAAGGAACAGAGAGAGCTGGGCACACAGCTGCTTGGGCCAAGGGGCCTGACCATACACACAAGGCAAGTGGGAATTGCAGACACAGCGGGGGCCACACAAGGGGCCAGCAAGAGACCCAGATGAATTCATGGGGCTGTAAATACTCCCTCCACTGAGGGCCTCAGAAAGCACTGACGCCTCTTCCTAAAAATTACAGAGCAAGAAGCGTGTCGTATAGCATGAACAGTAAACCAAACTCGGAGCATGAATCAAGACACAAAACTTTTACTTTCTACTTTAATTTTGAGTGTTTGAAACAAGAACCCTTTCTGTCTCTACTAGGTGAAAACATAATAACAGCTAACAGATTTATTTTGCTTGTGGAATAAATATCAGATAGTACAGAGAAACTGTGTGCATATAATCTCATTTCACCATCAGAACACTAGGATAAAGCTGGTTTATCCTCATTCACAATGAGGAAACTGAGGCTCAGAGAGCCTGGGTCACTCACTAAGGCAGGTGCTTATGGGGACGGAAGTGTGCAGAGTAAGCACTGCCCGTCACTGAGCCAACGCTGCCCAAGACAGAGTTAGCATAGCCACGTCCCACAGCAACCCCTGCGTTCCAGCCTACAGCAGGGCCAGGCTTCATAAGCAGCACAGACATGCGGACGCCAATGCTGTTGCAGCCTGGGCTCTTGATCTTCTCTCGTTTCAGAAGTCAGGCTTATAGGAACTCTGCAGTGTTTTACGTGCCTGGCCACGGGAGGGGTGCCCTTACGGGAATGTCCATCATGTGGATAAGGGAAGCACAGGCTACGCAGACTCTAATTCCACAGACTCGGAAACCCTGGGGATCTGCTCAGCTGGCTGTCTGAGCTTCAGGATAAAAGTCACTGCAAGGGGTTTTGTGGAGAATCTCAACACCCAGAACAGAATCACTTCAGCTCCTTCTGAGTATTCCCCACTATGCACTATACCTCCCAGGGTCTCAGTCGTTCAAGAAAAGCCCAGTGGATATTGGTCACGTTTTTGGCCACGCAGCATTTCTGGACACATTTCCTACAATTTAGCATTCTCCACATTTTTCCCCTCTGACAGAAGCTCAAACCTGCTCCGCGGTAACTATGGTACAGGTATGTGCCAGAGACACCCACACAGACTTCGACTCAGGAGCCAGTGGCACAAGAAGAGGGGACAGGAAAATCATTTTCTTTGGCTGACACTGAAGGTGAAGCTCCAACACTGTGGCCACCTGATGCGAAGAGCTGACTCACTGGACAAGATCCTGAAGATGGAAAAGACTAAAGGAGGAGGAAAAGGGGTAACAGAGGATGAGATGGTTGGATGGCATCATTGATTTGATGGACATGAGTTTGAGCAAGCTCCAGGAGTTGGTGATGGACAGGAAAGCCTGGCGTGCTGCAGTCCATGGGGTCACAAAGAATCAGACACGACTGAGCAAATGAACTGAACTGAACTGATGTGCTAGAAATGAACAGTCCTTTTAAAAATTCCAGTCCTTCTCAACAAGTTTTCTTCCTCTCTTACCCAACTGCATCCTGCATATTGATACAGGAAAACCCCTAGCCCCTGTAAATGCTCATGTGCAGTGTGCACAAAGAAAAGATGGTAAGGAACAACTAATGGATCCGCTGTAACTGTGCACATGAGGAAAGAAGACAAAGGAATAACAGGAAACAGAAGCACAATACCAGACACAATAAGCTCCGAAAGCAATAATTATATTAACGATTTCCTACCAGCTGGCTTAGAAATCTCAAAGCACTGAAAGAGCTATCTACCATTCAGAAATAAAATGTCCTCTTAGTGTGCAGAAATACCACTATTACTTCCCAATGTCCTTGAGGCTCTGTGGAAGAGAATTCATCATGAAAGAGTCTAGAATGAGCAAGATCTACCTTACCTCAGCATGAGGTCCCAAACACTGCTTGCTGGTCAGCCTATATTTCTGTTCATGAGAAAAGATTCAAGGTTATGTCTGGGTCACCTTAAAGACATCTCCTAGTCCCCAAAATGCACTTCATCCAACAGACATTTTTTGAGTTATCAATTATGTTATATATTCTATGCTGGGAGCACAGCAGAGAATAACAGATTATCCCTCTTCTTAAGAAGCTAAAAATCACTTAGAGTTCCAATAGCACTGAATTTGTACTGAATGAAGATCTGGGGCCTTTGCAAGATGAGAGACCTTCAGGTAGAAAAGAAGAAAGCAAATGTACAAATGCCCTGTGTTCCACTGGAAGAGACAGACAAAGACTAAGAGAGATAAGACAAGGAAGGAGGGAGGGAGGGAGGGAAAGCAGAAGGGAGGGATGGATAGAAGAGACAGAAATCAAAAGGACAAATTGAGGCATAAGATATGACACACAGAAAAAACATTTTTGTTAGATCTAAAGCTCTCACTTGGAGATGGGATAAGATATCATGGCCTAATCTGGAATTACAATATTTGAATCCTTGAACACTTCCAAGACTCACAATTGTCCCCTGCTGTTTTTCAAATAATTGACAAGTATCCCTTGAATTTGGAAGAATACCCCTTAGACTTCAATACACAATCTTCACCTTGACTATCCGACAAAGTAGAGGAATTGAAACAGATCCTTCAATTTTAAAATAGCCTAAGTGACATATGCCTTGTGACATGGTTTAAAACACTCATCTCTTTCTATTCATCAACTGAAATATCAAAGAATTCTCCTAAAAAGGAGAATCTCAAATGATTACCCATTTCAGCAGACTTTGAGTATGAAGCTTCCAGAGTCTTCATCAAAATGTTGAGTTACAGACTTCTACCTGGGGGGACACCATCCTCCAAGTAAACAAGTTCATACCATAATTTGTTGACATGACCCATGGCTCCAGAGGTGGATGAGACCATAAGTGCACAATCTATGTATTCATTCCCGTGGTCACACTATTTAAGATCTTAGCACATGACCAGATAGTTCTTAGCACAGGATTTTGGTATAACAACAGGGAACCTAGAATTGCTTAAGCTAGTAGAATATGAATCTGAAGTTCTGGAAGCTTCCACATTGGACAACTTGCCTCAGAAGGCTACCAACAAAAGGAAAGCAGAGCCAAGATCTAGAGAGACAAAGACTAGCTGAATGGCACCAAGCATCTGGATCCAGCCATACCTAAGGCCAACCACCCCTGACATTTTTCAATAGTGCAAAATAAAACAAAATTCTGTTTCCCCCTGAGTCAGCTTGGTAAGAATCCAGACAGTATGTTTCCTGTATGCTACTTCTTATTTCCCACAACACACAGCCAACTTGGTCATACAAACAACCAATCTGCCACCTAACTTTGCCTTGTAGCTAGTATGAACATAAATTGTTATTTTGCAGGTCACATTGGAATGACTTCATCTTTCAAAGTCTTTTAAAAGGGCAGCTAACCTCTGTGGTACTGACCATCACATATCAAATCTCTTAGGTGCTCTAACATGTCAGCTCCCTTTTTGGCCACTAGGATTTCACAGACAGGCAGGTCAACTGCAAATAACAGCTCATCTTCAAGCACATCCTTCTAGAGCCAAATAAATGTCAGATTTTCTGAGTTCTGCCTCCCTATCCCCATGGAATATAGATTCCTGGAAAGCTTTCATCATATTTCAGATCAAACGAAGAATGTTAGGTGAAATGCAGAAGAGCCTCAAATCACAAATCATATTCACTGGAGGAAACATAACTCTTCAACACATGATTTCTTTTTTTTTTTCCTCTCCAAATGAACTTGGAACAATTATCACCTATTCATAAATCTCTAAGTTGGATTTTTAAGTTGTTTTTAATCAATGGCTGGCTGTAATTTTGTGAAAGAGTTTCTCCAATGGCACAAATACTGTTGTGTCCCAGAGGAATTGCAGAGCTAATCAATCAATCTTACAGAACAAGTACTCACTGTGAAAATAATGTCCTCGACCGAACAATGAACTTGAATACATATTCCAAAGCTTTCAGTGTTCTTAGGATTGGTTCACATTGCTCTCCTCTGCTGGAGGTGTCCAAGTAAGTCTTCAGCACCGTCATCAATTTCCTGAATAAGGGATTATATTTTCAAAATACATCTCTTTTCAACCCACAGCATGGTAATTAGTTTGCTTAGTAAATTACAAGGCATTCAATCAAAGGTTAAAGGTGGTAGTACAACCAAGCTCACTCACTCATTTACATCATAAAAATAACTCTGCTTAAAAATATACATTTAATACAGGGAATGAATAAGCATTTCCTGCCCATAAAAAGCCAACAAAGAAAAAAACCAAAGGAAAAAAAAATCTTTTCACTGGGAAAACCAGCCACAATGAAGTTGTGAGTGGGGATGGTGGTGGTTATGATGTTCTTTTCAGTTTTTTCTTCCCACAGAAAATGTTCTTTTAATATCATGGAGCTCCTTTGCTTGGGAATTTTGTTTCTTTCTTACCAGCAGGGTAGACTTCGAACTATGTGGCCTGCTTCTCCAGGCTCCTTTACCTTTTCCAGCATCGTC
Organism: Cephalophus harveyi; assembly: GCA_006410635.1. Taxonomy (NCBI): domain Eukaryota; kingdom Metazoa; phylum Chordata; class Mammalia; order Artiodactyla; family Bovidae; genus Cephalophus; species Cephalophus harveyi. The sequence goes on from SJYT01012447.1 coordinate 140,356, forward strand.
TTTGACCTCTAGCCCTCAGCCCTCTATACATAAGCAATACTGAGCCACTTGTCATAAATACTTTCTTTCCTCTAGCCTTCACTACCACAAATAGCTGTTCAGTAAATGATAGCTGACTAACTGAATGAATGAATGAATGAATGAGCAAACACTGCCATGTATGTCTGTCACCATAAAATATTCATATTAACCTATGAGTTTGTGTATTTTTATTTAATCCAAATAACACAGGCCAGATGGGGTTTTGGCAGAAAATGTAGAACTCACACAGTGTGGTGACAAAAAGAAACTACTGAAGTTTCTTGTGCCCTCGGCACCCTGGCAGGACAAGTAGAGGGTTCGCAGTTACTTACTTGTAAGCTAGGGTAGCACTGAAATGCTGTTGGATGTAAGCCTCCAGGACGGTGTTGAAATGCTGGAACTTCCGGTCAGCAATGAGACCTATTATGTAGATCTTCAGAAAGAGGCAAGGAGTCAGTGTTTGGGGGCAGACTCAGGACAGAAAGTCAGAGTCACATAGTACAACTAAATCCCTATCAAATTCTTTTGCCCAGGAATTAGTTCACTAGCGTATCTTTAGTCCTTTACATTATGGTGACATCTCTTCTAAAAAGTGTTTCATGAAGGGTTTCATAAGATAAAAGGGTTTCATAGCCAGACAAGTTTGAGAACTCTCAAGTTATCAACCTTAGATTACCTTTTTTATTGCAGGACTTATCAGAGCCTTCTACATGCTTTTGTGCACAGTAAATCTCCAAGAGAGTTGGGCGAAGTTCAGCACTTTCCTGAGTTCTCAAGTGAGTGTTCTTCAGGAAACATTTCTCCTTAAGGCTAGCTTTATAGGAAGCCCTCTTGGGAAGCAATGGACTAAGTCACAGTTGTCTCCAAGTTAGTCCTTTAAACATGTAAATGTCACTGACACAAAGGGTTGACACATTCATACTTTGTTGGTCACTGACATCTTAATGTGGATGTTTCTTATGTTTATTTTGATATGACACTGAAAAGATGTGAGCTGGGACAGCAAGAGGAGGCACAGACCATTTCAAAAGATGGTAAGAAGACAGATCTGAATGGTGTACCACCCACTGAAAGATGGTCTAGATAGGCAAAGGAGTGTACTGACTGCTAAATTGGAGACAATGAGGAGGAAGAAAGTAAGAGTTAGGAAACATTTGGGGTGCTTTACAACCTGACCAAGGATTCGCTCCCAGAATTCATGGATAGCCCAGGCGAATATTCATGATATTCAGCTTCTTGTACTTTCAACCAGGGCCAAACCACCATCAACATTTGAACATTCCCATTTTAATCCCTCTGCCCATGCTTTCAAATCAACTCAAAACTAACAAGGGAAACAGGAACTCCTTTATTGGCCTGGTCGCTGAATGTTACAATGCCTCCAAAAAAATTCATAGAAAAGTCCACGTGGGCCTTAAGTTCTCCATGTTCTCACAGGGAGACACTATGTTAACACCTAATGTCACAAAACACTGGTCCCTCTCTCTTACCAAAGCATCAAAGACGAGGATGTCATACTCATTACTTTGAGAATGCTCCATCATGATGTTGAAGAGTGCATCCAGAGTATCCTGGAGAAACTGGGCAAAATAACAGAGGTCTCATAAGAAAGATTCAGGTGATGCAGAAGTCCCACCCCTCTGTGTTTACCCAAGAGAATGAAGGCACACACCATGTGCCATGTTCAGGAGGGCCAGATGCGTTCCTCACAAGAGGCAGAAACTGGAGCGAGCCAGTTGTCCATCTTCAGCAAAGTAGATAAATACAGGGTGGTACTTTGGTATTACAGAACATGCCACAGCAATAAAAGTGAGCAAACTACTTCTATGTAGAAAGATGACTGTAACTCTTGTGAGCACTGTACAGAGTAAGATAAGTCAAGACACAAAATGTATGTTTATTCTCACTCTATTTTTATGAAATTCAATAACAGGCAAAAACCCATCTATGATGATGGTGGTAAGCTTGGTGGTAGCTTAGTGGTTACCCTTGAATGGGTTACTGACTAAGAAGGGGTAAGGGAGAATCTACTGCACTGATACAAATGGACTGTATGTTGATCTAGGTGGTTGGGTACACAGCTGTGTTGTTGCTATTCAGTCGCTCAGTCATGTTGGATACGTTGCGACCCCGTGGACTGCAGCACGCCAGGCTTCCCTGTCCTTCACCATCACCCAGAGCTTGTTCAAACTCATGGCAATTGAGTCAGTGATGACATCCAACCATCTCATCCTCTGTCATCCCCTTCTCCTCCCTCCNCCCCAATCCCTCCCAGCATCAGAGTCTTTTCCAATGAGTCAACTCTTCGCATGAGGTGGCCAAAGTACTGGAGCTTCAGCCTCAGCATCATTCCTTCCAAAGAAATCCCAGGGTTGATCTCCTTCAGAATGGACTGGTTGGATCTCCTTGCAGTCCAAGGGACTCTCAAGAGTCTTCTCCAACACCACACTTCAAAAGCATCAATTCTTTCCCAGCATCAGAATATTCTCTAATGATTCAATTCTTCACATTACGTGGCGAAAGTATTGTAGCTTCAGCTTCAGCATCAGTCCTTCTAATGAATAGTCAGGATTGATTCCCTTTCGGATTGAGTGGTTGGATCTCCTTGCAGTCCAAGGGACTCTCAAGAGTCTTCTCCAACACCACAGTTCTAAAGCATCAATTCTTCAGTGCTCAGCTTTCTTTATAGTCCAATTCTCACATCCATACATGACCACTGGAAAAACCATAGCCTTGACTAGATGGACTTTTGTTGGCAAAGTAATGTCTCTGCTTTTTAATATGCTGTCTAGGTTGGTCATAACTTTTCTTCCAAGGAGCAAGTGTCTTTTAACTTCATGGCTGCAGTCACCATCTGCAGTGATTTTGGAGTTCCCAAAAAATAAAGTCTGTCACTGTTTCCACTGTTTCCCCATCTATTTGCCATGAAATGATGGGACCAGATTCCATGATCTTCGTTTTTTGAATGTTGAGTTTAAAGCCAACTCTTTCACTGTCCTCTTTCACTTTCATCAAGAGGCTCTTTAGTTCTTCTTCACTTTCTGCCATAAGGGTGGTGTCATCTGCATATCTGAGACTGTTGATATTTCTCCCGGAAATCTTGATTCCAGCTTGTGCTTCATCCAGCCAGACATTTCGCATGATGTGCTCTGCATATAAGATAAATAAGCAGGGTGACAATGTACAGCCTTGACATGCTTCTTTCCCGATTTTGAACCAGTCTATTCTTCCATGTCCAGTTCCAACTGTTGCTTCTTGACCTGCACACAGGTTTCTCAGGAGGCAGGCAAGGTGGTCTGATATTCCCACCTCTTTTCCATAGTTTGAATTTTCCACAGTTTGTTGTGATCCACACAGTCAAAGGTTTTAGCATAGTCAATGAAGCAGAAATAGCAGAAGTAGTTTTTCTGGAATTCTCTTGCTTTTTCTATGATCGGCAGATGGTGGCAATTTGATCTCTGGTTCCTCTGCAGTTATGTACACGTGTAAAAATACACTGAACTGTATTTCTAAGATAAGTGCTCTATACTCTTAAGATATGTAGAGTATATGTCAATATACTTCCCCTAACGTGTCAATATTTCCTACAGTCAAAACACAGAGTTACTACATAAAGACGTTCAGTCTCAGAGTTTCCAGCTGTACCGAGTTCCTGACAGAAACAAGATCACCAGGAAACACTTTTCCCACTTCATAATGCTGGAGAGAGGGTTGCTTTAATTAGATTTGTACTTCAGACACTATATTCTCTACCACCATGTGGACACAACAAAACATCTGACATTGTTTTCTGCTTGATTCACTTAAAATGTGAGCACTGATGTCTTTCCTTTTCTCATGTTCAACACATAACTTTCTCAAAGAAGTGGAAACAAGAATACTTTTTATTTCTAATAGCAACATGTAGATAATACTGAGAGATCACACTACTATAGCAACTTATAACAACAAAAGTAAATATTTACCCTTGTTTAACCTTGTATGTTTCATATGCTTTAGTTCAATTATTGTACATTATGTGTAAGAGATTTGCTGAGTAATTTTTAAATATTTTTCATCTTGAAAGCTCATAACAACTCTGCCAAATGCGTCATATTGATAATACTACCACATGAAGTTGGCTAGTGTTCGAGCTGGGATCTAGACCAATGTTGATCTATTTCCAGAGACTGAACACAGCCATGCTTTTCTCCTGCTCAACATTCAGCATCACTGAACCACAGCATCCCCCAGCTTTATCAATAAAGGCTTCTGATGACAACTTGGGACACTGTCTCCCGTTGTCAGAAGAAAATCTCTCCTGTCTCCCTGAACACTTTCTCTCTTCCCCAAAGCCACTCGTGAGTTAAAGGTCTGTCCCTGGTGGATGAAAACAGGCAAAATGAAGTCCCACTTACCTTTACCACTTCTTCTCCATCAACAATCTTCAATTTTTCTAAATTCTCCTGCAGCAGCTGTGGTTTCATACGCCACTTAAGCAAACCCAGCAAGCCCACTAAAATAGAGTCCAGACAAGCAGAATTACTATTTACTGGCCTAAACTGTCCATATCAGGACGTCCCCGGGCCTGCCTACACAGACACATACACACAGACACACACCTACATACACACACACACGCAGAGCTCTCAATGGTTCCGTACCATTCTGGGTGAGCTTTGTGGAGCACACTAGCGTAGAGATGGAGAAGACATCCCGGGAGCTGACAGAGAGCCCCCCAACACTGCTGGAGCTTCGACTCAAGGTGGCCCCCTTGATCTCCACGTGGTGTCGGTAAGAAGGAAGAGTCAAGTAAGAGCTGGCATCCTCCATTTTCTTGCTGTCTCCCTGGAATCAACACCCTAGTTACTTCCCCAGCCGAAGGTACACACCCAGTGCTACACAGAGTTTGCAAGGCCGGATTACACAGTGTAGGCAGGGAGAGTCAGAAACAGCGAGGAACGTTATCAGAGGAGCGATGCACGTCAGCTGGCAAGGTAGGACTATTTTTCCACAAAGCAGGTGAGAAGCCAAGGTTACATTAACGGGAAAGGGGTTGAACATTCACGTATTTGAAGGCTCTGGAGACTTCATTAATGGCACAGAGGCAACTGAAGATTCCCAAATAGCATATTTTAGTTCATTCTAAGTTTTTAAGATCTTAACACGAACAAGCCCACCAGCGGGATAAGGCATCAGATTAAAGAGGGAAAGGCACTGGATTCTGAAAGTGAAGGGATTTAGACCCTGTTCACAAGCCTGTGTTACTGTGAATACATTCCTTTGTCTCTCTGTGACTCATTTTTCTCTTGATTAAACTGATTATGAAGCATATTGCCTATACTTCATAGCAAATTCTAGAAATTTTGAGTGGACTAGATGGCATAATGCGTATAGAACACTTAGCGAAATGACAGACACATAAGTCCCTCGGCGTGCTGCCGTGAATGACTAGAGATAGGCATTACAGCAGGCAACAACTACCGAGCCCTTCCTCTGCACTGGATGCTGCACAGAGTGCTCGTGATGCTTCAGTGAGCATCATTTAAGCACCACGGCAGCTATTACCGATGTGGACACTGTTATCATCTCCAGTTTACAGATGAGGAGACCGAGGCTTAAGGAAGGTGACTAAATTGAAAACTGACTGCACGTGGAACTGTCAATCTATTGAGGAAGAATGGCTTTAAAGCCAAGAACTACCTGGATGCATCATAAATGAGAAAACAGAGGCTGTACAGAAAGAAAAAAAAGGAGCATTCTGGAAAAGTCACAGAGACTCAGAGAAGGGTATAATGTGATGAAGAGTTGATGAGGCTGTCTTTGCTGTCCAGACCAGAGAAAAAGGACAACCCCAGTCTCCAAGGCTGAGAAAGTCAAGGGCAAGAGGTGATCTTTGTGCTGACCACTTAGCCTCGCGCTGCTCCACTGCCACACCCTTTGCCTCCAGCCAGGTGCCAGCAGAGGCACGCCACTGTCATGCGCGGGGTTGTGGGGAAGCATGCACGACCAGGAAGACACCCCCCACTTCTCGAGAACAGTGCAAGTCTCATAATGCAGGAAGAACACAGCTGACAGCTACACTCTTCTACACAGGCCTTCTGCATGGGTCATCTTACGGTCATAAATATGACCAACACCGTTTGAAAAAGAAAAGACGTCTCAGGAAGACACGTAAGATGACTCCAGGTTAGTCAACAGCAGGATCAGAACCCTAAATGCTAATATGCTTTTCCGTTCACTACAGTGATGAGTCTCTCAAGTATTTCTTGCTGGTCTTCTGAACATCCCACAGGCGTCTCACAGAATCCAAGCCCACTCTGTGTGTGACAACCTTCCACTTACTGAGTTCCGTGTGCCCATCTCTGTCACGTTTACATGGAATAACTCTTGTGATTCTCACACTCACGCACTGAGGGCTCACAGATGAGGACACGCAGGCCCACAGAAGTCCAGACTCTGTACCAGGTCCCACACTGGAGAGCCCTGATGCGTGTCACTGGGTCCCTGCTCTCATTTACCAAGCAATCCTGCCATATCCCCCTCACTTCCTATATGCTCCTCGCTGCAGAGTTAATCTCAGCTCATGGGTTTCCCTGATGGCTCAGCAAGTAAAGAATCCGCTACAATGCAGGAGATGCAGGAGACACTGGCTTGGTCCCTGGGTGGGGAATATCCCCTGGAAGAGGAAATGGCGACCCACACTCCAATATTCTTGCCTGAAAAACCTATGGACAGAGGAACCTGGCGGGCTACAGTTCACGGGGTCACAAAGAGTTGAACACAGCTGGGCATAGCACAGAGACATGGTACCTTTAGGACAACCAAGTCGTGGCATCCATCATGCAGAGTGGTCCCATCTTCCTTCATCAGCTTCACAAAGGACATGGCAAAGTTTTTTTCTCCTTTGTCTTTAGCTAAAAATAGCATCTTTGAGGTTAGGAAAGAAAACGATACCTGGGCCACTCACCCACTACCAAAAGGAGTGATCCCACCCCATCCTTTTAGGCCCACAGAGATGCCATTTAGTACTCACATTCCAGGGATGACCGATGTCGAAACATGAATCGCAGGTGGATCCTCTGCATGTCTTCAATAGGGACAGCCACCTCAGCAGGCAGAAACCAGAGCTCAGGAGACAATTAGTTAAATGGCCCTCCCCACTGTACCCTGCCCTCCCTCGAAAAAGGCAGCCTGACCATTTAGCTGAGAGTGCTGTGTGCTGATATATCACCCATTTATCAAGCCTGATGAACTGTAAATAAATTACATAAGAAGTAGCAATGAAGAGAAAATAAAGTACCAAATGTAATCCATTTGGCAAATTGCATTCCCAGCCAATGAAAAGGGATCCGTAAATTATAGTGAAGAAAATGAATTTCCCCAAATTGATATAAAAGTCACATAACTTTAGCGCAGGATTTGATGCACTGCAAACTGCGCGATGCACATTTTCCTTACACACTCCAGGAGTTCAGGCAATTGCAGCAGGGCTTAGCAAATTAACAATGCTCATTAGGGGGCTTGCTGGAAGACTGTCATTTATGTAAATTAATAAAAATGTTTGAATCTGATCATATTTGAGACATGCTAGGGCTCATTCCCATCTTTGGTTAGACACATGTTCAGATGCTTATTCCTCCAAGGACACTGGGCCAAGACCATCACCCCTTGGTCACCCAGGTTCACTGTCTAGTGAGTGGTCTTTGCTGTATCCTTGATGGAGGTGCTTTAGGCCTGGGTCTGGACTATCCCCCTCCCAAAGCTCCACAGCAATCTTCGTGTTGTGCATTTCAGGCTTAGCAACCTATGGGAAATCCACTCAGGTTTTCAGTGGGCACTGCTCCAGAGAATGAAATTTGAGCACCGCCCCCATCAAAATCACGTGCTTATGCATCTCAGAGCAAAAGAACTGAGAGTCACATGGGAATTCTTTCACTGCATGTTGAATTATTATTACCATTATGTGGGGCACTGGCCAGGCTGACATTAGACAGTGTGCTTGCATCTAAAGAGCCCACAGCCTACTTGGGCAATACATAATTATCATGATGTGATGAGGGCTCACAAAGAGATATGACTGGCGTGCAAGCGAGCACAGAGAAGAGAAAGCAGCCTGGTCTACTAGGTCTCTGACCCCAGAGATGGGTAGGTCATTTGAAGGGAATGAGTGCAGGGAGACCCACTGGGAACACAGGAATGCCGGCAACAAGGCAAGAACCACTGAGGTTTGAACAGCTCCCTCCACAAGGGGAGCCGGACCGTGTCTTCAGTTTGGGTTCAGAGAAAAGGGTGAGTAAAAACTGCTATTAATCACAAGACAGAGATACCGGAAGCTGTGATCAAGCTTCACTGTTCACTAAATTAATCAATTCCATACTCTAACAGAAACTATTCCCTTCTGCTATAGCCTGACAATCTGGTAATGCAAATATTTGTGGTTAATGCCATTTCCATCTGAGGTACCCTCTCAGTAGGGGATCTTCCAGGCATTAAATAGCTTTTTATAGCTTCACATTTGCTCCCAAGCTCCATCGCTCCTCACTGATGAATAGAAGGACACAACTTGGTGGCTGGTGCACAGTCTGAGACTACCTGACAATTCCAAGGCGACCAGGTCCTGACCAGTGAAGGGTGAGCAAGAGAACTAAGGCACTCACCCACCGGGCCACTTTTTCCACTGCCTGACACACCACCAGACACAAGATGGGCATTGTTTCAGGCCTTAGGGAGGTTTCTTAGAGTCCCTAGATTCATGTTTGCAATTAGTATCATTGTTGTTATTATTATTATTATTACCTTGACTGTTTCCATCCACCGTGGCTGTTTGACTTGATAGTATACAACGGACCGGTACTCATTCATAGGCTTGTCCCCAGCTCCCACACAAATTGCATTCTGACCCAAGAAAAATGAAAAGAGAGAAAACACTATAGAATTGTCATTTTCTATGCTTGGGCAGTTTGGGGCCAAGGCCAAGGCTGGCCGTAGGGCCTGAGATAACCTTCCTTCTTTAAGCCTTCTGCCAGATAGTCTTCTACATTACGGATTTACCCATGAATGTGCCTGGCCCTGGGAGTGACAGCTGCTTTGCTGCAGAGATTCTGTTGCTTGCATTCTGGAAATCACTGGAGCGCAGTAGGTGCTGACATGGCTGCCCTCTTGTCACTGGTAACCAGCCTTGGAGTTGCTGCACACTGCCAGTCTTCTTAATCCTATTTGTTCCCTATATCTGAACTGCACAAAGTTTACAATAGGCTCAGATCAGCCAGGCACCAGCTCATTCCAATGGATTCCTGAAGCTCACACATCGAGGTCCCAGCAGAAGCTGGGCAAGGGGAGGGAGATCAACCTTCAGACAGACACATGGGCAGTGGGGGCTAAGAAGGCCCACAGTGAGGGAGCATCTTCCAGACACCAGCCCAGGCTAAGCACTGGGATATGGGCATGAGTCAGACAGGAAACCTGACAGGAGGGCTCACAGTTGGTGCAGGAAATCACTAGGCAACATGAAGTGATGACAGATAAATGGGTCCAGTTCCTCGGTGTCCTTGGGGGCTTGGTTCCAGGGCCCCCTCTTTGCCATTGCTGATTTTAAAAATCCATAGATGCTCAAGTCTCTTATACAAAATGATGTAATACTGATTACCTTCCTTATCTGCAGATGCAGAACCCATAGGTTTAGGTATGGAGGGCTGACTGTGTAATACTATGAAGCACTGAGAAAGGTCACTTCAGTTCTCCTTAAAGACTTAAAGAATATTTCTTGTAGGTAATGACAGTTGAAGATCTCAAAGAAAGATTCCACATTAGCTTTGAGCAGAAAGGCAGGAAGGATACTCTCAGAGAGTGAGAAAAGAGCAACCAATATAGGGTATTTATTCTTCATCATAAAAAATCACCCTCACAGTAACAGGGAATTATTTTGCAATAGACTACGTGCGTGTGCATGCTCAATCACTTCGGTCATATCTGACTCTTTGCGACCCCATGGACTCTAGTCTGCCAGGCTCCTCTGTCCATGAGATTTTCCAGGCAACAATACTGGAGTGGGTTGCCATGCCCTCTCCCAGGGGATCTTTTCAACCTAGGGATCGAACCCATATTTCTTGCATCTCCTGCAGGGGCAGGCTGATTCTTTACCACTGAGCCACCTGGGAAGCCCGGCTATAGAGTATAAAAGTGAAAGTTAATCAGTTGCGTCCGACTCTTTACGACCCCATGGAATATGTAGTCCGTGGAATTCTCCAGACCAGAATACTGGAGTGGCTAGCCTTCCCCTTCTCCAGGGAATCTTCCCAATCCAGGGATCCAATCCAGGTCTCCCGCATTTCAGGCAGATTTTTACCAGCTGAGCCACAGAGTATGCCAGCCCCTAATTCTATCTGTGTTCATTCCAGTTGTTTGGTCCCAAAACAAGATCTAAGGTAGGGTCACCCAGAAGAGTCTTGAGGTCGATTTTTAAAACAGAATAAGAGATTTTAACCTCAAGTCTTCAGAGATCTAGGGACATGAGAACTGGCTTTGCAGCCCCAAGCCCCCAAATTGCAAAGTGTGTCTCTGGGTTTTTTATGGTGTAAGGATCCATGCTTCTTACCAGATTCCATTAGATTCTCTAGTGGATCCCCTACCAGGCTGAATGAACAAAGCTGGCCACATACCTTCACTCTGGGTCCCCTGGTGAAGCAAGCTAAGCTATGGGAAGTTGCAATCCTGTCCCTCTTACTTGAGAGCCTGCTCCATACTTCTGAGCTACCGGGAAAGAATGAGTTTTGTTTCAATACAGACTGATGCTACCTACAGCCAGATTGAAACCATTTGAAAAGGATATAGCATCCTTTCAAAACTTATCCCTAAGATAACAAGCACAACCAGGGAACTGCAAGTGAAGGAAGACATACAACTCTCTTTTCAGCGGGATGGAGCCTTTCAGAACTTCTTAGTCACTGAACTAAGAACATGCTTCCAAAGTTCTCCTGGCCATGTAGAGTGTTATGTGGCCAGCGCTGTGCTGTGCCTTTTGTACAGACCGCCTCACAATCACCTCTGACAGCTACTGACATTACCCCCATCGCAAAGCTGAGCAAACTGAAACCCCGAGAGGCTAAGTCAGCGCCCCCAAAGGAGGAGCCCCAGGACCACACCTCACACCTCTGACCCCTTGTCCAGTGTTCCCTCTATAACAGCTTAGATGCTTTCTACCTCCCAAGATTTATATCTCATGACATTTATGGGCTTAGCATTTCTGTAGCTCCAGTGAATCCCATGTAGCTTATAAAAACTGAAAACACACATATATCTCTGGTGAAAGGAAAACTGCTGTACAGCAGGCAACTGAATCCCACAAAACTATCTTGATGATGAAAATTTCTGATTGCCTAAGGCTGAGGAAAACACTATTCTGAGAAAGACCTATGACAGTGCCCTCCCCATAGACACTTCCGAGATAAACCTGAATGTCACCAAGTCTGTAGAGAGAGCATAGCAACCAAAAACGGGACCCAGTTTTAGGGAAAATATAGATCTGTGTATGTCTCCAGGGAAAATGCAGATCTGTGTATGTTTCCATAAAGAAAGCTGAGCACCGAAGAACTGATGCTTTGGAACTGTGGTGTTGGAGAAGACTCTTGACAGTCCCTTGGACTGCAAGGAGATCAAGTTACTCCTAAAGGAAATCAATCCTGAGTATTCATTGGAGGGACTGATGCTGAAGCTGAAACTCCAATACTTTGGCCACCTGATGTGAAGAACTGACTCATTTTAAAAGACCCTGATGCTGGAAAGACTGAAGGCAGGAGAAGGGGATGACAGAGGATGAGATGATCGGATGTCATCACTGACCGGCCATGAGTTTGAGTAAGCTCCGGGAGTTGGTGATGAATAGGGAAGACTGGCATGCTGCAGTTCATGGGGTCACAAAGAGTTGGATGTGACTGAGCAACCGAATTGCACTGAATCGATGTCTCCAGTGAACCTAGACAATAACTTTCCCCGTTGCCCACCCCCATGGCTCCCCATTAGCAATGAGAGCCCCTAACTGGCTTCAGGTCAGTAGAAGGAAGCCTGGAAAAGTTAATGCCAGCTTGGCCTTGGTGGACACCCTGCAGTGGGAGGAAAAATCAGACTCCAAACACAAGCACTGTTTACCTCATAGGATTCACCTGAGGAACAAAGGACATCAGGGGTCTGAACACACTTTGAGAGTCTGAAAGTACTCTAGGCTGACAAGGTCAGTCTTATCATGGGAAGATGCCAGTTAGTGTCCACAAGGTGGTAATCAAGCCTGAGACGGCTCTCGGTTCAGTTCAGTCACTCGGTCATGTCCAACTCTTTGCGACCCCACGACTGCAGCACACCAGGCTTCCCTGTCCATCACCAACTCCCAGAGTCCACTCAAACCCATGTCCACTGAGTCAGTGATGCCATCCAACCATCTCATCCTCTGTCGTCCCCTTCTCCTCCTGCCCTCAATCCCTCCCAGCATCAGGGTCTTTTCCAGTGAGTCAGCTCTTCACATCAGGTGGCCCAAGTATTGGAGTTTCAACCTAAGCTTCAACATAAGTCCTTCCAACGAAAACACAGGACTGATCTCCTTTAGAATGGACTGGTTGGATCTCCTTGCAGTCCAAGGGACTCTCAAGAGTCTTCTCCAACACCACAGATCAAGAGCATCAATTCTTTGGTGCTCAGCTTTCTTCATAGTCCAACTCTCACATCCATACATGACCACTGGAAAAACTATGGACTAGACTAGATGGATCTTTGCTGACAAAGTAATGTCTCTGCTTTTGAATATGCTGTCTAGGTTGGTCATAACTTTTCTTCCAAGGAGCAAGTGTCTTTTAATTTCATGGCTGCAATCACCATCTGCAGTGATTTTGGAGACCCCCAAAATAAAGTTAGCCATTGTTTCCACTGTTTCCCCATCTATTTCACATGAAGTGATGGGACTGGATGCCATGATCTTCGTTTTCTGAATATTGAGCTGTAAGCCAACTTTTTCACTCTCCTCTTTCACTTTCATCAAGAAGCTCTTTAGTTCTTCTTCACTTTCTGCCATAAGGGCTCTACCTTTCTGCTAACAGAGAACTTCAATGAACACCTATTATGTAGACTACTTCAGCTGGTATTCACTAGAGTAAGGTTCCACTGCTCGTCTCATTTTCAGGCAGACTCCTAGGTATAGAGAGATTATGTAACTTGCTCAAGGTCATCCCACTGATTTAGGCTGAGCCGGGCTTTCAGCCTGACTGCCTGGCCCCTGAGGTTGTGTCTTAACCACTGCACAGCACTGACCCCCGTGCCCTACCTCCACCCGAGTAAACTGGCTGGTTTCAGAGGAGCAGAGGCTTCTCAGCCCAGCATCTAAGCATTTGTACTTAAGCCTGCTTCAGGTATCTACACTGGATTGTCCATTTGACCCCCTCAAGTCCTTTCCAGGGCCTCAACCTGCCGTTGGTCTGCTGCCTCTAAACGTTACCTCCTTCCTGTTATTGAGTATTTACTGCCTGCCAGGCTTCCCAGGATTGGAGCAGAAAATGACAACCCACTCCAATACTCTTGCCTGGAAAATCCCATGGAGCCTGGTAGGCTACAGGCCATGGGGTTGCTAAGAGTCAGACACGACTAAGCAACTTCACTTTCACTTTTCACTTTCATGCACTGGAGAAGGAAATGGCAACCCACCCCAGTGTTCTTGCCTGGAGAATCCCAGGGACTGAGGAGCCTGGTGGGCTGCCATCTATGGGGTCGCACAGAGTTGGACACGACTGAAGCGACTTGGCAGCAGCAGCAGGCTTCCCAGGTGGCTCAGTGGTAAAGAACCTACCTGGAATACTGGAGATGCAAGTTCCATCCCTGGATCAGGAAGATCCCCTGGAGAAGGAAATGGCAACCCACTCCAGTATTCTCGCCTGGAGAATCCCATGGACAGAGGAGCCTGGTGGGCTAGAGTCCATGGTGTTGCAAAGAGCTGGACATGACTGGTGACTAAACAACAACAAGCTTCCTTACAGATAACCATTTTGTATAAACTGCAATCCCATCAGGAAGAGATTATTATTCCTCTTTTGGTGATGGTTTAGTTGCTAAGTTGTGTCTGACTCTAGTGACCTCATAGACTGCAGTCCGCCTCCATGGGATTCTCCAGGCAAGAATACTGGCTATTTCCTTGCCATTCCCTTCTCCCAGAGATCTTGACAACCCAGGGATCGAACCTGGGTCTCCTGTGCTACAGGTGGTCTCCTGCATTGCAGGCAGATTCTTTACTGACTGAGCCACCAGGGAAGCCTTTTTTCCTCTTTCACAGATACATAAACTCTCCCAAGATCACAGAGCTAATTGGAGGGAACGCTGGGATTTGAATACTGACAGGCTGATCCCAGAGCCCACCCTGTTAACTTCTCTGCCATGGGCCTTCCTGAGAATGGTCGTTGAGACCTCAAAGTGAGCCAAGGACACGTCTAACATACTCTATCCATTGACCTTGCTCCTCCGAGGATCAGGAAGAGAAACTGATGGCCCTAATGGGGGCTGTTCCCACAAGAACCCACCAACACCAAACAGGAATGTTTGAGTGTGCTGTCTGACACTTAACTAGGCAGTAATATTGTATTTTATTTCGGCAGGTAAAGAAAGAAAGGCCTCCCACAGGCTTCCTTAGCAATTTTCAATAGTCAGTCAACTGAACTCCCCCATAACTTACCTCATAGATGAAACTATAAATTATCACTGCCTGCAGTTACCTCTCCATTTCAGTCTCCAAAATATCTGCTTATATATTCATCTTTGATAAGTGCATCTATTCAGCCTGGTTGGATATGACTCGAAAGGATAGCATAGGTGGAAATATTGATAAAAATGTTTTAGAAACAAGATAAGGGGCCTGCTTTTCCATTACTATTCCTTCTAATTTGTCCTCCAGCAACATTGAAGGCAAGTGGATCAGTGTTTTAAAAAATGAAGCTGAGGTTAGAGTTCTCCAACAGGTAGTTGGATAAAAATTACTTCAACGCATGGTCTATATATTTGTGAAATGCAAATTCCCTTTCAGATAAAACCCTCTGCTCTTCCTTTGTGTTTCTTTGAGCAAAGTGTTTCTTATTTATTTTTCGGAAAAGTTTCACAATCCAACAAAAAGAGGATGACTTAAATGCTTGGATTTTGCTTAACTAAGTATTAATTAATGGAGCCAATCTTTCCCAACAAAAAGGCAATAGTGAGACAATCTTTAAATTTAAAAAATAATTATGAATCTTCATAGAATTTGACAGAAGTGGTTATTAGCCTAATTTTTAAACTGATAAATAAATTGGAGACTTTTCTTTTGAATCTATAGGCATTATTTGTTGTTGTTTGCTGTTTAGTCACTCAGTTATGTCTGGCTCTTTGAGACCCCATGGACTGTAGCCCACCAGACTCCTCTGGGATTCTCCAGGCAAGATTACTGGAGTGGGTTGCCATTTTCTCCTCCAGGGGATCTTTCCAACCCAGGGATTGAACTTGCGTCTCCTGAATTGGCAGGAGAATTCTTTACCATTGAGCAACCAGGGAAACCTGTTTAATAAGAGGGCCTAGAATCTTAAATCAAACCCCATCTCTGCCATATACTAACTCTATGACCTTGGGAAAGTTATTTCACTTGACAAAGGTTTAGTTTCCCCTGCTGTAAAAATGGGGGAAATAATAGTAATATATCATGCTTGTTACATGCCATTGTTGTTGTTTACTGGCTAAGTTGTATGTGATTCTTTGTGACCCCATGAACTACAGACCACCAGGCTGCTCTGTCCGTGGGATTTCCTAGGCAAAAATACTGGAGTGCGTTGCCATTTCCTTCTCCAGGGGATACTTATCACAGTCTCTGGCATATAGCAATGCCTCGATGAATGCCAGCTATTCGTAGGTGGAGGGTAGAAAAATCTGCCTGAGCTCTAGGCCCCCAAGCTAAAGCAGAACACCCATCTGTACTCACACCCCCATCTCCTGTGCTATCTGATCACCTACTGTGGCCTAAGAGGAACATTTGCCCATGCTGAAACTTCTGCTGAGAGCCGATTTTATTTTCCGCTAAGTACTCTAAAAGGAGAAATTGTAAAGCAAAACCGTCCCACACACTGGACATAGCTGCTGACAACCTTAAAGGAAATATAAGTAAATAAATGTAAACACACATGACAAATATTGTACAGGACATATGCTGTATAAATATTTATAGCAATATGCTTTGCATTCCTGAATACACTCTGCCTGCCCTCTGGAGACCAATTTACGGGTAAGGCTTTCCACCAGAATGTCTGGCTGAGCACTGGGGAGTTAAGATTAAGTGTTGGCAATGTCTGTTCTGAGGACATTCTGTGTCTTCACACCAGCCCAAGGCTCTGTACTGTTCCTTTTTCCTGCCATGTATTTTGCCTGAATAAACTAGCTCAGGTTGCAATGAAAACAACATTTTGACTGCCAAAAGCCAACATATAAACTAAGGCCAAGCAAGAAGGAATAAGAGGTCATGAAAGGAAAGGGACAGACACTGAAAAGCCAACTGCTTTGCTGTAAAGAAATAACAACACACCAGGGCTTATTATGGGCTACCGGGCCAGCCAAACTCTAAAGGTGTGTATCACATTACTCGGCATCACCCCCCCGAAGGCACCTGGCACTTAGAGAGCAGGATCAAGAATGAAAAAAGCAAATCTTTATGAGCAGAGGCGCCCAAGGATGGCCCTGTCACCCAGGGCAAGAGCAGGGTCCCTTACAGGCAGCGTTTTGCCATCCTCTGCACACACACACATGATCACTTCCACATTCCTCTGTGTGGTCTTGTTGTACTTGTCGAAGTCGCCTTGTAAGAGAGTGATGTAGATGTCGTTCCTGACGTCCCCTGAGGCAGAGGGAGAGAGACAAGAGTTGGAGTCTGTGCAGCGGGAGAGACGTCAACCAGAGGGCGCGGGGAGTGGGGGATTGGTGGAAGTGCCCCACCTTGACGTCTGTTAATGATACTAAAATCAGAACTACTTGGAAAAGCATTTTTACTTCATCAGGGAGACTGGAGCAGAAGGTGACAAGAGGATGGAGGAACAGCAGGAAATCAGTTGCGAAAGGGGACGTGGTCACAATTGGGCATGTTCTTCTCTCCATTAAAAATCACTTAATTTTCATCCTCTAGTGACACCTTCTGGGAAGGCAAAGTAAAGCTTCAGCTGGATTGATCTTGGTGCATGAATAACAACTGACAGATCTCTCCATGGGTCTTTTACCGTGCAGAAGGAGACAGAATGACTTTCCACAGGTGTCCAAGTAACATGGCAGGGCCAGGGACAAGGTAGGGAGGGTCTTCAGGAGTTGAGGGGGGGGGTGGTGATAGTTGAAAACCCTGCAGGGAACGCACAGGAGCTGATGTCTTAATAAAGGCAGGCATAAGTAAACTGTGACTGCAGGGGAGCACAGCTCAGCTGTGGAAAGGGCTTAGTCAGTGAGAGTGGTCATGGACACAAGTATGGACTCAAGTTTAAGGCAAACAGGCAAGTTTCAAAAAAGTATTATTATAGAATCTCATTTACTTTTTTTTTTTACATACACATTTGCAAACTATATATAGTTGTGGTTACTTTTGGAGACAAAGATTTAAGAGAGTTTTTACTGTTTCGTTTTCCTTTTTCATGTTATTGGACACTTTACAACAAGTGTGGACTATTTCTGTAATAAAAAATCGCTTAACAATTTAAGAGAATGACCATATTCACCCCAGAAAGAGTGAAACTATTCCACATGAAGTAAAGTGGAAGTCCATGGTAAATTATTAAGTGATAAGTCAGTCACAGAACACTGTGCAGAGCATAGCAAGTAATGGGACAGAAAGTGTATAAAGTATGATTCCATTTGTGAGGGGAAGTGCATGTGTATATATTCATGTGTTTATGTTTATCATGTAAATACATGTAGTTTTGGATATACAGTTGCTTTCAGCAGTTACCTTCAGGGAAAGAAACAGAAAAGCAATAGAAAAGAAAGGAGCTGGCTGTTGAAAAAGAAAATGGATCAGAGCAGCTAGGCCACCCTCAACCCCTCCCGGGGGAAGGAGAACCTGGCATGATGATCTCCGGGAATCCCAGCTTCCTGGCTACCACGGTGGTCCTGTCCACGAGGTGTGGGTAGTCCTTGCGGATCTGAATAATGTCACCCACGAGCATCTTCATGGTCACCCAGAGGCCTGGAAGGGAGCACTCAAAATGAAGAGCCGACTTCAAGGTGCCCTCTCAGCCTCTCCCTCCCATGGTCTCTCCCCTTGTTCTCTCTCTGGAGAAGATCGTGGAAGCAGAGACAAGTAGCCACAGATGCAGTGACCCAGCCCTGGGGGAGGCCGGAAGTTGGGATGCCAAGAGCTCTGGAGTAAGACACCTCTGATTTGAATCCCACCAGTTACTTCTAGCAGGGCCAGCTTCCGTCACTTCATCACACCCCTCTAAACCCAACCTGTGTAAAGTGGGCTTGATCCCATCTATCTTATAGGACTGTGGGAAGGAGGGAAGCAAACAAGGAAACATTTCACAGTGCCTGACACACAGGAAAGAGTCAGGATACACCGATTCCTCTCTCCCTTCCAGCACAAGGACACGTCTCCCTTCTATTTCTCAGGTAGAGATTTCCATCTCTGTAGATCATGAGATCCCGCTCTTCATAATGGCCTGTCTGGAAGGAAGGTTATGTCTCCCAGAGTCTAGGGGTTTGACCTGGTTGCTATAGAACCAAGGGAGAGCCCAAGCTGAAGTCAGGTCCAGCCTGCTTGGCCAGTAGGCACTGTACCTTGCCCTCCGCTGTCCCCCTTGGAGGCTGTGACTTTGCCCAGGAGGCTGTGCAGGAAGTCATTCTCAGCTGTTACCCTAGACAGGAAAAGAGAGCACAAAATGCTTGCACGGTACCCTTACAGATTCCCTCCCTGTGGTTTCAGGGGCTCCAGGAAGTTGCCCAGCCCCTCTACACACCTTAGGTGAAAAGGGAGCCTGCCCATGTCATCTCAGAGTGTACCTGCCATCAAGAAGCACATCTCTCTCTTTCACAAAGCAATATGGCTCTGAAACTTGGAGAATACCAAGGCTACAAGTAGAGGTCATTTGTATTCCTAGGAAGATTCTTAAAAAGAAAGGATCCCCAAGCCCTCAAAGTGAGTATCTGCTCAGCAAGGTGGCAAAGCTCTGGCTGCTCATGCTAAGTCCTAATCACATGCTAAATCCAAGTCACTGACCTCATCATCTGTTTAAAAAAAAAAAAAAAAAATCCTCCTTAAACAAATGAGGACAATGTTCCCAAGCTTGGGGTCTTACTCTCTCAAGCTTTTTTAGATCAAGGAAAGGATGTTTACCTTCCTCACTGCCTTCCTTTAAAGTCATGGCTAGGCATGCCCATGAGAACTAGGGCCTGACTCCCTGTTACATGCTCCTGGTATGCTGCTGCTTTGAAGCTTCATGGTCCCAGTCATATTTGTACTTGATGCACTGATCTGTTGTTACCTACCCATTTAATTCCCCACCTAAATATAAGCTTCATGAAAACAGCCATGTTGATCTTGTTTACCACCTCATGCTCTATACCCAGCACAGTGCCCAGCTCTCTGCCAGCTTTCAGTCAAAGCTTGTTAAATAAATAACACCTGATGAACGAACAGGTCAAAAGCTGGATGGTTTTGAATGCCTAGGCACTGAGACCATCATTCTTACCCTTTCCTCTTGGAAGGTCCTAACTGGCTGTTATCAACTCAGGGAACCAGTTCATCCTGCTTCTGAGTGACCCTCAATCAGGAAAAATGTGGTTTCAGAGAATAGAAAGTAATGGGAAATCACTCACGGGTGAAAAGGAATGAAGTGCTGCTTTTCCTCATCACTTTCTGCTTTCCCCTTGATGATGTCTGTTATATCCATAACTAGAAAAAGAAGAGAAACGACTTAATGGCTTAAGCCCTCCTGCTCCCAGGAAGGGAGGACAATGGGATGAGATCGCAGGGCAGGAAGCTGGGATAGGAAAGCTTAAAAAGGCAGGAAAACCAGCATCGGCCACCTGGCAAACACCTTTGGGTAAGCCAGGCTGGGAGGAGAGCAGCCAGAGAAACGTTTAAGAGCCAGGGGCTTAGCAGAGGCTGAGGGGAAAAGAGTCAGAGTCACGCCCATGGAACTAAGCAATTAGGGTTGCTTCTGACATATTCCTATTAGAGGTCTACTACACTGACAAAACCCAAGCACAGTGACTCCCGGTAGGGTCTGAAGAGCTAATCACCCTCTTTTATAACTGTGTTCATATTCACAGACACATATCTGGGGATCCTTGAACCCTACATTTCCAGAAGGATCCTGGATCTTCTGAAATTTCTCCTTAAATATCAGCTACTGAAGGTCCATAAAACCAAGGTAAAGACCTCTTGCTCCAGAGCAGGGATTATAGAAATGGGGGCAGGGGGAGGAGCATTGAAACTTGCTAGCCAAATAGGGCCAAAATCCTAGCAGCAAGAAATTCCTCAAACACTCCAGGCCCCCATCAGGGAGCCATTAAAACTGCCCAGGTAATGATCAACTAGTGACTGTATCTGGCTCAAAAAGAGGAGTGAGGGAGCTGAAAGAAAGAGGGGAAACTGTTATTTGAACTGATCAGCATCCATTCTTTCTGATCAACAGACACTCCCCTCAGCTATTCTCAGTGAGCTATGTTTGGGTAGCACAATCTCCCTCTGGCTCCAGAGTTATATACTGGGGGATCAGGGAACCAAATCCCCCTGCCCAGAACAAGTACTTTGCGGATGAGCAAATGGCATATATTTTAGCTCTTGGAGCTTCTCCTGAAACTAATGGAAAAGAAGTACTCTCTTTCCCCTGGACTGGTAGGATGCAAACTCGGAAGAGCTAGCCAACTAACTGGACAGTCATCTTCAGAATAAGTCAGCAAAAGGACACAGGAGCTGAGAGACAGAGAGATGAAAATTCATTTGAGTTCCTGGATCCAGCAATGCCTGAAGCAATCTATCCCTAAATCTTTCATTTACACCAGATTGCTGTCACTAGAAACCAGAAGAGAAAGCCAGTTACAGCTGGAGACAAAGACACACTTTGCAGTAAGGCCCTCACTGCTTTAACAGGTACGTGGTGAGGTCAGGAGTGTCCCTCATACAGAAACAGAGCATTTAGAGCAGGTCATGGATCCACCAGGTCCAAGTCCCTCATTTTGCAGACAAGGAAACTAAGGCCCTGGGGAAAATGCTTGTCCAAGATCACCTATCCACCTAGCTGGCAATAATGCCAGTTTAAACACCAGTTAGCTCAGGATAAGCTCATTTCTCCCATTCTGCCACTTGGCAAGAAGTGCCAGGGGACTTGTTGGAGAACCAGCTGATTTGTCATGACAGAAGATCTGGGTGTCCTCAGGAGAAATCTGAGACATTGGGTTGAGATATGGCATACAGGGGTTATAAATGGTACACAACTAAAATGTTATATTTTAACCAATAGAAGTAAAACTGGCATATAGAATTGCTATTTCCTTTTGTGTGTGTGTGTCTAAATTGTCTTTTAAGAAAAAAATGTACTTTAGCTTAAATAAAGTGAGTTAATTAAAAGAAAACATATTAGGTAAATAATATGGCAAGTGATAATCAAATATAACAACTGTCTCTTATACACATCTAGATGTGTATAAGAGACAGCCATCTATCTTATAGGACTGTGGGAAGGAGGGAAGCAAACAAGGAAACATTTCACAGTGCCTGACACACAGGAAAGAGTCAGGATACACCGATTCCTCTCTCCCTTCCAGCACAAGGACACGTCTCCCTTCTATTTCTCAGGTAGAGATTTCCATCTCTGTAGATCATGAGATCCCGCTCTTCATAATGGCCTGTCTGGAAGGAAGGTTATGTCTCCCAGAGTCTAGGGGTTTGACCTGGTTGCTATAGAACCAAGGGAGAGCCCAAGCTGAAGTCAGGTCCAGCCTGCTTGGCCAGTAGGCACTGTACCTTGCCCTCCGCTGTCCCCCTTGGAGGCTGTGACTTTGCCCAGGAGGCTGTGCAGGAAGTCATTCTCAGCTGTTACCCTAGACAGGAAAAGAGAGCACAAAATGCTTGCACGGTACCCTTACAGATTCCCTCCCTGTGGTTTCAGGGGCTCCAGGAAGTTGCCCAGCCCCTCTACACACCTTAGGTGAAAAGGGAGCCCGCCCATGTCATCTCAGAGTGTACCTGCCATCAAGAAGCACATCTCTCTCTTTCACAAAGCAATATGGCTCTGAAACTTGGAGAATACCAAGGCTACAAGTAGAGGTCATTTGTATTCCTAGGAAGATTCTTAAAAAGAAAGGATCCCCAAGCCCTCAAAATGAGTATCTGCTCAGCAAGGTGGCAAAGCTCTGGCTGCTCATGCTAAGTCCTAATCACATGCTAAATCCAAGTCACTGACCTCATCATCTGTTAAAAAAAAAAAAAAAAAATCCTCCTTAAACAAATGAGGACAATGTTCCCAAGCTTGGGGTCTTACTCTCTCAAGCTTTTTTAGATCAAGGAAAGGATGTTTACCTTCCTCACTGCCTTCCTTTAAAGTCATGGCTAGGCATGCCCATGAGAACTAGGGCCTGACTCCCTGTTACATGCTCCTGGTATGCTGCTGCTTTGAAGCTTCATGGTCCCAGTCATATTTGTACTTGATGCACTGATCTGTTGTTACCTACCCATTTAATTCCCCACCTAAATATAAGCTTCATGAAAACAGCCATGTTGATCTTGTTTACCACCTCATGCTCTATACCCAGCACAGTGCCCAGCTCTCTGCCAGCTTTCAGTCAAAGCTTGTTAAATAAATAACACCTGATGAACGAACAGGTCAAAAGCTGGATGGTTTTGAATGCCTAGGCACTGAGACCATCATTCTTACCCTTTCCTCTTGGAAGGTCCTAACTGGCTGTTATCAACTCAGGGAACCAGTTCATCCTGCTTCTGAGTGACCCTCAATCAGGAAAAATGTGGTTTCAGAGAATAGAAAGTAATGGGAAATCACTCACGGGTGAAAAGGAATGAAGTGCTGCTTTTCCTCATCACTTTCTGCTTTCCCCTTGATGATGTCTGTTATATCCATAACTAGAAAAAGAAGAGAAACGACTTAATGGCTTAAGCCCTCCTGCTCCCAGGAAGGGAGGACAATGGGATGAGATCGCAGGGCAGGAAGCTGGGATAGGAAAGCTTAAAAAGGCAGGAAAACCAGCATCAGCCACCTGGCAAACACCTTTGGGTAAGCCAGGCTGGGAGGAGAGCAGCCAGAGAAACGTTTAAGAGCCAGGGGCTTAGCAGAGGCTGAGGGGAAAAGAGTCAGAGTCACGCCCATGGAACTAAGCAATTAGGGTTGCTTCTGACATATTCCTATTAGAGGTCTACTACACTGACAAAACCCAAGCACAGTGACTCCCGGTAGGGTCTGAAGAGCTAATCACCCTCTTTTATAACTGTGTTCATATTCACAGACACATATCTGGGGATCCTTGAACCCTACATTTCCAGAAGGATCCTGGATCTTCTGAAATTTCTCCTTAAATATCAGCTACTGAAGGTCCATAAAACCAAGGTAAAGACCTCTTGCTCCAGAGCAGGGATTATAGAAATGGGGGCAGGGGGAGGAGCATTGAAACTTGCTAGCCAAATAGGGCCAAAATCCTAGCAGCAAGAAATTCCTCAAACACTCCAGGCCCCCATCAGGGAGCCATTAAAACTGCCCAGGTAATGATCAACTAGTGACTGTATCTGGCTCAAAAAGAGGAGTGAGGGAGCTGAAAGAAAGAGGGGAAACTGTTATTTGAACTGATCAGCATCCATTCTTTCTGATCAACAGACACTCCCCTCAGCTATTCTCAGTGAGCTATGTTTGGGTAGCACAATCTCCCTCTGGCTCCAGAGTTATATACTGGGGGATCAGGGAACCAAATCCCCCTGCCCAGAATAAGTACTTTGCGGATGAGCAAATGGCATATATTTTAGCTCTTGGAGCTTCTCCTGAAACTAATGGAAAAGAAGTACTCTCTTTCCCCTGGACTGGTAGGATGCAAACTCGGAAGAGCTAGCCAACTAACTGGACAGTCATCTTCAGAATAAGTCAGCAAAAGGACACAGGAGCTGAGAGACAGAGAGATGAAAATTCATTTGAGTTCCTGGATCCAGCAATGCCTGAAGCAATCTATCCCTAAATCTTTCATTTACACCAGATTGCTGTCACTAGAAACCAGAAGAGAAAGCCAGTTACAGCTGGAGACAAAGACACACTTTGCAGTAAGGCCCTCACTGCTTTAACAGGTACGTGGTGAGGTCAGGAGTGTCCCTCATACAGAAACAGAGCATTTAGAGCAGGTCATGGATCCACCAGGTCCAAGTCCCTCATTTTGCAGACAAGGAAACTAAGGCCCTGGGGAAAATGCTTGTCCAAGATCACCTATCCACCTAGCTGGCAATAATGCCAGTTTAAACACCAGTTAGCTCAGGATAAGCTCATTTCTCCCATTCTGCCACTTGGCAAGAAGTGCCAGGGGACTTGTTGGAGAACCAGCTGATTTGTCATGACAGAAGATCTGGGTGTCCTCAGGAGAAATCTGAGACATTGGGTTGAGATATGGCATACAGGGGTTATAAATGGTACACAACTAAAATGTTATATTTTAACCAATAGAAGTAAAACTGGCATATAGAATTGCTATTTCCTTTTGTGTGTGTGTGTCTAAATTGTCTTTTAAGAAAAAAATGTACTTTAGCTTAAATAAAGTGAGTTAATTAAAAGAAAACATATTAGGTAAATAATATGGCAAGTGATAATCAAATATAACAAAACCCATAAAAGTGGGACAAGAATAATGAAGTCTTGGAAACTCCCAGGAGAGCTGAGGCTTGGAGAGAAATGCAGAGGTGATGTTTATCTCAAGCAGCCTCACTCAGTTGTGCCAAGGGTCCAACCTGGAATTCAGCTATGTAGTGGGTGACTCATTCTGTGTATCTGCACTTCCTGTCCTGGGTAATTTTTTTAGAGGATGATTTGTTCCTCATAATTGGATCCCGCCTGTATTGTTCTTTCTTGTCCACCATGCTTGGGAGCGAAGGTGCCAAGAGCTCAGATGGCTCTTTGGTCCCAGTGCTCTGCTCCAGATGCAGGGATTTCATTATTCACCATCTTCATCATAAATCTGGACTTAGTCATCAATTACTTTGATTTAATCTCAAGAAATTTAAGTATTAGGGGCTGCCTGGCGTAGGTTTTTGAGCAAGGGAGGGCAAGGAGGAACACACATAAGAAAGGTGAGTTTTGGAAAAGAAACGGGGTGACAGGACTCTGGTGTTCAGTCCTGATTCTTCCACTTCAAATTGATGAGAAAAGAAGGATAGAGGTGCGATGTCAGCTATACAGACAGGAGTTCCTATATGCCAGTGGATGGATCCAAAAATAGCATTTGCTACAAATGACTTCATCAGTCTGGTCACTGCTCAGCGTCTCTGAGGGAAAAGGCAAAAGGAAGGGAAACCCTGACAATTACTATCTGTATGTGTGCTCAGCTGCTCCGTCAAGTCCGACTCCTTCGCAGCCCCACAGACTGTAGCCCAATAGGCTGTTCTGTCCATGGGATTCTCCGGGCAAGAATACTGGAGTGGGTTGCCATTCCCTTCCCCAGAGGATCTTTCTGACCCAGGGATCGAACCCACATCTCCTGCCCTGGCAGGCAAATTCTTTACCACTAAGTCACCCAGGAAGCCCAAACAACTACCATTTACTGAGCACCTAATGTCGCCTGATAGCTCAGTTGGTAAAGAATCTGCCTGCAATGCAGGAGGCCCTGGTTTGATTCCTGGGTCTGGACGATCCACTGGAGAAGGGATAGGCTACCCACGTCAGTACTCTTGGGCTTCCCTGGTGGCTCAGGTGGTAAAGAATCTGCCTGCAATGCAGAAGACCTGGTCTGATCCATGGGTTGGGAAGATGCCCTGGAGAAGGGAAAGGTTACCCACTGCAGTATTATGGCCAAGAGAATTCCACGGACTATATAGTCCATGGGATCACACACACAGAGCTGGACACATGACTGAGCAACTTTCACTTTACTTCACTTAATGTGTGTAAATCACCCAGGCATCAAACAACCCCGAGATCCCAGAGCTTCTAACACAAAGAGCTGACTCCAGCTCAGGCTACAGGTCCAGTGCAGATAGGCAGGGACTCCATGCACTCATTTACCCTGGCCGCTGGCTGAAGGGATGACCTATCTTTCACAATAGGTCTGTCTACTATCCCCAGAGCAGAGGAAGGGAACGCGGCAAGACACTTACTGGCTCTTAAAACTTCCACCCAGAAGAGAGGCCTATCACTTCCACTCCCGTTTCACTGGCCAAAGCAAGGGCCATGGCCATACCTAACTGCAAGGAGGGCAGAGGAGTGTACTGAATTGTGTGCTCAGAAGGAGGAACGCAGAAGCTGTGGACACACTGATATCTCAAACACTGTGAGAAGTGTCTCACACATCATTGCCTTCTTTGAGTCTTAACAACTCTCCAAAGTTCTATCATAAATACTATTTGTTGTTTAGATGCTCAGTCCTGTCCAACCGTTTGTAACCCCCACTGACTGTAGCCCACCAGGCTCCTCTGTTCATGGGATTCTCCAGGCAAGAATACTGAATTCTTGCCTGGAGAATTCTTGAATACTGGGTTGCCATTTCCTCCTCCAGGGGATCTTCCTGACCCAGGGATCAAACCCACATCTCCTATATTGGCAGACGGATTCTTTACCACTGAGCCATGAGGAGAGCCCAATACTATTACTGTAGCCCAATTCAACATACGAGGAAACCAAGACACAAGGAAGGTAAAGGTCTTCCCCCAGGACATGACCTTAGTCCTTACAGACACTGTCTGGTGGCTCTGACCCCAAAGTCCATCAGTCTAAATGCCACAGTGTTTCTCCATTAACCTAGATGTTTTATCACCGGTGCTGTATGGATGGAGAAGCCTTGAGGCTACTGTAAGAGTAAGATTGAAAACCAGAGGCAGGAGGCTAAGTCCAAATCCTGAGAACACCAGAGAACTCCTGACTCCAGGGAACACTGATCGATAAGAGCTCATCCAAAAGCCTCCATACCTACACTGAAACCAAGCTCCACCCAAGAGCCAACAAGTTCCAGAGCAAGACATACCATGTAAATTCTCCAGCAACACAGGAACATAGCCCTGAGAACTGTGAGAAGTGTCTCACACATCATTGCCTTCTTTGAGTCTTAACAACTCTCCAAAGTTCTATCATAAATACTATTTGTTGTTTAGATGCTCAGTCCTGTCCAACCGTTTGTAACCCCCACTGACTGTAGCCCACCAGGCTCCTCTGTTCATGGGATTCTCCAGGCAAGAATACTGAATTCTTGCCTGGAGAATTCTTGAATACTGGGTTGCCATTTCCTCCTCCAGGGGATCTTCCTGACCCAGGGATCAAACCCACATCTCCTATATTGGCAGACGGATTCTTTACCACTGAGCCATGAGGAGAGCCCAATACTATTACTGTAGCCCAATTCAACATACGAGGAAACCAAGACACAAGGAAGGTAAAGGTCTTCCCCCAGGACATGACCTTAGTCCTTACAGACACTGTCTGGTGGCTCTGACCCCAAAGTCCATCAGTCTAAATGCCACAGTGTTTCTCCATTAACCTAGATGTTTTATCACCGGTGCTGTATGGATGGAGAAGCCTTGAGGCTACTGTAAGAGTAAGATTGAAAACCAGAGGCAGGAGGCTAAGTCCAAATCCTGAGAACACCAGAGAACTCCTGACTCCAGGGAACACTGATCGATAAGAGCTCATCCAAAAGCCTCCATACCTACACTGAAACCAAGCTCCACCCAAGAGCCAACAAGTTCCAGAGCAAGACATACCATGTAAATTCTCCAGCAACACAGGAACATAGCCCTGAGCTTCAATATGCAGGGTGCCCAAAGTCACACCAAACCCACAGACATCTCAAAACTCACTACCGGACACTCCAGAGAGAAGAAATCCAGCTCCACCCACGAGAACACTGACGCAAGCTTCCCTAACCAGGAAACCTTGACAAGCTACTCGTCCAACCCCACCCACAGGGAGGAACCTCCACAATAAAGAGGAACCACAAACTGCCAGAATACAGAAAGGCCACCCCAAACAGAGCAGTCTAAACAAGAAGAAAAGGCATAGAAATACTCAGCAGGTAAAGGAACATGATAAATGCCCACCAAATCAAATAAAAGAGGAGGAGATAGAGAGTCTACATGAAAAAGAATTCAGAATAATGACAGTAAAAAATCTAAATGCCACAATGCATTTCTTTCACCATTCAAAGGTGCACAGGAGGGAAACCCACCTGGACCACCCCAGCATTCCAGTGCCCTGTTCAACTCTAAAAGCTTCAGTGTTCCTGAGACCCTCTTCCAGATGAGGTTCAGCTGGAGAAGGAACGTTGAGGCACGTTGTTGGCATCAGAGCAGAGATCCCTGGTTCTGGCCTTACTAGAGAAGGGTTACTTCTCTTTGAAGTTAATTTTCATGGAGGCATACATACTGGGAACAACCTGTCTGCTGACATCAGGGCCAGGGCCTGGTAAAGCAGCCGTCCCCAGCTTCTCACTATGGGTGGTGTGGGAGAAAGAGGGACAGATATAGAGTGTCTGGGGACAAGACATGGCCTCAACATGGTCCAGACTTCCTGCTTGGGGGCCGTCACGGTTACATTTTATGTGTCAGCACGGATAGGCTATGCTGCCTAGCCCCTTGGTCAAACACTAGACTGGATGTATCTATGAGGCATTGTGTGGGTCTGATTAGTATCCACAATCAGTTGACTTTAAGTAAAGGGCATTTCCTTCCATGATGTAAGTGGGCCTCATCTAATCAGTTGAAGGTCTTAAGAGCAAAACTTGAGATTTCCTAGAGAAGAAGGAAGTCTGCCTCAAGACACTGCAATGAATAAATCCTCCCCAAGTTTTCAGACTACTGTCCAGCCCTCGCGATTTCAGACCTGTGAGCCCCTCACAGTCACATGAGGCAAATTCTTAAAATAAATCTATGTATTTATGTATCTTATTGGTTTCATTTCCCTGGAAAACCCTTCACTGATACAAGGTCTGGCCTCTCACAGCTGGAAGAATAGATTCTCCCAAGTCTCTCAATGGGAGGGAAACAGAACATTGGGGAGAGGGGGCTTTCTAACCACGGAAGCCCCTCCCCTCATTTGCATTTCTTGCCTTGCTCAGTAGGCAACTGAGTTTGAGTTGCCAATCTTCTCACAGCCGGCCAGTGGGACAGCCTCTTCTCTGGCCTGTCTGACGCCTTCCTCCAACTCACCCTGAAATCCCCCTGAAACTCATCTTTAGAAGCCATGTTCATGATTTTATTTCTCTCCCCCCTACAATGGTAATAGCTCCCTATTCTTACCCTGTTAGTGTTAATTTTCCCCAGCTGATGTGAAAGGTCCTAGACATAATCTATTTCCAGCTATCCTATCCCACTGATCCCCCACTATTCTCTGCATGCAAGTACTCTATTTTTGTCACAAAGATTTATCACTCCACAAACACACAATGCTCACTTTCAACTCTAGATCTTTCTTCATAAGCCCCCCGTCTGTACCTCTGCCTCTAAAGATTACCTCTTATTCCTCTATATATCCACATCCTTTCCATTCTTAAAAGCTCAGGTCCTGTTTTCCCTCATAATGATCTCCACCCCTAATTACTTCTCCTCTCCCATGAGGACTTTTTTATATTTTGAAACATCTATGTTGGTATCTTTCAGAGTCATTTCAGAGCCACAGAATCCCTGTCACCTGACAGGTCCCTTCCTAAATGTTACAGGACAAATTGTGCCACCCCACCCCCACCCACCACCAAACTCATATGTTGACCTCCCATGTCTCAGAACATGACTGTATTTGGAGACAGGGGGGTTAGAGAGGTAATTAAGCTAAAATGAGGTCATTAGGGTAGGCACTAATCCAATATGACCGGTGTCCTTCTGTGACCTTGGGACACAACCACAGAAGAATGACACGCAAGGAGAATGTGGCCATCTGCAAGCCAAGGAGAGAAGCCTCCGAAGAAACCAACACTGCCAACACCTAGGTCTTGGACTTCCAGGCACTGGAACTGCGAGAAACTGAATTCTTATTGTTTCAGCAAAAACAACACCCAGCTGTGGATGTGACTGGTAACAGAAGTCAAGTCCAATGCTGTAAAGAGCAATATTGCATAGGAACCTGGAATGTTAGGTCCATGAATCAAGGCAAATTGGAAGTGGTCAAACAGGAGATGGCAAGAGTGAAAATCGACATTCTAGAAATCAGCCAACTAAAATGGACTGGAATGGGTGAATTTAACTCGGATGACCATTATATCTACTACAGGGAGCAAGAATCCTTTAGAAGAAATGGAGTAGCCATCATAGTCAATAAAAGACTCCAAAATGCAGTACTTGGATACAATCTCAAAAATGACAAAATGATGTCTGTTCATTTCCAAGGCAAACCATTCAATATCACAGTAATCCAAGTCTATGCCCCAACCAGTAATGCTGAAGA
This sequence comes from Cephalophus harveyi, assembly GCA_006410635.1. NCBI lineage: Eukaryota > Metazoa > Chordata > Mammalia > Artiodactyla > Bovidae > Cephalophus > Cephalophus harveyi. The sequence goes on from SJYT01012447.1 coordinate 170,946, forward strand.
AGCTGAAGTTGAATGGTTTTATGAAGACCTACAAGACCTTCTAGAACTCACACCCAAAAAAGATGTCCTTTTTATTATAGGGGACTGAAATGCAAAAGTAGGAAGTCAAGAAATACCTGGAGTAACAGGCAAATTTGGCTTTGAAGTACAGAATGAAGCAGGGCAAAGATTAATAGAGTTCTGCCCAGAGAATGCACTGGTCATAGCAAACACCCTCTTCCAACAACACAAGAAAAGACTCTACACATGGACATCACCAGATGGTCAATACCCAAATCAGACTGAATATATTCTTTGCAGCCAAAGATGGAGAAGCTCTATACAGTCAGCAAAAACAAGACTGGGAACTGACTGTGGCTCAGATCATGAACTCTTTATTGCCAAATGCAGACTGAAATTGAAGAAAGTAGGGAAAACCACTAGACCATTCAGGTATGACCTAAATCAAATCCCTTTCAATGATACAGTAGAAGTGACAAATAGATTCAAGAGATTAAATCTGATAGAATGTCTTATGAACTATGGATGAAGGTTCGTGACATTGTACAGGAGGCAATGACCAAGACCATCCCCGAGAAAAAAATGCAAAAGGGCAAAACGGTTTTCTGAGGAGGCCTTACAAATAGCTGAGAAAAGAAGAAAAGCAAAAGGCAAAGGAGAAAAAGAAAGATATACCCATTTGAATGCAGAGTTCCAAAGAATAGCAAGGAGAGATAAGAAAGACTTCCTCAGTGATCAATGCAAAGAAATAGAGGAAAACAAAAGAATGGGAAAGACTAGAGATCTCTTCAAGAAAACTAGATACCAAGGTAACTTTTCATGCAAAGATGGGCACAATAAAGGACCTATCAGAAGCAGAAGATATTAAGAAGAGGTGGCAAGAATACACAGAAGAACTATACAAAAAAGATCTTCATGACCCAGATAATCACGATGGTGTGATCACTCACCTAGAGCCAGACATCTTGGAATGCAAAGTCAAGTGGGCCTTAGGAATCATCACTACGAACAAAGCTAGTGGAGGTGACGGAATTCCAGTTGAGCTGTTTCAAATCCTAGAAGATGATCCTGTGAAAGTGCTGCACTCAGTATGTCAGCAAATTTGGAAAACTCAGCAGTGGCCACAGGATTGGAAAAGGACAATTTTCATCCGAATCTCAAAGAAAGGCAATGCCAAAGAATGTTCAAACTACCACACAATTGCACTCATCTCAAACGCTAGTAAAGTAATCCTCAAAATTCTCCAAGCCAGGCTTCAACAGTACATGAACCATAGCTTTCAGATGTTCAAGGTGGGTTTAGAAAAAGCAGAGGAACCAGAGATCAAATTGCCAACATCCACTGGATCATAGAAAAAGCAAGAAAATTTCAGAAAAACATCTACTTCTGCTTTATTGACTATGCCAAAGCCTTTGACTATGTGGGTCACAACAAACTGTGGAGAATTCTTCAAGTGATGGGAATACCAGACCACCTGAACTGCCTCCTGAGAAATCTGTATGCAAGTCAAGAAGCAACACTTAGAACTGGACATGGAACAACAGACTGGTTCCAAACCAGAAAGGAGTATGTCAAGCCTGTATATTGTCAACCCTGCTTATTTAACTTATATGCAGAGTACATCATGAGAAATGCTGGGTTAGAAGAAGCACAAGCTGGAATCAAGATCCTGGGAGAAGAATCAATAACCTCAGATATGCAGATGATGCCACCCTTATGGCAGAAAAGGAAGAAGAACTAAAGAGCCTCTTGGTGAAAGTGAAAGAGGAGAGTGAAAAAGCTGGCTTAAAGCTCAACATTCAGAAAACTAAGATCATGGCATCTGGTCCCATCAATTCATGGCAAATAGATGGGGAAACAATGGAAACAGTGACAGACTTTATTTTGGGGGGCTCGAAGATCACTGCAAATGATAGCTGCAGCCATGAAATTAAAAGACACCTGCTCCTTAGAAGAAAAGTTATGATCAACCTAGACAGCCTATTAAAAAGTAGAGACATTACTTTGCCAACAAAGATCCATCTAGTCAAAGCTATGGTTTTTCCAATAGTTATGTATAGATGTGAGAGTTGGACTATAAAGAAAGCTGAGCACCGAAGAATTGATGCTTTTGAACAGTGGTTTTGGAGGGGACTCTTGAGAGTCCCTTGGACTGCAAGGAGATCCAACCAGTCCATCTGAAAGGAAATCAGTCCTGAATATTCATTGCAAGAACTGTTGCTGAAGCTGCAACTCCAATACTTTGGCCACCTGATGTGAAGAACTGACTCATTTGAGAAGACTCTGATGCTGGGAAAAATTGAGGGTGAGATGAGAAGGGGACAACAGAGGGTGAGATGGTTGGATGGTATCATCAACTCAATGAACATGAGTTTTAGTAAATTCAGGGATGGACAGGGAAGCCTGGCATGCTGCAGTCCATGGGGTCTCAAAGAGTTGGCCACAAGTGACCGACTGAACAAACTGACTGAAGCCACCCTATCGGTGGTACTTTGTAACAGCAGCCCTAGAAAATTAATACACTAGATAATCATATAAGTCATAATCATATAAGTAAGCTCCCTTTTTACCCCTTTTCTGTGAGAAAAAATTTCACTTGCTCAAAAAAAGAATCAGATCTATAAGATCTGTCTCATCAGAGACCCTTGGTATTAAGGAATCTTACCGCTATAAAAACAAGTAAAAATGCTTGAACACAAGTCATTCCCTGGAGGGTATAAAAGCAAGCAAGTTCAGAAGTAGGCTTCAAGCTCTGCTGTCTGCCAATCACTCTTACTTTGGCCTTACAAATCTCAGACATTTGGGGGAAACTGAGGCAGGACAAGAAATCATGAAACACATGCTGCCTGATTCAGTAATTCATTCTTGGTCCTTTAGGGCTTCCCTGGTGGTTCAGACAGTAAAGAATCCGCCTGCAGTGCAGGAGACCTTGGTTCAACCCCTGGGTTGGGAAGATCCCCTGGAGAAGGGAATGGCTACCGACTGCGGTGTTCTTGCCTGGAGCATCCCATGGACAGAGGAGCCTGGCGGGTTACAGTCCATGGGTGGCAAACAGTCAGATACGACTGAGCAACTAACACACTAGTGCTCGTATTACCATTCAGTCTTGTCCTGCGTGTGTTAGCAGCAACCCCTCAATGGGGGAACATCTGAGGAACCTTGTGTACAGGCTCCTTTCCTCTTACAGAACCAGAGGGTGAATGCTCATGAAGCAGATGGAAGGGAAATCCGGCATTTGCCCACCCCATGTGCCAGTTCCTCGGGCTCTACCCCCAAAGAAGAAACTAGGAAGAGCTGACATCCAGAGACAAGAGAAACGAGGCCACCAAGGCACATGCCTGCCAAGTCATATCTCATCCCTAACTTAAACATCATCTCAGTTTCCAACTGGACATAATTCCCAGTCAAACGCCATCACATCAGCCAGCTTTAATTATCTGCATTGCATGGATGGCCTCCTGACATCTCTCTAGTTTATTTACTCATTGAACCACTTTCTGAACCTCCCCATCACACCCTGAGCCAGGAGCCACCAGTTCGCCTGCCGCCGTATCCTCAGCACCCAGCTCAGAGCTTACCAACGGCAGGTGCTCACTGGTAGCACTTGAATCAATAGAAGAAGCTAGAGCGCCACGACCTTTCCTGCCCTGAAATGAAGACTCCCATCATTTCAACAGAGGGAAGTGTCAGCAGTTAAGCCAGTCAACCAAGGTTCTCAGGTTCATCTGCTGTGGGAAGAAGAGGTGGAGGCACAGGCAGAATTCCACTGAGGCAGGATCACAGTCTCATTATTATTGAGTGACACAGACTTACCAATGCCCTTTCCTGCATGTTTACATCATGAATTGGTCCTCTGCAAAATGAACCACTGATTGATTCCCTGTCTCTCTCCCTCTTGTGAAACATCTGTCTCCTGGTTTAATCAGGAAGCTCCATGAGATTCTCCTATTTATCAAGAAAATAAATAGGCCCCTCCTTCTAACTAATAATAGATAAAGAGCACTGAGGCACATTTATATATGCCAAGAAAACTTTTGTCTAAGCAATTAGGATCTATGATCTTATTCCGGGCCTCTGGCCCATTTTTCAGGAACTAACAAACAAAATAAATCAGCTGTGCTCCAATCTAATTGCAACACAACATAAGACATAGAACTTAATGGGCTGTAACTGGAAAATTATTGTGGAGCAAGGTAGGTTAATCTAGCATGTTGGTCACTCCTGGATCAAACCCATGGGTTTGATCAATGCCCAGATCTCTCCCCAGCTCCTCCTCTGTAATCTCCCTTTTTCACATGCAACACAGTGAAAAATCTCATAAATGCTCTTCTCCCCAAAGACACTTGCAGAAAACACCAATATTCTTGGATATTTTAAGATCATACTCTGAACACACCTTGGTGGAAATAGGGAAAGAGTGGGTTTCTGCAAAAAAATGATAACCCTTATCTCCTTCTTTCCAGTATTTCTCCCTTCTAGAATTAAAAGGCCAGCTCACTCTTGAGATAAATCATCCAAATAACAACTGATTTCAACATTTCTACTTATGTGTTGCCTGGTGAGTACTGGTATTTAGAAGGATGATCCCAGGGAACCGTAAGATCCTTAGTCATCTATGACTTAATTATGTTCAGAATATCCAATTTACCAAGGCAGTCAATGTTCTAGAAAGGGCCTTATTACTGTTAAGTATTTTGTAAAGGTTTTTTAGAGGGTCTGAACCAAAGACAGGAACTCATGTTAACTGTGAATTAATCTGAATCTGCTGTATCTAGTTCACCTAAACATTATTGCTGGAAGAGGTGTATGCCTGTTTACACAGTGCTCTTCCCTGTGTGCACACAGGTGAGAAAGAGATAGGGAGTGAAGAAGAGGGAGCCAGGAGGAGGTCCATCTTCCCAAGAGACCCCAGAACACAGCTCTGCACCGAGGCCACGCTTCTTCCTGACCACTGACCAGCCCCGTTTCCAAGACTCTGGGCTGGTGAGTGTGGGATGTGGCACCAGAGGACTGCACACACCTACCGTGAAGACCACCTTCAGGTTATTGAGCATCTCGATCTCCTTCGGGAAGCCCCTGCTGCCCCATCGCACCAGGTAGTTCTCACTGTGGGAAGAGGAGTGGCAGCCCGTTACCGTCAGGGGTCTCAACAGTCATTCAGTAAAGATACCCACTGAGCCTCTGCTGTGGGCCCGACACCATGCTGCTTGCTGGGGACACGGGAGCGTCTGAGACAGACTCTCCCTGTCTGTCCCTCCCTCCAGGAGATCACAGTCCCATCAGAGAGGCAGATGTGAGACCAGCTGGGCCATGGAATTACTAATATATGTGTGTTCACAACCTCTTTCCCTCTCCTATCCAGCAAGCAAATGCTAACCCAGCTGCCTAATGTTTTTGAAGAGCAGCAGTTTTCTCTGTAGATAAAGAGTGGCAGAGGGAATGGATCCTTTCCTCTCAAGGGAAAGGATTTTTACGTGTTTCATTGGACATTAAGAATATATGTGGCAGCCACTGTGGCAGGTCCTTAAAAAGTTAAACACAGAGTTGTCATGTGACCCAGCAATTCTACTCCTAGGTATCTACCTAGGAGAAATAAAGACATATATTCATACAAAAACTTATACATGGATATTCATAACAGAGTTATTCATAATAGCCAAAAAGTGGAAACAACCTAAATGTCCATCAGCTGATGAATGGATTTAAAAAATGTGGTATATCCATTCAACAGACCCTCACTAAGCCATAAAAGGGAGTGGAGTACAGTACTGATTGACAATTACTATACCATGGATGAATCTCTAACATATTATTTTAAGTGAAAGAAGACAGACACAAAAGGCCACATATTATATGATTCCATTTATATTAAATGTCCAGAATAGGCAGGTCCATTGAGACAGAAAGTTGATTAGTGGTTGTCAGTGGGGTTAAGAACAAGGGATTTGGGAGTGACTGCTAATGGGTACAGGTCTTACCATTGGGGTGATGGAAATGCTCTAACATTAGATAGTAGAGATGGTTGAACAGAATTAAAATTATACTAAAACTGAATTGTATGTTAAAAAGTGGCAAAGTTTCTGTTATGTGAATTAGGTCAATAGTAATAATAAAAAAGAAAAAATCATTAAAAAACAAACAAAAAGAATATGTTAAGAATATATTAAAATTCCCTGGCAGTCTAGTGGTTAGCACTCCATGCTCTCACTGTTGAGGGCCTGGGTTTAATCCCTGGTTGGGGAACTAAGATCCCACAAGCCATATAGCACAGCCCCCCAAGAAAGAATGTATTTGCCCTTCTCACCCTATTCCCTTTACAAGACTTGAGTAAAGATTTGAATGATTTTAAGTAATCCATTGAACCCACTGGATGTAGGACCATTTCCTTGAATGAATGTCACACTGTGATGGGCCACAGAGGGCCTTAGCCAGTATCTAATATACACTTAAGTAATGATTTACATGCAGTCATGACAACTATATATATATATATATATATATGCAATCATGCTATAAAGAAAACGTTCAGGATGTTGTGAGGATGTACATTGGAAGAACCGGCCCTAGTCTGGGTAGTTAGGGGAGTCTTTGCTGAGGATATGACATGTAAATAAAGTTGGCCAGGCAAAGAGAGTGGGAAAAAGAAATGGTTCAGGCAAAGCAACAATGTGTGCAAAGGCCCTGAGATAGGATGGAGCTTATACATCTAAAAAGCAGACCCAAGGGAAAAGTTGTAAGAGGAAAATGAGCAAGATAGGCCAGACCATGTAGGCCATATAGGACTTAAAAGATTTTGGCTTGATCCTTACAATAGGGAGGACCCACTGACAGCGTGTATGAAGGGCAGTCACACAGTTCTGACATCTGATCATCTATCAGCTCGCAGCTTCGAGCAGCAGTACTCTGTACACACAACCCTGCCTGGCTCATGCTAGTCAGTCTCGCTGCATCAGCAAGGTCAGGAAATCTAGCACTGCTTTTTTTTAAAATTTTATTTTTATTGGAGTATGTTTGCTTTACAATGTTGCACTGGTTTCTACTATACAGAAAATCAATCAGCTATATGTATACATATTTCTCCTCCCTTTTGGATTTCCTTCCCATTCAGGTCACCACAGCGCATTAAGTATTGATTATTGATTAGAGTTCCCTGTGCTATACAATAGGTTCTCATTTGTTATCTATTTTATATACAGTATCAATAGTATATATATATATATATATATGTCAATCCCAATCTCTCAATTTCTCCCACCCTTCCATTTACCCTGGTATCCATACTTTCGTTCTCTATGTCTGTCTCTAGTTCTGCTTTGCAAATCTGATCACCTATACCATTTTTCTAGTACTTCTTTAACTTAGGAGAAGATTAGTATAATTTGCTGAGTTGATTCATTCAGCTTTTCATGCCATCCAGGAGCATACCATTGGTTCTAAATAAATGCCCATTATCTTGAATTGGGATATAAACAAAGCTCAAAACCAAGTTAGCCCAAAAGACATAATAAGAGAATTCAGCAAACTTAAAGCAAATCACCTTCTTTTTTGAAAAGTTTGTTCTCTCTGATGTTCTGTTCTTTTCTCTCATTTTACCTCTAGAAGACTAATAAGAATAATCTGAGCAAAGTTCATTGGGGAAATAGAACATATAACAAAAAGAACACAGCATCAGATTAACCACTGGATAAAATGTAATCAAGTTAAGGGAGCATTTTTTTAGTAAGATCTAAAAATTTAAGTGGAATTTTCATCCAAATAACCAAGAAGCCTCCGAGACTCCATATACAAAAAATATTTTTTCATTATTTCCCATTGGTTATTTCTGGACCACCATAGTGAAATACCTGGGTATTTCTCAGAACCTTTAATTATATGGGGTTTCCCTGATAGCTCAGTTGGTAAAGAATCTGCCTACAATGCAGGAGACCCCAGTTCAATTCCTGGGTAGGGAAGATCCGCTGGAGAAGGGATAGGCTAGCCACTCCAGTATTCTTGGGTTTCCCTTGTGGCTCAGCTGGTAAAGAATCCTCCTGTAATGCGGGAGACCTGGGTTCGATCCCTGGGTTGGGAAGATCCCCTGGAGAACAGAAAGGTTACCTATTCCAGTATTCTGGCCTGGAGAATGCCATGGACTGTTTAGTCCATGGGATCACAAAGAGTTGGACATGACTGAGTGACTTTCACTTCATTTCACTTCACCACACGTAGCACTCCAAGTAGAGAACTAACTAGCCAGATCTAAACACTAGGAACCAGAAATTTTATTCTAAGGGAAACAGAATCATAAATAAGAAAAGCAATCTAGAGGGCTGAGCTGGCCCCTTCCATCTTTGCCCAGGGAGATCTGGGTGGGAAATCTGAAGGTCTACCTGACATTAAGACAGGTAAGACCTCTTCCATAAGACACCCTCCTTGGGGGAAGGGGGAGAACCATTCCAACCCTTTCTTGAGCTTCTTTTGGAAATTAGTTTTGCCCCTGGCCTGATGCCTGAGCTGCTTGCTTTTTGTCCTACAGAAACTTACCTTAAGTTTCCCAAACCAAATCTCTGCAGACATCCACTGGAATCAGTCCACCTTTCATCTCAATATTGAAAGGTTGAAAGTGAAAGTTGCTCGGTCATGTCCAACTCTTTTTGACCCCATGGACATAGTCTGTGGAATTCTCCAGGCCAGAATACTGGAGTGGATAGCCTTTCCCTTCTCCAGGGGATCTTCCCAAACCAGGAATCGAACCCAGGTTTCCCACATTGCAGGCAGATTCTTTACCAGCTGAGCCACAAGGGAAAGGTTGTCCCAGCCAAATTCTCCCCAGCGCACCTCTGGGCCACACTGCTGATGCACTAACTTGCCTGAGGCTCACTGTAGGCACCTTCTGGCTAGGGCAGGCAGGAGCCGGGAAAATTGGTTTCTCAGGGAAATAACAGCTACCCAGCTTCAAGACTGACACGGGGAGTGCTTCCCAGTTCCCCGGCCCCTTCCCTATATTGTGCCTGCTCTCTTCTTTCTTTGTTTTCTGCTCTTTTTTTCCCTCCTTCTTTGGTAGAGGATGGGCTCTACCCCTTCGTGTCCCTCCTCCTCACCCCTCCCTCTCCTACGGGCTCCTCTGTGTCTCCAGCGCTCCCAGAGGCATCACTCAGGCATGCCCCGTCGAGCACATCATTCGATGCGGCACATCAGGGGACAGAGCTGCCATCTCTCTGATCCGTTGCTTCCCTCCCCAGAGCTGGTTCAGGCCATCCATCACTTCGATGAGCCAGCAGGCCAGGCACCCTTGTCAATTCAGCTATGAGGAATCCTTGTGTTTTTTGAGAGGCAAGGAGCACTCTCATGATCTTTGTCACAGGTGTCTTGGGAGCAGCTGGCAGGGAACAGCAAGGAGCCTATGACATGCCCAGCATCTCACGGTGGGTGCTAAGGAAGCAGGAACACTTGCTCAGTGTCTGCTGAGGCCTAGCCAGAGGAGCTGTACTGATTCTTTAAATTAGGGATTTAAGTTTGCTATAAAAAATAGTTTTCCACCATACAGTGCTACGGAGAAGGCAATGGCACCCCACTCCTGTACTCTTGCCTGGAAAATCCCGTGGATGGACGAGCCTAGGAGGCTGCAGACCATGGGGTCACTATGAGTCGGACACGACTGAGCAACTTCACTTTCACTTTTCGCTTTTGTGCATTGGAGAAGGAAATGGCAACCCACTCCAGTGTTCTCACCTGGAGAAACCCACGGACAGGGGAGACTGGTGGGCTGCCGTCTCTGGGGTCGCACAGAGTCGGACATGACTGAAGCGACTCAGCAGCAACAGCAGCATACAGTGCTAAGACCCTGGTGAGACCCACTGAGGATATCTGATACAACTCTTTCCTTGGTGACAGATTAAATTGGAAACTAGCTTATCTTTGGAGTCAGATGGACCTGGGTAGAAATCTCACCTCTGCCATTTTATAAATATATGTGATCTTGAGCAAGTCATTTGACCTCTCTGAGCCTCATTGTCTCATCCAAATCACAAGGAGTAATGAGGATTATATGGGATCGTATACAGACCTCAGTTTAATCTTCTTAGATAGCCAATCTAAGTTTCATTAATGTCTCCAGGAGGGCTATTATTTTCTAAAATGAATTTTGTAAAGTTACTAGGAATTGTATGGGGCTTCCCAGGTAGTTCGGTGGTAAAGAATCCCCCTTCCAAGCAGAAGACACAGGGAAGATCCCCTGGAGGATCTTCCTGGAGAAGGGTTAGGAAGATCCCCTGGAGAAGGAAATGGCAATGTACTTAAGTATCTTTGCCTGGGAAATCCTATGGACAGAGGATCCTGGCAGGGTATAGCTCATGGAGTCACAAAGAGTCAGACATGACTTAGAAATTTCATCAACACAATCGAGGTAGGAAGATATCACATTCTCAATCGCAGTAGAAGGCTCGTGCTCCAGCTGCAATCTATTGCACTAACTGCGATCTCGAATAGGGACCAGGTGTTGGCTCACAACCCCACTGGAGGGGACAGGCAGTGGTCAGCTGAGAGGAAGGATGGACTGAGCCACAAGCAGAGGCCAAGGCTGGCTGTGGTGGCCAGAGATACATCAAAGTCTTTTCTCAGGAGATTCCCAACACTGTTTTGCCTTCCTCGAAATGAGGTGCCCGGAAGTTCCCTTACCTTCTCCAAGAACAATTAATCAAGGTGATTACAATAATAGCCACTGCCACTTGGAGCACCATATGACAGGCCCTGTGCTTCATGTGCTTTTTCTTATTAAAAACCTGTGACCCTGTGGGGTTGACACGTACATTTCGCAAATGGGACACTCTGGCTTAAGAAAGATTAACAACTTGCCCAAGGCTAAGAAGGAGTAAATGGTGGGGCCACAGTGTGAACCTGCCTAGATCCTAGATTACAGAGCCCACACTCCCAGCCTGTCACCGCCATTGAGGACACAGCATTTTCACCATTCATTTCTTAACTCTCTTTTTTAAAAATATATTTTTATTCTATCCAGTGCTATCTGTTTTAATCTTGTTATTTCTGTTGTTTTCCATTAATCAAAAATTGCTTACAAAACCCTATTGTGTGATGTGGATAAACCTAGAGTCTGTCATACAGAATGAAGTCAGTCAGAAACAGGAAAACAAATATTGTATAGTAACAGGCGGACTGGTTCAAATTGGAAAAGGAGTCCATCAAGACTGTATACTGTCACTCTGCTTATTTAACTTATATGCACAGTACATTGTGCAAAATGCCAAGCTGGATGAATCACTAGCTGGAATCAGTATTGCCAGGAGAAATATCAACAGCCTCAAATATGCAGATGATACCACCCTCATGGCAAAAAGGGAAAAGGAACTAAAGAGCCTCTTGATGAAGGTGAAAGAAGAGAGTGAAAAAGCTGACTTAAAACTCAACATTCAAAAAACTAAGATCATGGTATCCAGTCCCATCTCTTCATGGCAAATAGATGGGGAAACGATGGCAGATGGTATTTTTGGGGCTTCAAATTCACTGTGGACAGTGCCTGTAGCCCTGAAATTAAAAGATGCTTGTTCCTTGGAACAAAAGCTGTGACAAACTTAGACAGGGTATTAAAACCAGAGACATTACTTTGTTGACAATTGTCCTTATAGTCAAAGTTATGATTTTTCCAGTAGCTATGTACAGATGTGAGAGGTGGACTGAGAGCTGAAGAATTTATGCTTTCGAACTGTGGTGTGAGAGAAGACTCCTCAGAGTCCCTTGAGCAACAAGGAGATCAAACCAGTCCATCCTAAAGGAAACCAATCCTGAATATTCATTGGAAGGGCTGATGCGGAAGCTGAAGCTCCAATATTTTGGTCACCTGATGTGAAGAGCTGACTCACTGGAAAAGACCCTGATGCTGGGAAAGATTGAAGGCAGGAGGAGAAGGGGACAACAGATGATGAGATGGTTAGATGGCATCACCTACTCAATGTACATGAGCTTGAGCAAACTCTGGGAGAAGGAGAGGGAAGCCTGGGTGCTGAGTTCTGGGGTCACAAAGAGTCAGACATGAGAGCGTTGAAGAACAATAACACATATATATGGAATCTAGAACAATGGTACTGATGAACTTATTTGCAGAGCAGGAATAGAGAAGAAGATGCAGAGAATGGACACAGCGGGGAAGGAAAGGATGGGACATATTGAGATGGTACCACTGACATACACACACTAACATGTGTAAAACAGATGGCTAGTGGGAAGTTGCTGTATAGCACAGGGAACTTAGCTCAGTGCTCTGTGATGACCTAGAGAGGTGGGATTGGTGGGACAGGTGGGAGGGAGGGGTATATGTACACGTATAGCTGATACACAATATATTTATTGATACAGCAGAAGTTAATACAGCAGTGTAAAGCAATTATACTTCAATTAAAAAAATACACATATAATATGTTTTTTAAAAAATTTAAAAGCCCTACTATGTAACCATAACTCTACTTTTAGAAAAAATGCCAAGGTAAGTAATATTTCCACCTGACTCCCACTCCCACACCCTAAAAGAAGTTATGTCCACATTCTCAGTTAGGCTGTTTTTCTACTGGATGGGAATTTCTCCACAAGTAACGGTGGAAGGAAAAGATGCTTGGAGTTCTGCCAACCCCCACCTCCCAACTGCAGAGAAGTCAGGCAATACCGAACATACTTACCTTATGACCGTTTGCTTGTTGGGGTCATAGAGAGACATGAAGAGCTCAGCATCTTCCCCAATTCTGCACACAAAGTTTCTCACGAAGACATACAGGCTATGGGTAGGGGATGAGGAAATCCGGGAATACATTCCATAATCAGGTTGATCTTTTGACTGAGGGGTGGAAGGGAAAAGAGAGGAAAAGAGAAAATTAGTCCTGCACCACTTAGGACAATGGAAAGGTAGCCCAGGATATTGAGAACTATGTAGGTTTTGAGCCTAAAGATTTCAACATTATGTTCAGGCCTTCTACCAAAAGCATCTTTTGTCTGAGTCAAGTCACTCTGACTCTCTTGATCTTGATGAATATCACAAACAATCTAGCCTTCCTTATAAAACTTAGTGTCATAAAAAGCACAAACTATATAAAAGGAAAAAAATGCTTAAACAGACTTTATCAAAACTAAATATTTTGCTCATTGAAAGATACATTTCTCCCAAGTTAAGTACTGGGATAAAATATATTTGCAAAACATACATCTGATAAAAAATTCACATCTGGAATATACAAAGAATTCTTACAACTCAATGATAAGAAAACCAACCCAATGAAAATGGGCAAGGTATTTGAACAAACACTTCACAAAAAAAGATACAAATGGTAAAGGCCAGTAAGCACATGAAAATTACTAATCATTCAGGGACATTCAAAACAGCAATGAGGTACCCCTACACAACCACTAGACTGGCTAAAGTTAAAAGACTGACAATATCAAGGGTAAAGAATGCAGAGAAGCTGGCACTCATCTGTTGCTGAGGGGAACGCAAGACTGTGAAGCCCTTTTGGGAAATACTATGGCAGTATCTTAAGAACTTAAACATACTCTTATCATACAGTCCAACAATCATTACCCAAAAAGAATAAAAACATTTGCCCACACAAAACTTTGTATGTAAATGTTCATAGCGTTGTTAGTTATAATAGCCCTGAATTAGAAGCAACCCATATATTTAACAATTGATATATGATATATACCCTTGGTCAATGGTATAGCAACTGAGCAATGAAAAGGAAAAAACACTAATACACACAACAACATTAAACTAAAAAACATCATGCTGAATAAAAGAAGTCAAACACCAAAACCATATGATTCCTTTCATATTAAATTCTAGAAAAGACAGTATAGTTATGAAAAGGGTTGCCCAAGACTTGGGGTTGGAGAAGGGGGTTGAACTGACAAGAAACTCATAGAAACTTTTAAGATGTTGCAACTATTCTATACCTTGATTGTGGTAGAGTTTGCCCAACACTATATATTAATAAGATTCATTAGACTGCAATTTTAAATGAATTAATTTTATTGCATGAAAATTAGATCTCAGTAAAGCTAAAAATAAAATTGTTTTTAAATAATGCACAGTGGTAAAATACTTTAAAAAATACAAATCAGATTAGGTTAACCTTGTAAAGATTATGTTTCCTTGGATCTTTTGTTGGCTTCCTACCACAGCTGGAATAACATCTTCCACAGTTGGAATGACATCTCATTCTTTCCCGTGACTCTTAGGTCCTGTGAGAGCCGACTCCTGCTACCTGCCTCTCCAAAGTGTTGCCTAAACTCTTTCACTGCTCTTTAGGCCCCATCCATACTGGCCTTTCTACTCCTTGAACATTCAGAGCTCAGTCCTACCTCAGGGCCTTTGCACATGCCGACCCCCCCCCCCCCACTAGGCCTGTTGCCTTCACATTATACAAGTGTCATCTCAGATGTCCCTCCTGGGAGAGGTCTTTCCTGATGGTATCTTTTAAAATTGTTCCTGATTCACTCTTTTTCTCATAACCCTAATTGATTGCCTTTTGGAAATTCATCTCCATCTGGAATTATTTACTCAATTACTTGTTTTTACATTTCTTTTTTCCTCTCTGGAATAGAAAATCCTGGCATTAAACTTCTCATGGGCTGTCTGTAGAATGAATCAAGATCTGAGTACAAAACACAATAAAATGCACGTTGTTACTGATCATCTCAGGTCATAGGACAGATGTCCCTTTGAATAATATACAGTCTGGTTAATTAGATTATTTTAAGCTTATGGTGTGCTAAAGCCTGCTTCCTTTGGCCAAACAAAGTCTGTTTCACAAAGCTCACCATCTCTTCTTTAATACGCTCTGTGATTTTATCAGTCGCTTCTTCATGTGCATGGAACAAGCTGATGATGCTGGTATTATCAGGGTCCAAGATATTTCCATCTTCATCTCTGACAATCAGATCAAGCTCAAGGATTCTGAAAAGCAAGAATGTGAGATGAGGATAAATCAAGGGAGACAGAAGCCTACAGAACATTAGGTGAGAAGTTTCTACCATAAAGTTCACATGATTTCTGAGAGTCATAGGCTCCCTCAGAACAGCTCTATACAGATAGCTTTGCACGCAGATGGGAGGCACAGTGATATAGCTCAGCCTTTCTGAGAGGTACTGTAGCAGTGTGCATTAAAAAAATTTTAATGCATATTTCCTGTGATACTGAACCTAGAGAAACAACAACACTTGAACAAGGATGTGTGTGCATCAGGAAAGTATTAAAAAATACTAAAATTAACTTAGTTAACTAGCTAACACTAAAATGTCTGTCAAGAGAGAAAATAGCTAAATAATCTGTAATGGCATTCGTAATGAAATTCCATGTAGTAGGGCTTTAAAAACATGACACAGTTTTGATGTTTCTTTCTTTCTCTACTTAGCTGACCCAGGAGCCTGGAAGGCTGCAGTCCATGGGGTCGCTGAGAGTCAGACACGACTGAGCGACTTCACTTTCACTTTTCACTTTCATGCATTGGAGAAGGAAATGGCAACCCACTCCAGTGTTCTTGTCTGGAGAATCCCAGGGACAAGGGAGCCTGGTGGGCTGCTNAATGGCAACCCACTCCAGTATTCTTGCCTGGAAAATCCCATGGACGGAGGAGCCTGGAAGGCTGCAGTCCATGGGGTCGCTGAGAGTCAGACACGACTGAGCGACTTCACTTTCACTTTTCACTTTCATGCATTGGAGAAGGAAATGGCAACCCACTCCAGTGTTCTTGTCTGGAGAATCCCAGGGACAGGGGAGCCTGGTGGGCTGCTGTCTATGGGGTCGCACAGAGTCGGACACGACTGAAGCGACTTAGCAGCAGGTCTTAGCACACGGGATCTCTGATTTTCATTTTGGTATGTGGGATATTTGTTTTTATTTTTTAGTTCCAGCATTAGTTGCAACATGTGGGATCCAGTTCCCTGAACAGGAATCGACTCTGGGACCCCTACCTTGGGAGTGTGGAGTCTTAGCCACTGGGTCACCAGAGAAGTCCCTAGTTTTGATATGCTTAAGTTAAGTGAAGTTGCTCAGTCGTATCCAACTCTTTGCGATCACATGGACTATAGTCTACTAGGCTTCTCTGTCCATGGGATTTTCCAGGCAAGAATACTGGAGTAGGTTGCCATTTCCTTCTCCAGGGGATCTTCCTGACCCAGAGATCGAACCCAGGTCTCCTTCATTGCAGACAGACGCTTTACCTTCTCAAGCTCGAAAAGATGCATACAGAGTGTTTTCAGTAAAAAAAAACAAAGCAAGACAGGTATGTTACATGGGTGCATGTTCAGAGAGAAAGGTATGGACACGTGTACCAACACTACCAACATGTGCATCTGTGAGGAGAGGCAGGGCCCTGGGACTAGGAGGCGTGGAGGGGTCAAGGGAGAATTTTGCCTTATCTCTATGTGTTTAATGCTTATATAATAGAACATAATGCAGTATGATATATGATACATAATGCAGGGAAGGTATTCATGTACCATTAATAATATTTTGAAAATAATTGTTGGGGGTGGGAATCTCAGATATAGCTTTGTTATCCATGTCTTGCTCTTTACCTC
This sequence comes from Cephalophus harveyi, assembly GCA_006410635.1. Taxonomy (NCBI): domain Eukaryota; kingdom Metazoa; phylum Chordata; class Mammalia; order Artiodactyla; family Bovidae; genus Cephalophus; species Cephalophus harveyi. The sequence continues at coordinate 187,506 of SJYT01012447.1, forward strand.
TGTGACTTCAGGGTCACTAGATTTTCCCATTTGGTATTGATTTGTTTCAACTGCAGCTGCCATTCTGACTGGCATCAACGGTACTAATAACAGCAAAATGCTCACACAGCAGTTGCGATGAGCTGCACATTAAACTGCTCATGCATAGTAAGGCCTTTAGCCTTAATACTAAGGCCTCCCTATGAGGGAGGTACTGTTAATACCTCCGTTTCACAGATGAAGAAAAGACTGAGTATAATTTCTTCATGCCACATAGCTAGTAAAAAGTAATGTGGCATATTTGTCTACACTCTTTATTTTCAATGCAATCCCCTCTAGTACTCTTGCCTGGAGAATCCCAGGGATGGGGGAGCCTGGTAGGCTGCCATTTATGGGGTCGCACAGAGTCAGACACGACTGAAGTGACTTAGCAGCAGCAGCAGCGTTAAATTTACTCATAAAAAATTCTAAAATGTACAATTTTTCCTTTTTAACAAAGTATAATAAAACATAAAAACCCAAAAACAGAACACTTGACATTTAAAATTCAAAATCAAATTAGCAGAACATTAAATATTTACAAAACTGTATCTTTAAAATACATCCAATTTTGTAGAATTGACAAAAAAGAATGGCTCAAAAATGCACCTTTATGATATACGTTCTAGTTAACAGGCTCTTAGAAGCAGTACTGGGTTGGGGGACAGGGTTTATGTGTGCAGAGGTCCTAACTTAAAGCTGCCTTTGCACTTGATGTTGACTTGGAGGCACTCCATTGTCCATACATAGAAAGGAGGGGGAGGTGGGCTGATGGAGACTCTGAGAGCAACAGCGGTGGTCCTGCTTAGGACTCACTATCGAGTACCAGATTGGGAATGGCAGCATTTTCACCTCTTATTTGAGAACTGGATTGAAAGGCACATCTCTCCTCTCATCCAAATGCAAACAGGAGGGAGCCAAAGCTCACCCATTTGTCCACATTGATTAGGAAATTAACTTCCAACTAGATGTGACTCATAATATTGCACAGCCATGCTGCTGAACGGGCGACACTAAAGGGGAATAAATGCATTCGACTGATGCTGAGCAGAGGCTCTCAAGACCTGGGAGAAGACGGACCATAGCCGACACATAATTCAATGCCAAGATCTCTCTAGCTCCTTTCTCTTCAAAATTTATCAAAGTGGATTCGGCTCTAAAAATGTATGAATAAAACAAAATTCTCCCGGCTCCAGCTGTCTTGGGATTTGAAGGATTCATCTGAGGATTCCTCATTCCTTAGATACCAAAGAGCTTGTCCATTATCAGTTTCATCTGAAACCTGGAAGCTTTAGTCATCAAGGGGCAGGATTAAACCAGGGTCAGGAAAGGCTGCTTCCTGCTGCGACGTCAGACCATTCACTTTGGAGAACAGAGCATTTTGACAGTTTTTCCTTAGGAGGTAAGCCCTGCAGCTCTCTTCTGCTCCAGAAAGTGATCAAATGAACCCAGGACAGAAAAGGGTAGGGGAGGAAATCCTTCCTGTATGCCTTTTTCAAAAAATTAATATTATTTTAAGGTGAAGAAATGGAGAAGGAAATGGCAACCCACTCCAGTATCCTTGCCTGGAAAATCTCATGGACAGAGGAACCTGGTGGATTGCAGTCCATGGGGTCGCAAAGAGTCGGGCACGACTGAGCGACTAACACACACACACAAGGTGAAGAAAAGAGAAATGGCTTTTTCTGTGGCTCCCCATCATTCTCTGGACAAATCTGAATTTTTTCTACCTGGCACTCAGACCCTGAGGTTCCAGCCACAGTCATGCTCATCTCTCAGCTCCTCTAAGCTTCTCTCTCTCTCTCTGAACTCTTCACCTAATAATTCCTGCCAGTCTTGTTTGATCCAGAGCAGGTGTCACCCCCTGCCCTGCCCCCTCCACCCTGTCACTTCTCTTCCCCCTCTCAGGAAATGCATGACTTCCTACTCAAGTGTCTGTTTACTTCCTCTTACTAACCGCCATGGTCCCCCAGGAGGCAGTCGAAGACAGAGGTTAAGTGCTGGAATTCTGGAGCCAAGTCACCTGGGTCAAATTCCAGTGCCTCCTGGTCAAAATGACCTAATCGACCTGTGAGTCTCCGTTTCCTCATTTAATGGATAGAAATAATAACAGTACCTGCCTCATAGAGGGGTCACAAGACTTGGCTGAGTTAAGGCATGAAAAGTACTCTAAAGTGTACCTGGCAGATAGCAGGCACTCAGAAATTTACAATTAGTTCCTTTTGCTTGCCTTTTGTTTCTGCTACAGAGGGAAGCTGTATTTTGCAAATGCTGTGTCCTGAGTGCCTCTGAGGTGTTCAATAGAAGTCTGATGGCTGAATGAAGGAACAGAATCTCTGAGGGCAGAAACAGGCTGACTCTGACCAGTCCTCCAAGATTCAGAGTCCTGCTTCCCTGACTCTCACAGCCTGAGCTGATGGTCCTCGTGCTATTCCTGACACTTGGACCAGAAGCATGGCCTTTTGGCTTTCAGAAAGGTATCCATCCCATTTCAGAGCTCTAAGCCCCTGAGACACCAGATCTGCATTCATTTAAAGTGCCCAAATCTCTCTCTCTCTCTCTTCCGGTTGAAGTCATCAGGGAAGCAAAGAGAAAAGCAAAGGGCCTCTCAGCTCAGGGCCTCAGCCTCCGAGGGTGTCTCTCACTTCCCCAAAGACGACTGACTGAAACAGAAAGCACAGTGCTGGTCCGGGGATTCTGCAGAGGGAAGCTGATCAAGGGAGGACCCTGTCTCTCCCTAACCACCATTCACCTGCTGAGTGCACACCCTGGGCCCAGCACATCTAAATGGATCTGTCTTAGAGGAGCTCTCGGCACAGCCCTGAAGACAGGCCACTGAGGAGGCAGTTACTCTTCAGGGTGCAAGGGCCCACAGATGTGCCTAACCCAGTAGGGATGGAGTGGGGGGAAATCAAGAATGGCTTCCTGAGAGTGGTGACCATTTCTTTCCATCCTTGTCAGAAGCCCCCATGAGGAAACATCCAAAGGTCACAGATGCCGTCGTTACAAAGCAGCAAAACTCACTCCATTCCCACATCCCAGCTGTGACCACGCTCAGCTAAAGATGACACTGTCCCAGTGGCAGCGACAGCTGCAGAGCGAACCCCTCCTGTTGCTTTGGGACGGCGAGCATGGTGAGCAGGTGTGGACTCGCTTGCCAGCTGCCAGCAGAGCAACCAGCAAAGGGACTGTGCTCCTGGGATGGGAAGCAGCTGTAAGTTGAGCCCATTGACTATCTTTGGATCATCTTCCTAGTGCATGTGACAAAGGTAAGGAAGTCTGACTGCTAGGAAAGAAACATTTTTTATTTCCACTGAATAGACTCTTTCTACTTTCTCCTCAGGCCCTATGTTCCAGTCTTCAGACCCACTTTGCAGTCTTCTGAACATGCTATGTTCTCCCATGCACTCCCACCCTTCCTTTATTTAAAGCCTACCTAATACTTCTTTATCTTTCAAATTTTAGGTCTGGTTACCTCCTTTAGGAAGAAGCCTTCCTTGACTTCTTTCTCTAAATTAAGAAGACTCTTGCCGCCTAAGCCATCAAAGTTACCACAATACATATCAATACTTTGCTTGTTGCTCACTCTTAACTAGACTGCCGTACTCTTAGTGTATGGGAACTTTTATTTCTGTGGCCTCAAAAAACCTAGTAGGAAATCAGGCCAAGTATAGGTGCTCTGGGGCTTCCCTGGTGGCTCAAATGGTAAAGAATGTGCCCACAAGGCAGAAGACCCAGGTTTGATCCCTGGATCAGGAAGATCCCCTGGAGAAGTGAATGCAACCCATTTTATGTTCTTGCCTGGAGAATTCCAAGGACAGAGGAGCCTGGTGGGCTACAGTTCAGGGGGTCGCAAAGATTCAGATATTACTGAGCAACTAACACTTATAAGTGCTCAATACGTTTTTGCTTTTGAAGAACAGAAACTAAAGAAATAGGGAGGCTGTCTGGAGAGCATTCACTTAACCAGGAGGGAGGGGAAGCTTTTACAATTCTCAAATGCTATCCAAGTAGTATAATGGTGAGGTCCAGAGACTCTGGAGACAAACTGGCTGGGTCTAAACTCTGGTTCTGCCTTTTACTATGTGATTTTGGACATGTACCTTAACTTCTGTAAGTGTCTCAGCTTCTTCATTTGAAAAAATGAGGATACTAAAACTGCCTACCTCATAGAGTTGTTATAAGAATCAAATAAGACAATGAATGTGAAACCCTTAGCTTAAGACTGGTGCACAATAGGTTAGGACTAGGGGTTAGTTATAACCACTACCATTATCAATGCATTGACCTGCATCAAAAAAAATGTAAGACCTTCTCCTCAACTTCACAGCATTCGGACTAACCAATTTCTGCTTCTTCCACTTTGAGGAAATGCTTTTGTAACTGTGCATTTGCGTTAGCCAATGGCTTAGATAATTTAGGATGGGGGAAGGGACGTAAAGTCTCACATTGGGATTGAAGAGGGGGCGGTTGTAAATGTAGGAATAAAATGACAACTAAGCCAAAACGAACCAGCATGACTGTACTCCCCAGCTCCTTGGAAGTAGGTTAACTGAGTGTCCTAAATCTCTAGCCTGCTAATAACCACTGCTTAAGCAAGCCTCTCTCCGCTTGTGTTTCCCTGGGTCCCACAGGGGTGATTACAAAGGCACATAGCATGGGCCCACTGGTAGCAGCTTCTCCCAAATAGAAAGTGGCAAAGTCACCACTAAAAGTAAAACCTAGTTTCTCAGAGGGTGAGAGGGAAGAAGGGGGGTGGAGGTGGGGAAAAAAGCCTCTTTTTGGAGGAAAGAGAGGTTACTTGTTGCCATAGTCAATTTTGGATGTGACTTTCTGCTTCAGTTCCTTTAGCTCGTCCTTGGGCAAAGTTCCTGAGAGGAGCTGGGACCGCCACTCCATCAAGTCGTACATCATGGACTGCACCTGGAGAAAACGCTCCTTCTTGCTGGCCTAGGAGAAAAAACAGGAAGCAATCCACAGTCACCTGCACCCAAGATCTTGAACATCTCTTTGGCAAACTGAGCCAAAGTCGAGCGTGCATGCTCATGGGCCATGGCTTGAGTGCCTGCCTGGCCCCACCCAGCTGTGAAGGGACTGGGTGGTGGTCTCTGTCATTGACATGTTTCCTTCCCTGGGGCCACAGGGGTCTCTCAAAAGCAAAAGTAGCAATCCTAATCACTTCCCGGTTTAAAAAAAAAGAAAGGGTTATTTCTGACTCTTATCCAAAAAGATACATGTTGAGCAGGAATGCCATGAACATCTGCTGCAATACAGGTCTCAGGGGCCAGGCCCTTTAAGGCTAAGAACCAGGGCCACTTCTCTAGAGCAGGCCTATTTCTAAGGCAGTGTTCCCCAAGTGTGACACATGCACAGCCCGTGGGACATAAGATGGTTCTTGGTGTTACAAAGACACGAGGTCACATATTAGGGATTCAAATGGTGATTCTCCGCTACTCTCCTCCTATCCTTCTGTTTAGGGGATGAGAAAGTTGCAGTTTCTTAGCAATATGTCTTGAACCCCTCTCTCACACTTGTTAATTCATTTTTTTCAATGAAAGGAGAGAGAAATTCTTGGGCTCAGAAAAGGTGAAGAAAAGAGAAATGGCTTTTTCTGTGGCTCCCCATCATTCTCTGGACAAATCTGAATTTTTTCTACCTGGCACTCAGACCCTGAGGTTCCAGCCACAGTCATGCTCATCTCTCAGCTCCTCTAAGCTTCTCTCTCTCTCTCTGAACTCTTCACCTAATAATTCCTGCCAGTCTTGTTTGATCCAGAGCAGGTGTCACCCCCTGCCCTGCCCCCTCCACCCTGTCACTTCTCTTCCCCCTCTCAGGAAATGCATGACTTCCTACTCAAGTGTCTGTTTACTTCCTCTTACTAACCGCCATGGTCCCCCAGGAGGCAGTCGAAGACAGAGGTTAAGTGCTGGAATTCTGGAGCCAAGTCACCTGGGTCAAATTCCAGTGCCTCCTGGTCAAAATGACCTAATCGACCTGTGAGTCTCCGTTTCCTCATTTAATGGATAGAAATAATAACAGTACCTGCCTCATAGAGGGGTCACAAGACTTGGCTGAGTTAAGGCATGAAAAGTACTCTAAAGTGTACCTGGCAGATAGCAGGCACTCAGAAATTTACAATTAGTTCCTTTTGCTTGCCTTTTGTTTCTGCTACAGAGGGAAGCTGTATTTTGCAAATGCTGTGTCCTGAGTGCCTCTGAGGTGTTCAATAGAAGTCTGATGGCTGAATGAAGGAACAGAATCTCTGAGGGCAGAAACAGGCTGACTCTGACCAGTCCTCCAAGATTCAGAGTCCTGCTTCCCTGACTCTCACAGCCTGAGCTGATGGTCCTCGTGCTATTCCTGACACTTGGACCAGAAGCATGGCCTTTTGGCTTTCAGAAAGGTATCCATCCCATTTCAGAGCTCTAAGCCCCTGAGACACCAGATCTGCATTCATTTAAAGTGCCCAAATCTCTCTCTCTCTCTCTTCCGGTTGAAGTCATCAGGGAAGCAAAGAGAAAAGCAAAGGGCCTCTCAGCTCAGGGCCTCAGCCTCCGAGGGTGTCTCTCACTTCCCCAAAGACGACTGACTGAAACAGAAAGCACAGTGCTGGTCCGGGGATTCTGCAGAGGGAAGCTGATCAAGGGAGGACCCTGTCTATCCCTCACCACCATTCACCTGCTGAGTGCACACGCTGGGCCCAGCACATCTAAATGGATCTGCCTTAGAGGAGCTCTCGGCACAGCCCTGAAGACAGGCCACTGAGGAGGCAGTTACTCTTCAGGGTGCAAGGGCCCACAGAAGTGCCTAACCCAGCAGGGATGGAGTGGGGGGAAATCAAGAACGGCTTCCTGAGAGTGGTGAGCATTTCTTTCCATCCTTGTCAGAAGCCCCCATGAGGAAACATCCAAAGGTCACAGATGCCGTCGTTACAAAGCAGCAAAACTCACTCCATTCCCACATCCCAGCTGTGACCACGCTCAGCTAAAGATGACACTGTCCCAGTGGCAGCGACAGCTGCAGAGCGAACCCCTCCTGTCGCTTTGGGACGGTGAGCATGGTGAGCAGGTGTGGACTCGCTTGCCAGCTGCCAGCAGGGCAACCAGCAAAGGGACTGTGCTCCTGGGATGGGAAGCAGCTGTAAGTTGAGCCCATTGACTATCTTTGGATCATCTTCCTAGTGCATGTGACAAAGGTAAGGAAGTCTGACTGCTAAGAAAGAAACATTTTTTATTCCCACTGAATAGACTCTTTCTACTTCCTCCTCGGGCCCACTCCCTAACCACCATTCACCTGCTGAGTGCACACCCTGGGCCCAGCACATCTAAATGGATCTGTCTTAGAGGAGCTCTCGGCACAGCCCTGAAGACAGGCCACTGAGGAGGCAGTTACTCTTCAGGGTGCAAGGGCCCACAGATGTGCCTAACCCAGTAGGGATGGAGTGGGGGGAAATCAAGAATGGCTTCCTGAGAGTGGTGACCATTTCTTTCCATCCTTGTCAGAAGCCCCCATGAGGAAACATCCAAAGGTCACAGATGCCGTCGTTACAAAGCAGCAAAACTCACTCCATTCCCACATCCCAGCTGTGACCACGCTCAGCTAAAGATGACACTGTCCCAGTGGCAGCGACAGCTGCAGAGCGAACCCCTCCTGTTGCTTTGGGACGGCGAGCATGGTGAGCAGGTGTGGACTCGCTTGCCAGCTGCCAGCAGAGCAACCAGCAAAGGGACTGTGCTCCTGGGATGGGAAGCAGCTGTAAGTTGAGCCCATTGACTATCTTTGGATCATCTTCCTAGTGCATGTGACAAAGGTAAGGAAGTCTGACTGCTAGGAAAGAAACATTTTTTATTTCCACTGAATAGACTCTTTCTACTTTCTCCTCAGGCCCTATGTTCCAGTCTTCAGACCCACTTTGCAGTCTTCTGAACATGCTATGTTCTCCCATGCACTCCCACCCTTCCTTTATTTAAAGCCTACCTAATACTTCTTTATCTTTCAAATTTTAGGTCTGGTTACCTCCTTTAGGAAGAAGCCTTCCTTGACTTCTTTCTCTAAATTAAGAAGACTCTTGCCGCCTAAGCCATCAAAGTTACCACAATACATATCAATACTTTGCTTGTTGCTCACTCTTAACTAGACTGCCGTACTCTTAGTGTATGGGAACTTTTATTTCTGTGGCCTCAAAAAACCTAGTAGGAAATCAGGCCAAGTATAGGTGCTCTGGGGCTTCCCTGGTGGCTCAAATGGTAAAGAATGTGCCCACAAGGCAGAAGACCCAGGTTTGATCCCTGGATCAGGAAGATCCCCTGGAGAAGTGAATGCAACCCATTTTATGTTCTTGCCTGGAGAATTCCAAGGACAGAGGAGCCTGGTGGGCTACAGTTCAGGGGGTCGCAAAGATTCAGATATTACTGAGCAACTAACACTTATAAGTGCTCAATACGTTTTTGCTTTTGAAGAACAGAAACTAAAGAAATAGGGAGGCTGTCTGGAGAGCATTCACTTAACCAGGAGGGAGGGGAAGCTTTTACAATTCTCAAATGCTATCCAAGTAGTATAATGGTGAGGTCCAGAGACTCTGGAGACAAACTGGCTGGGTCTAAACTCTGGTTCTGCCTTTTACTATGTGATTTTGGACATGTACCTTAACTTCTGTAAGTGTCTCAGCTTCTTCATTTGAAAAAATGAGGATACTAAAACTGCCTACCTCATAGAGTTGTTATAAGAATCAAATAAGACAATGAATGTGAAACCCTTAGCTTAAGACTGGTGCACAATAGGTTAGGACTAGGGGTTAGTTATAACCACTACCATTATCAATGCATTGACCTGCATCAAAAAAAATGTAAGACCTTCTCCTCAACTTCACAGCATTCGGACTAACCAATTTCTGCTTCTTCCACTTTGAGGAAATGCTTTTGTAACTGTGCATTTGCGTTAGCCAATGGCTTAGATAATTTAGGATGGGGGAAGGGACGTAAAGTCTCACATTGGGATTGAAGAGGGGGCGGTTGTAAATGTAGGAATAAAATGACAACTAAGCCAAAACGAACCAGCATGACTGTACTCCCCAGCTCCTTGGAAGTAGGTTAACTGAGTGTCCTAAATCTCTAGCCTGCTAATAACCACTGCTTAAGCAAGCCTCTCTCCGCTTGTGTTTCCCTGGGTCCCACAGGGGTGATTACAAAGGCACATAGCATGGGCCCACTGGTAGCAGCTTCTCCCAAATAGAAAGTGGCAAAGTCACCACTAAAAGTAAAACCTAGTTTCTCAGAGGGTGAGAGGGAAGAAGGGGGGTGGAGGTGGGGAAAAAAGCCTCTTTTTGGAGGAAAGAGAGGTTACTTGTTGCCATAGTCAATTTTGGATGTGACTTTCTGCTTCAGTTCCTTTAGCTCGTCCTTGGGCAAAGTTCCTGAGAGGAGCTGGGACCGCCACTCCATCAAGTCGTACATCATGGACTGCACCTGGAGAAAACGCTCCTTCTTGCTGGCCTAGGAGAAAAAACAGGAAGCAATCCACAGTCACCTGCACCCAAGATCTTGAACATCTCTTTGGCAAACTGAGCCAAAGTCGAGCGTGCATGCTCATGGGCCATGGCTTGAGTGCCTGCCTGGCCCCACCCAGCTGTGAAGGGACTGGGTGGTGGTCTCTGTCATTGACATGTTTCCTTCCCTGGGGCCACAGGGGTCTCTCAAAAGCAAAAGTAGCAATCCTAATCACTTCCCGGTTTAAAAAAAAAGAAAGGGTTATTTCTGACTCTTATCCAAAAAGATACATGTTGAGCAGGAATGCCATGAACATCTGCTGCAATACAGGTCTCAGGGGCCAGGCCCTTTAAGGCTAAGAACCAGGGCCACTTCTCTAGAGCAGGCCTATTTCTAAGGCAGTGTTCCCCAAGTGTGACACATGCACAGCCCGTGGGACATAAGATGGTTCTTGGTGTTACAAAGACACGAGGTCACATATTAGGGATTCAAATGGTGATTCTCCGCTACTCTCCTCCTATCCTTCTGTTTAGGGGATGAGAAAGTTGCAGTTTCTTAGCAATATGTCTTGAACCCCTCTCTCACACTTGTTAATTCATTTTTTTCAATGAAAGGAGAGAGAAATTCTTGGGCTCAGAACTTTTAACAGGTACCATAGGAAACACTAATAACGTTGTTCTGTTTTCACTTGATTAACACACATAACTATATATATATATAGTCTCTCTACATATGTGCGTATACATATGGCTTCCTCGGTGGCTCAGCCAGTAAAGAATCTGTCTGCAATACAGGAGACCCGAGTTCAATCCTTGGGTCAGGAAGACTCCCCTGGTGAAGGGAATGGCTATTTACTCCAGTATTCTTGCCTGGAGAACCCCATGGACAGAGGAGTCTGGCAGACTACAGTCCATGAGATTGCAAAAAGCTGGACATGACATAACAACTAACCCACTGTCGTATATATGCATGTGTATATGTATGTAAGAGTAGTACTTTCCTGAGTTTCGTGAGTTTTTCTAGGACTCATGGAACCTGAGGCTAGGCTGGAGGGAGTGTCATGGGAGTCTCCGAATTTGCACCAAGTTGGGCACAGAGGTTAAAGCATCTGCCTGCAGTGCGGGAGACCAGGATTCGATCCCTGGGTCAGGAAGATCCCCTGGGGAAGGAAATGGCAACCCACTCCAGTATTCTTGCCTGGAGAATTCCGTAGAGGGAGGAGCCTGGCGGGCTACAGTCCACGGGGTTGCAGAGTCAGACACGACTGAGTGACTTCACTTTGGACAGAAATGCAAGTAGCCCAAGGACCTGGCATCTGAAGTGAGGGCGAAGGCGCTCAGTCGAACAGAATCGAGCCCTCACACCTGGGTGGCCAGTGCCAGAAGGAAAGTGAATGGTCTTATAGGGCATCCGGTTGGTGTAGGAGAGTTGGAGAATTGTTGGAACGAGACAGCATGTTGTAAAATTCCTTGTGTAAGTCATTTAAATTTACTGAAAAGGAAGACAATTTAGCTATTAAGTAAATACTTAACGTGCATATGCAGATATGGCAAGAATCGTGGAAGTATAAGAATCACTTAAGCAGGGTAAAGGACATGATGAACTTGCCATTCAAAGATTTCTTGAAGAAAATGTCAAGCTTCCATGGTGCGTGTGTCAAAGGCATGGTGGAGATAAATAATACATCACTTTAGCCTTAATACTGCTGTTTGCCCCCATAAACTTTACTAACAACTTTTGGGAAACCTATAGAAGGTAATTGAAAGTGCCCGTTACCATACACTATGAAAGAGCCACATAGGCGTCAACATTCATGCCCATAAAACATGAGCATACAAACAGCACAGGGCACCAGCGAGCGTACAGGACGCTGTGACAAATATGCACGAAGCCTTGGTTGACACTAACTCTCAGTTTAATGGTTTCCTTAGCTATCCACTCTCATTAGGAGTTTTAGAAGCATCAAAGGAGGATTTAAAATTAGATTTACTTCAATACAGGGAAAACCATGCAAAATACGCTCTTAAATTTTCCAGGGTCAAATTCTCTCATAGATCTGATGACAATAGTCATCAGTTAATTGATAGATGAGAACAGTATTTTTCAAGGTGTTATCAGCAGACCACCAAATCAAAATCCCTAAGTTTATTAAAATGCAGAGCCCCACTGAAGGAAGCTTTACTTTCAATAGCATTCAAGGTGATACTTAGGCACATTCAAGTTTGATAACATTTTCATTATCACTCCAGATGCCCATTTACTGTGACTCTGTCACTAACTCGCTGTGTGGCTCTGAAAGTCACCTAACTTCTCTGGGCTTTGATGACTTCATACTGTTTGTTATGCTATGTCAAGGCTACATTCCAAATCTGAACCCAGCCCCAAACTGTAAGCAGCTTCCACCCCAGGGCTGAGCAGGGTTTCGAGTCTCACCACGTAGAGCTGTTTCCAGATGCTGCCCCATTCCCAAAGTGTCGTTGTCACTTCCTGTGCCAGAGGAATTTCTGCAGGAATAATGTTCTCGATATTTCTATTTAAGGTGGGAGAGAAAACGGTGTGAAATTGAGACCCAGGTGCTAGCAAGATAAAATGTTGGCAAATTTGCATTAAGCTGCAGCTGCTGAGAGGGGGCCTTGCTGGCAGGAGGCTAAACCTCTTCTAATAGCCGCACCAATTACATTATGCAAATGCAAGGGGCTTCCTTTTTCTCTGTCCTCCTGCATTGAGGTGGGCCCTTCAAGCTCATTATTCAGGATTAATCTACTTTAATTCAGTTCAAAGGCAGCTGCCAGTGAAAAGTTTGATTCTCCAAATGTACTAATACCCCCTCAGAATCAGATGCGAACACGAATCAATTTGCATTGGAGACAAACACAGGCACAAAGAAGACAGAGCCTTCACATCTGCCAAGTCAGGTTTTCAAAGCAGACAGGATGCAGACATCCATGAGCCACCAGAGAGTCAAGTCTGGGGAAAGATGGCAAATACCTTTTTTTCTCCACTGTCACTTCTTTGACGTAGATAAAGGATTTTGGAAAAATGCCCTGTGGGGATGAGATAAGATAAGATGAGATTGAATGACTTGTCCCTACAGAAAAAACTGACCCCAGGTCTTCTTGATTTTTTTAAAAGCTACTAACTGGGAAAAACCTCCAACTTCACAGGAATAATTCCAGTTGGACAGAACAAGTGGTGGGTGCTAAATTCACTCATTTAGGCCTAATTCCTCTCTCTTTCTTCAGCAGTTGTTCAGGATCCCACAATAGCCCTAGATTCCAAAGAACGCTCTAACCTCACTGCGATCACTCACACTATCAGATGGGCAAGGCAGGAGCGCTTGAGAGGTTTACTCTAAGGGAGAAAGGTTCTCTGCCTTTCCCCTCTCCTGCCCAATTTTGGGAAAGCAACCACCCTGTACCGTCAGAGAAGGTCAGGTCCTGAAGCAACAATGTCCCTGGTTAGCATGTGGGCTGCTTTGATTTGAGATCTCTTTCTTTCTGAATTTATTTGATTGTTTTCTAGACAGCAGAGAGGGATCATGCCTTCCAATACAGTATGTCAGGGAGGAAGGAAGGAGCATCTATTATTTCCTTTCTCCCTAAGCTTGGCTCAATTGACAAGAGAAGTTGAGCAATTACGTGGACATTCCTTCATCAGTTTAGCCAATGTGTACACTGGGGACACGAGGTAACTGTACTAGGTACCGTGAGATGTCAGGAGATGAGCAAAGCACGTGCATCTCCCATGGAGGTGATGGTGTGGTGTGGGGCTAGGGCAGAGGAACTCCCTGAGGGCTGAGACTGGACCTGTCCCTCCTGAGTCATGTTGGAAACATAGGTGAGGAAAGGACAAATGCCCCAAGCCAGCTAAAGAAAGACAGTAGAAGATAAATTTCAAATAAAAAGCCCATGATTCAATGGGACTGGAGAAATCATATATGGCTGGCATATTAGGAAAATTTCCAGGGAGAAGAGAGCTCTGGAAGTTGGCCTTAAAGAAGGAGTGAAGGGGGAACAGTTCAAGGTACAGCAGAGAAAACACTGGACCCAAGGAGAGAAGAGTGAAATCAGTTTGCAGAGGTGCAACAGCGGGAAGTAATCGCCCAGGGGACTGGCAGAGTCACGCACAGACACCCAATATTGTCCCAAATAAAAACAAAATTGTCCTCACCTGTAACATTTTGTGCTTTACAAGGTATCCCCTATACCAATCTGCAAAGAGAGAACAAAGAAACAGGTCTTTCATCTATTCTTACAAGTCCCTTGCTGGGGTTTATTGCTGTTGCTTTTTTTTTTTCACTAGCAAAGAAACTGCAAAGTGTTTTAGACCTTAGGTCTAGATCAAAGCCGTAGGATTCAATGAGTTGCCAACACCTCCAAAAAGTGACCAAAAATACAGGGATTTCACATAAAAATGCAAATTTAATCCTTAAAAAAAAAAAAAAAAACCCGAAGACCAGTGCTCCCTGGTGGCTGCAGTTGGCTAGTGGTGAGGGGCAGCTGGTCTCATCAGACAAAAGGAGGCATCTCCAACTCACCAGCCTCTATCCAGCCCCTCTCTTCTTTCCATCACCTGCCTGCACCCTTCCTGTGTTCATACACATGTTTTCAACCTCTGCCTTAGGAACACAGAAAGGCTGAGAATGTCTGAGGAGTTTGGCAAACATCCTAAAATAATGCCCACAGTTCTAACAGCAGCAAATTGTGTCTAACATGTGATCTGCAGAAGTTAGACATTACAAAACAGATAGGTTCAGGGATGGGTGAAAGGACAGGAGTTTTAAAAGATTCTTCCCTTTGAAGGAATATCAAGAATGATTCAATTAACAGAAATCCAAATTATATACACAGTCCTCGGACAAAATGAGCCTTGGTATAGCAAGTATTGATGACTATAATGAGTCTACTCGCCTTTGAAATGATTCAAGCACAGCCAAGTGGTGGCATTTGTTATCTCTGTAAATCAAAAGCGTCTGCCGGGAGGCTCATTAGCAAATCCTCATTACTGGGCTGACAGATTGCTGTCGAAATATGTTCTCAACAGACGTAAGTGTGAGCTCCAAAACAAACATTTAAAATGCAAAGTCACCCCTCATAGTCATGAGCCAGCTAAAGAAAGTTCTAAAGCAACAGGGGCCCAAAGTGGCTGCTATTTTAAGAGACAGGTAGAGGAAGGAGAGAGAATGGAAGGAATGGATATTGGAGAGAAAGAATCTCAGGTTTGGAATGAAGTATCATTCTAAGTGGGCTTCCCCAGTGGCTCAGTGTTAAAGAATCCACCTGTGAAGCAGGAGACACGGGTTGGAAGCCTAGATCGAGACGATCTCCTAGAGAAGGGCATGACAACCCACTCCAACATTCTTGCCTAGAGAACTCCAGGGACAGAGAAGCCTGGCAGGCTACAGTCCATTGTGTTGCAAAGAGCTGGACATGACTGAAGCGCCTGAGTGTCACGCACGCGTGCACACACACACACATGCACACATGCCACACACACACCATTCTAAGTATCCTTCATACATGAAGTCTTCTCATCTTCACAACAACCCTATAAGGTGGGAAATGCAATTGTCCTATTTTACATAAGGGACTTCCCTGGTGGCTCAGACGGTTAAGCGTCTGTCTACAGTGTGGGAGACCCGGGTTCGATCCCTGGGTTGGGAAGATCCCCTGGAGAAGGAAATGGCAATCCACTCCAGTACTATGGCCTGGAAAATCCCATGGACAGAGGAGCCTGGTACGTTACAGTCCATGGGGTCGCAAAGAGTCGGACACGACTGAGCGACTTTACTATTACTACTATTTTACATAAGAGTGGCCCCCCTGAGGCACAGAGAAGTTAAGTAACTAGCCTAGTCACACAGCTAATAAGTAGCCATCATACTGTGTTTCTTGTCTAGTGGAGGAAGGAGCATGGTGGAGGCCTAATACTACCACCCTCCCAACATCTGAATCCCCAAAACTACATCCCCTCTAAGTACTTCCCGTGGTGGAACACTTTCTGCTTCATAAAGAACCATATTCTAGTTTTACACTCTAATCACTTCTCCAAAACTATTGGAAATAATTAACTGTTAAAATTAGTGCTTTATATTAACTATAGTGCTTGCTATGTGCCAAGAATTCTGGTGAAGCTTTCTGTTTTGTTTTTTCACATTACAGACTGATTCTATAAAGTAGGAACTATTATTGCCTCAATTCTGCAAATGAAAATAGAGAGGCACAAAGAGATGAAGAACTTGCTCATGGTCACACAGCTAGTGAGTGATGCACCTAAATGATTTAAATCCAAGCATCCGACTCTGGAGATGACCCTCCATAGTACTACACTAGAATAGCCTCCTTTATTTGCAGTTTTTTTCCCATTCGACCAACTTCTCTGTAGCATTACTATTGATAGTTACCATGTATTGATTGCTAAACGCACACAAAGCTGTATACTGTGTGCTGTGCATGTTTTCTCTCGTTTAATTCTCATATCATACTGCGAATTAAGCATGATTATTCCCATTCTGTAGATGAAGAAACTGAGACTCAAATCAGTGGAGATGCTGGGCCAAATCACATGCCAGGGTTCAAGGGAAAGTCTGTGTGGCTCCAAAGCCAGCCCTCAAAGCGGTTCCGCCACATTGCCCCCCATGTGAGGAGCACAAGCACAGACAACGTTCTCTTAGATGCACACACAGTCAAAGGTCTCTTGGTTGCAGTGACCTGAATCCACCTTGCTGGCCAAGGCTACCAGACTCCCCGGGGAAAACGGTCAAGGGACTGCTAGCTGCTCACATCTGCCTCTGCACAACTGGGCCACCCTCGGGGTCCCTGGACTTCCTCTTCTAGCAACACCACCCTCCCTCACCCTTGATAACCAGTGACTTGCCACCCCTTGTAGGAATCCTGATTCTCAGAACTTCAACTCACTCCCGAGCAAGAAAGTGATTGATGCTTACCCTCAGCATCCCCATTCTGATTCCCAGATTTAAGTTCAAGAAACACTGACTGTGCTCTATTCTGTACATGGCACTGGCCTAGGTGCCTTCAGAAATGAATCCCCAGTGATCTTTGATGAAACAGGCTTACCCCCATCTCTACTTGCTACATGATGATGAAGCATGAGCTTCATCAGATCTGTCTTTAGGACTTTTTCTGAGAGTCCCAACTCTGCTGAATCAGTGACCTCTGTGACCTCTGATATGTGCTCCCAAATCTGGTCACCAGCCAGCTATATCTGGGAGAAGGCAATGGTACCCCACTCCAGTACCCTTGCCTGGAAAATCCCATGGACAGAGGAACCTGGTGGGCTGCAGTCCATGGGGTCGCTAAGAGTCGGACATGACTGAGCGACTTCCCTTTCACTTTTCAGTTTCGTGCATTGGAGAAAGAAATGGCAACCCACTCCAGGGTTCTTGCCTGGAGAATCCCAGGGACGGCGGAGCCTGGTGGGCTGCCATCTATGGGGTCGCACATAGTTGGACACGACTGAAGCGACTTAGCAGCAGCAGCTATATCTGGCTGTATTCTGAGACCTGACAGGACAAACAGCAATAGTTGACAGGCATAGCAAAATCCCTGGTGACAGGCACTCTGATCAAAACCAGGCTCTGGGTAACAGAGCACTGACCATATCCCAGGCCTCTGGGATAATGCACCTTCAGTTAAGTAACAGGGAAGGCTTTTTTGTCTAACCCTATCCATGAGACAAGAACTTTTTAAAAATAGAAAACTCACAAAGTACATCCTGGGAAAGATGAGAAAAGGGAGTTTCAGGGTTTTTTTTTTTTTTTTTCCATTCTTATGGAAAATGATAAACTCCAACTGTCCTCCTTTCCCAAAGCCCAAATAACAAAATGAAATGTACCTACAGATTTTGAATATTGTTTGTTTTCAGTGACATTTCAACTTATTTCCACAACAACAAAGTAAATGACACATTCTTCAAATTCAACATAATGGAAGTTTATTGATGTTTTAGCCTCACCCACAATCAAAAGGGAAGAAAACTTAACTTATAAAATTCCCCCCAATGGGACAGCCTTACTTCAGAAAACAGAGCCCCTTTCAACACCAGCCTGTCTCTAGAGCAGACCCAAACGAAGGACCATCTCCCTGCAAGGTGGCACTTTTGAAAATACCACCTTAAGTCCTTATAATGCCCCCTTCATACCCTAAAAACAAAGGACCCGGATGGATCAGGATCACTCTCAGTGGAGTTGTTTCCAGAGAAACTGCTGCGTGGCTCTGGGCGCACCTTACTCTGTAAGTGGGAGATTCCAAACCCTTCATGCAGAGGTCTTTGCAGCTGAACCAAGGCCAAGCTGACACATATGCCAGCTTAGAAAGAAATATTTTTAAGTGAGAAGAGCAAATCTCAGAATGGTATGTACAGTGTAGTCCCATTTCTTAGAAAACACTGACAGTAAGAGCCAGGTCTTACCTTAAGGAGGTTAAGCTACGTCAACTTCCTCCTCATCCATCCCCCTTGTTCCATTTTACTGGTGAGTGAAATTCAAAAGTTCCTTGGAAACCCTGTCTAGAAACCCCATTATCTTCACCACTAAGACTGAGCTCCGTGGCCTGGGCAAGTGTGTGTATCAGGAAATGAAAGGGAACCTTCCCTGGTGTTCTGGAAAAGAAGTCAGGTGGCAAATAGCTGAGCGTGAAGAAGACATTCCCTCTGAAGGGCTTATAAAGACAGTCTAGGTGGCAGTGTCAGACTTTATTTTTTTGGGCTCCAAAATCACTGCAGATGGTAACTGCAGCCATCAAATTAAAAGACGCTTACTCCTTGGAAGAAAAATTATGTCCAACCTAGATAGCATTTTCAAAAGCAGAGACATTGCCGACTAAGGTCCGTCTAGTCAAGGCTATGGTTTTTCCTGTGGTCATGTATGGATGTAAGAGTTGGACTGTGAAGAAGGCTGAGCGCCAAAGAATTGATGCTTTTGAACTGTGGTGTTGGAGAAGACTCTTGAGAGTCCCTTGGACTGCAAGGAGATCCAACCAGTCCATTCTGAAGGAGATCAACCCTGGGATTTCTTTGGAAGAAATGATGCTAAAGCTGAAACTCCAGTACTTTGGCCACCTCATGCGAAGAGTTGACTCACTGGAAAAGACTCTGATGCTGGGAGGGATTGGGGGCAGGAGGAGAAGGGGACGACAGAGGATGAGATAGCTGGATGGCATCACGGACTCGGTGGATGTGAGTCTGAGTGAACTCCGAGAGATGGTGATGGACAGGGAGGCCTGGCGTGCTGCGATTCATGGGGTCACAAAGAGTTGGACACGACTGAGCGACTGAACTGACTGAATTGACTGAGGTGGCCCAGTGGTTGAGAACCTACCTTCCAGTGCAGAGTATGAGGGTCTGATCCCTGTTCGAGTAGCTAGGATCCCACATGCTGTGGGGCAACTAAGCCCACACACGGCAACTACTGAGCTGCACACCACAGCGAAGATTCCTCGGGCTGCAACTAACACCCGAAACGGCCAAAAACTAATTAACTAATATTAACTAATAAAATATTTTTTAAAACAAGAGTCTCAGTAAGCTGGGATACCCCCAAGGAACTTCCCCCACCACAGTGTAAGCAATCAGGCGGTAGCGGGTGTTTTTCAGAGGTGGCCGTTGTTGCCTTCTGGGTGCATGGTATGGCTCTTACCCCAAAACCAAATCCAAGCATAGGGGTGCCATCCAGAAGATTCACTCAGAGACAATGGGGGCATCTGGCTTCTTGTTCTTCAGCTACATGGCTATTCATGCAGGGGACTGGCTGGCCTTTGGGTTTGTTTGTTCAAGTAGACAAAAAATCGGAAAGCGAGCACCCCAAATCCCTTCTACCCTTAGGCTTGTTTAAGCTGGGGAAAGGGAAGGAGGAGAAGAAAATTAAACTGGACTTGGTATTGGAGTCTTCTGAGATGTTGTTAAATATCAAGAAAGATGTCAACCAAATATAACTGAAGGAAGTGATGGGAGAAAAATAACATTCCGTTTTTATGTTTATTCCCCCATGAGGAGTTCTGACTGCCCAGTAAACACTTACATGTGTTTTCCACATCTGAAAGCAGGATGTAGAATGTTTATGCTGCCTCTGGGTAGAAAAGGCAGCCTGAAAGATGTAATGTGGACAAAGAAATAAGCATTAGGATGTCTAAGGCTCAGCAATGAAATGTTTGAGTTTTCCCTTCTGAAATGTTTGAGTTTTTAATCACAAAAAAAATATTATCTATACTAAGAATGTTCATGTTCTAGTGAAAGGAAATTCTTTCATGCCTAAGGTTTCAGCTCAGATTTTGTTTTCTCCATTCATCAGACTGCATAAGTTCAGTACACAGGCAAAAACGGCTAGCCTCACCCAATCCAGGACATCAGAGGGCCAGCTTCTGGGTTCCTGGAGCCAAATTCCTAAGATACATATACACCTGCCAATCTCAGTTTAATTCTGTATAATGAGGGTTGGGGGGAGAGACGGAATCCAACACAAAGCACCTAGAAACCAAGGATGGTGTTAGACAGCTTCTCTACTTCTCTTATTTTATCCTCATAGCAAATCCAGGAGCAAGGTGAGGATACTCCATTTTGCAGGTGAGAAAACTGAGGTCTACCTCCCTAAGATCACTCAGCTAGCGGATAAATGGAGCAGAGAATAACTTTTGATTCAAAAGTCCATGCTGTCTCTATGTTTGCATCTCTGTGCCTGCCCTGTAAGTAGGTTCGTCTGTATCATTTTTCTAGACACAGAGCGAGGAAGGAGAGGGTGGGGTGAATTGGAAGAGTGGCACTGACATGCATACACTACCGTGTGTGAGACAGACCGCGAGTGGGAAGCCAGCTCAGTGCTCTGTGACGACCGAGAAGAGCGGACTGAAGCGGGGTGGGAGGCAGGTTCAGGAGCGAAGGGGCATCTGGACACATGTGGATGATTCACTTTGTTACACAGCAGAAACGAACACAACATTGTAAAGCAACTGTACTTCAATTAAAAAAAAATTAAAGTCCATGCTTTTTCTCCTTCTTTTTTTTTTTTTTTGAGGAGAAGGAATATTTAAAAATTACTGAA
The DNA here is from genome assembly GCA_006410635.1 of Cephalophus harveyi. Taxonomy (NCBI): domain Eukaryota; kingdom Metazoa; phylum Chordata; class Mammalia; order Artiodactyla; family Bovidae; genus Cephalophus; species Cephalophus harveyi. The sequence continues at coordinate 208,062 of SJYT01012447.1, forward strand.
AAATACAAAATAAAAATATTCACATTTCTTTCACCTAGAATGAATCATTGTGATATCTAGAGAAATACACTTTGACTCTTCAAGATTATATCTGTTCTTTTCCATTCCCCTCTAAACTTCTCAATTTTATTAGTTTTTTTTGTTGTTGTTGGGGAGACAGTTACATTTTACAGTTTTCTAACAATGACATTCCTTTTGGTAGTCATAAATAGTGTATATTTTAATACTAATTTTGATTAATCAATTCACTTGGACTCAATGCTTGCCAGTACTTCCTCCTATCGCAGCTTTTCAACTCCTATATTTTAACTCCTCTCTCAATTGGCTGGATTTTATTTTTTGAGTAAGGTTTCTATAAGCGGGTTACATGGGCACACCCATATTTTTTCTACTGAGTCATTTTGACTAATTTTTGACTAACACTGTGGTTTTCACTTTTTATATATCTATCTGCTTAGAGGAACAGTTTTCAACTGGAATCAAAAGCAGAACTCCCCACCTGCAAAAAAGACAAGGCCAGTCCTGATCTCCAAGCCCTTAGCCATCTAAGGCCCTCAGGGACTCTTGGGATCCTATAAATTCCAGTTTGAAAACTCCTTATGGGTATCAGTGCACGCATGATAAATACTAATCATTTTCATACCAATTCCTCAGATATCTGGAATCAATCTAACAGACTTCTGAATATTGTATTTTCAAAGTATTCATGAACTGGCAATCACTTGCTAAATTAACATGCCCAGATCTTTCCAGAAAATTACTGTGGCTGCTTATTACAAAGATACATTAAAATAAGACTGATCAATCAAAATTTTTAATGAGAAACCAAAACTGAAAAGTTTAGGAGCAAGGAGATTAATTCCTAAAAAAAACAAAGGTGGCTTGAGTCAGAAAGTGCAGCCTTTTTAACCATCAAGCTCCAGGCCAGGCAAAAGTAAAGAAACGCTCTGTTTATGTGCAAACTGTGTGGTCAATTTCTTGCCCTGAAGCACTTTCTCCAGGAAAACTACATGAAAACAAGAGAAACACACTCATCTAAATTTCAAAATGTAGGATGCAGAAAACATTCTGAGGCTTTTCACTTCTTGGAAGGCAGCGGGTGGAGGAGAGGGAGCTCGTCTTGACAGGAGTGGAGAGAACAGCCCCTGACTCATGGTGTGATGCTGGGTGAGGCATTTCTCTTGCCTGAGCCTTGCTCCCTCACCTGCAGTCTCTGCCTGTTTCTCAGGATTAGCACTCAGCAGCACAAAGTGACACTGAGAGGAGTCATTTTGCCCGCTGCCTTTATATTTACTCCTTGCCCTTGGTAGATTATCTTAGAAGTTGCTCATCTGGCACTAAGCAGAACTGAATTTGTAAAACATAGGGTTGCGCTGTGGGAAAGGGGAAGGGTGTTTATAATCAGATCTCCACCCATCTCCCCCAGTCCCACTCAATCTGCAGGTAAAATAGGATCAGATTTAGAGGCCTGAACACTGAAAAGTTCACAGTATCTAAAATAACAGTAGTACCAAAGAGTAAATGTTAGGAAGGTGAACAGAATTCTCATTTCCCCCATGATGACTCTTGTAAGGTTGCTTTGAAATATCAAATTCTTTCTCCCTCCAAAAAAAGTTTTCTGTTTGTTTGCTTATTTTGGTTTGCGTGTGTGTGTGTGTGTGCACACGCACGTGTGTAAGAGTACATGCACCCCTACACAAATATGCAAAGTTGCCTTGTTAATCGCATACAGCTAATCTTGGGCTGAAGATGCTACCTGTCCTACGGGTTGCTATGAGGAGTAACTAGCCCAACATGTAATGGGAATAGTACAGTTCCACCTATGAAGTGAGAACCCACAGCTGGCTAGTTCTGTAGGCAGCCTCCTTTCCTCTGACTCTCTATTTCCACTTGAGCGGGCCTCATTAACAGGAGCACACCTGCTTGATGCCCACTCTTCACCCCCACCCCAGCATGGGACAGCCTAACCTAAGGGATTAGCTGGGAAACAGGGACATAGCCCGCTCTGCCCTTCCTTTTCTTTGCTCTCCCTGGACACAGGAAGGACACACGGTACACCTTCCACACAGCAGGATTATAGGCAGGCCCACGTGGTGGGGGGGGTCTGGGTAGATCCACCATGGTCCAGTTGGGCAGTGAGGACCAGGAGAGCCTGCCTGAATATAGCCATCATATTCGTAAGTTCATCAACTCTTACACCCATGCCATGGTCCCTATGTCAATTTTATCAGTGACACCGTTGATATATTGATTTCTAATGGTCTGCCTCCTGAGTCCAAGGCCATTAACCTTAGTGCAAAGTTTAATAAGTACGCACTACCACCAATAACACCACCATGATACTATGGATACAGCCCAATAGATGCTTGGCTTCACGAGAGATGGCACCTCTGTGGGAAGAAAGAGATGCTACCTTGGCCAAGACAGGGCTCCCAGGTGGAAGAAGGGAGTGAACACTGCTCCCTGACCCAAACCACACAGCTGGGCACCACAGTCCTCCTGAATCAGGGTTATAATTTTCCAGACCTTTCAAAACCCTAATAATGCTGATTTCTTTATAATGGTGTTAAAACTAATAAAGAAGTATATCCAGAAGGTGTCACAGTCTCCCAACAGCTCCCTGGCGCAGCAAAAAGCACAACAAATGTCAAACCACATAGTCAGGACTTTGCTTCTCAGTATATATGCCTACAATAACAAAACACTGTCTTTAGTAAATTTGAATGACTAATATCAGCAAAATATATTTAAACAGACCACGCAGAGTTGCAAGTTCCAAGAGAAGGCCGGAGCAGCTGGGTATGTCCTGGGGGTGTCCCACCACCTTTGGCCCAAGCTCCTGGCGTCCCAAATCACCTGGGCCAGTGACTCACCTCCACAGGTCTCCTGTATTCGTACCACATCGCCAATCTGCAGGGAGAGTTGGGGGGTCCCGCTCCCTTGGAAGTTGTATATGGCTGTGAAATGAAAGAGAGGCACGGTGAGACCTCTGGATACCAAGAATCTCTGCGCCTTCCTTTCTTGACTTTATCTGATGCCTATGAAGCCCTCATGGGCTGAACAAAACCAGCGTACAAGCCACCTCTAGACACAGGAGTCAGTGCAGGCCCAGTCTGGCTCCCAAAGGCCTCTGCTCATTAGTCAAACACAGCCTCTCCCTAGCCAGGCTCTGCGCCCCAGCCTGGTGATAGGAAGGGTGTTTATGTCATCTCCCGTGCTTGACTTTCCACGGTCCTGTGCTCTGCCATCCCCTTGTTCCATTCTTACAGCAATCCTGTGAGGTGTAAACTGTGATGCCATTTCGCACATGAGGAAATGGAGGTGCTGAGAGGTTAAACAATTTGGCCAAAGTCATTAGGTTAAGAAGTGACAGGAAAATCAGTATCTGACATCTCTCTTCTCAGCTGCTATCATGGGCTACTCGCTGCTCCCCAGTTACTCCACGGTGACAGCAGCCTAAAATACCAGTCTTTCCTCCATTCAAAGACCACCCAGTCTTCACTGTCTAAGAAAGCCGTATCTTTCTCCCACCCAGCTCTAGCCAACCTGTGTTCCTCTATCTTAAAATGTCTGTTTCTTGGCCTTTCCCAAAGCAAATCTTTCAGGCAAGTCCTGTTTTATCCATGAGGCCGTCCTTGACTTCTCCAGGCCACACTAACCACCCATCCCCATCTCCTAAGGGTTGGTAGGACTCTTATGAGTACCTAACATTCAAGAGTGTACTCTGATTTCCCATTTACACTGCCAGTTTCTGGGCAGCAGCAGTTGGCTATGAAAACACCCAGAGTCCCCTCTGTGCTATCAGAGGCCTCTGCTAATCCCCTGGAATGTGTGATTACACTACATCATTATAGTGCCTAGCCCTTGCTCAGCGTAACTTAAGTGAGGACCAGGCCACAACCTTAACCTAGAGAAGAAGCTTGTTCAAGGAATACCCAACTTGGGAGGTCTTCAGGAAGAGAACACAGAGATGTTTGATTTGACATATGAATCAACATACATGTGGTTTGATTTAAGGAAAGACCCTCAGGAGGATGGATGATTTGAACCTACAAGGTTGTCCTCATTCATTCAGGCAGCAGGTATTCGGGGAAGTGTCTACAGTATGCCAGTATGACCTTGCTCTTTTGGTGAAAACATAAATAAATACAAGGTTATAAAAAATGACACATGCGATGGAAGAGACAAATATGGCCACCTGATAGGTGACTTTCCAGGTGATACAGTTGGTAAGGAATCCACCTGCCAATGCAGGAGATGCAAGAATCACAATTTCGATCTCTGGGTTGGGAAGATCCCCTGGAGCAGGAAATGGCAACCCATTCCAGTATTCTTGTCTGGAAAATTCCAGGGGCAGAGAAGCCTGGCGGGCTACAGTCCATGGAACCATGGGTCGCAAAGAGATGGACACGTCTGAGCACACACACACACACACATGAGAGAATAATGGGGGGCGGCCATCAACTTTTCCTGGGGTAGTTATGAAGGTTACTCCCTGAGCTGATTATAGATGGAGGAGGAGTCAAACAAGTCAGCAATGGGGACAATGAGCAGAAGGGCATTTCAGGAAGAGGAAACAGTGTGTTCAAAAGCCCTGAGTGAGGAAGATACTTGGCACAGAGAGCATAAGGGAAACTGAGTGGCGCAGGCAGGCTGGAGAGGCAAGAATCAGGTCACCAGGACTTCCTGATGAGTTGAGGCCTTATTCCAAGACAGCAGGAAACTGAATAGATTGTACTTAGCTATTTGGTAACAGATTTATTCAGATACAGTTTGTCCACTTAAAGTACGTAACTCAAAGATTTGCTCACAAGTTGTGAAACCATCACTAAGATTAATTTTAGAACATTCTCAACACCTCAAAAAGTTACCCCAGCCACAAGCAGCCACTCATCTACTTTCTGTCTCTGTAGATTTGTCCATTCTAGACATTTCATATAATATATGGTCTTTTGCAACTGGCTTCTTCTGCTTAGCACAAAGTTTTAAAGATTCATCTATATCAACTATCATTACTTCACTCATTTTTGCTGCTGAATAATACCCCATTGTACAGAGACATCAGAGGATGGAAGGCTGAAAGGGAGTGATGTAATCCCATAACACCGACTATCACTCTGGCTTCCATGTAGAGAGTGGATAGAGAAAGGCAGAGTGGATGTGAGGAAGCCCATGAGCAGACCCTTGCTTTGTCTTTCTAATCCCAGAGGTCACTGGACCAAGGAGAGACAATGCAGTTGAGCCACGTGACAAAACAGAAGACAGACTGAACTGAATGAGGAGAATCCTGAGTCCTCCTGGCAGTCTTACCATTGACTCAGTTCATTCCCCCTCCCTTTGGTCCTCAGTCTCTCCTTGCCTGTCAACAAATTGCATTCAAAAACTACTTCTTAGAGCCAAATCAGCAAAAAATGGTGACGTAGGGAATTGTAAGAACAGGTGCTTGCAATGAAAAATCTGGCAAAAATGGTCAGAACTAACTTTATCAGAACCCTGAAAAGCAGTCAGGAGTTTACAGCAAATGCTTACTCAAGAAAAATGAAACTGAAACCTGGTAATATTTTGCAGCATTTTAACTTATCCTTATCCCATTCTCTTTTCCCCATCTTTTGTTGTGGCAGTCTTGAAGATGGTATTCCGAAACAATTCCATTCACCATTGCAACGAAAAGAATAAAATACTTAGGTATATATCTACCTAAAGAAACTAAAGACCTATATATGGAAAACTATAAAACACTGATGAAAGAAATCAAAGAGGACACTAATAGATGGAGAAATATACCATGCTCATGGATTGGAAGAATCAATATAGTGAAAATGAGTATACTACCCAAAGCAATCTACAGATTCAATGCAATCCCTATCAAGCTACCAGCGGTATTTTTCACAGAACTAGAACAAATAATTTCAAGATTTGTATGGAAATACAAAAAACCTCGAATAGCCAAAGCAAACTAAAGACCTATATATGGAAAACTATAAAACACTGATGAAAGAAATCAAAGAGGACACTAATAGATGGAGAAATATACCATGCTCATGGATTGGAAGAATCAATATAGTGAAAATGAGTATACTACCCAAAGCAATCTACGGATTCAATGCAATCCTTATCAAGCTACCAGCGGTATTTTTCACAGAACTGGAACAAATAATTTCAAGATTTGTATGGAAATACAAAAAATCTCGAATAGCCAAAGCAATTTTGAGAAAGAAGAATGGAACTGGAGGAATCAACTTGCCGGACTTCAGGCTCTACTACAAAGCCACAGTCATCAAGACAGTATGGTACTGGCACAAAGACAGAAATATAGATCAATGGAACAAAATAGAAAGCCCAGAGATAAATCCACACACATATGGACACCTTATCTTCGACAAAGGAGGCAAGAATATACAATGGAGTAAAGACAATCTCTTTAACAAGTGGTGCTGGGAAAACTGGTCAACCACTTGTAGAAGAATGAAACTAGATCACTCTCTAACACCACACACAAAAATAAACTCAAAATGGATTAAAGATCTAAACGTAAGACCAGAAACTATAAAACTACTAGAGGAGAACATAGGCAAAACACTTTCTGACATAAATCAAAGCATCTTTTAATTTAATGGCTTTAGTCACCATCTGCAGTGATTTTGGAGCCCAAAAAATAAAGTCTGTCACTGCTTCCTCTGTTTCCCCTTCTATTTGCCATGAAGTGATGGAACTAGAGGCATGATCTTAGTTTTCTGAATGTTGAGTTTTAAGCCAACTTTTTCACTCTTCTCTTTCATCTTCATCAAGAGGATCTTTAGTTCTTTGCATTCTGGAATGTCTGATTCTAGGTGAGTGACCATATCATCATGATTATCCAGATAAAGAGCTTTTTTGTATAGTACTTCTGTGTATTCTTGCCAACTCTTCTTAATCTCTTTTGCTTATGCTAGTTCCTTACTGTTTCTTTCTTTATCATGCCCATCCTGCATGCAGTGTTCACTGGGTATCTACAATTTTATTTAAAAGACCTCCAGTCTTTCCCATTCTATCATTTTCCTTAACTTTCTTGCACTGCTCATTCAAGAAGGTCTTCTTACCTCTCCTTGCTAGTCTCTGGAACTTGGCATTCAGTTGTATATATCTTTCCTTTTCTCCCTTGCTTTTTGCTTTTATTTCTTTAGCTTTTTGTAAAATTTCCTCAGATAACCACTTTGACTTCCTGCAATTTTCCTTGGGATGATTTTGGCTTCAGCCTTGTGTACAGTGTAATGGATATCCATCCATAGTTCTTTGGGCATTCTATCTATCATATATAATCTCTTGGATCTATTTATCACCTCCACTGTATAATCATAAGAAATTTAAGTTATACCTAAATGGCTTAGTAGTTTTCCCTATTTTTTTCAATTTAAGACTGAATGTTGCAATAAGAAGTTCATGATCTGAGCCACAGTCAGCCCCAGGTCTTGTTTTTGCTCACTGTATTGAACATCCTCATCTTCAGCTGCAAAGAATATAAACAATCTGATTTTTGTATTGACTATCTGGTGATGTCCATGTGTAGAGATGTCTACTCTGTTGTTGGAAAAGGGTGCTTTCTATGGCCAGTGTGCTGTCTTGATAAAACTCTTAAGTCTTTGCTCTGTTTTGTTTTGTACTCCAGGGCCAAACCTGCATGTTACTCTAGAAATCTCTTGACTTCCTACCTTTGTATTCCAATCATGTATGATGAAAATGACTTTTTTTTTTTTTTTTTTGGTGTTAGTCTAGGAGGTTTTGTAGGTCTTCATAGAACTGATCAACTTAAGCTTCTTCAGTATCAGTGGTTGGGGCATAGACTTGGATTACTGTGATGTTGAATGTTTGCCTTGAAAACAAATGGAGATCATTTTTTTGTTGTTGTTTTTGAGATTGTACCCAAGTACTGCATTCTGGAATTTTTTATTGACTGTGTGTTAGATTGCTGCGGGAAGAAAGAACCACCTCTAAGGACCATTGGTAGAAGCCTTTATTGGGTGATTGCTCTTGGGCAGAGCTCCCCAAAGTGGGCAACCAGGAAGGGAGTCTGCAAAGAGTGAGGGGTAGGGCTGGGGTTTTATATCCAGGGTTCACACGTTAACCAGTTTTCTCTTCTATTGGGTAGTTTGTTCGGGCTGTGATGGGGATTGGTGTTTGAAGGTACCGTGTCGGTTCCTGATTGGGCCAGGTCATGATGCCAGTCTTCAGAAGGTTGATCCGCCCCCAGTTCCTGATTGGGCCTCAGCCAGGCTCCAGGACTTTCCGAGGGACTTTCCGTTGGGACACGCCCGACCTCTCACTGTGAGGATTACTCCATTTCTTATAAGGGATTCTTATCCACAGTAGTAGATATAGTGGTCATCTGAATTAGATTCTCCTATTCTTGTCCATTTTAGTTCACTGATTTCTAAGATGTCAATGTTCTTGCCATTTCCTGGTTGATCACATCCAAATTTACCTTGTTTCATGGACCTAGCATTCCAGATTCTTACACAATATTATTTACAGCATTGAACTTTAACCACCAGGCACATCCATAACTGAGTATCATTTTTGCTTTGGCCCAGTCTTTTCATTCTTTCTGGAACTATTAGTAATTACCCTTCCCAGTAACATACTGGACACGTTCTGACCTGGTGGGTTCATCTTCTGGTTTCATATCTTTTTGCCTTCCTATACTCTTTATGGGGTTCTCATGGCAAGAATCCTGGAGTGGTTTGCCATCCCTCCTCCAGTGAACCATGTTTTGTCAAAACTCTCCACTTTGACCCCTCCATCTTGATGGCCCTACATGGCATATTTCATAGCTTCAGAGTTATGCGAGCCCCTTTGCTTAACAAGGCTGTGATCCATGAAAGGGAAAACAGGTTTAGGCAGTTTAGAATTCTAGAGGAAGGTGAATTCTGATATTTTCCATAAAGACATGTCAGTTTTGGATATGTTAAAAAGAAATAGAAATGGATTATATAGTGGAGAGAAAAAGAATAAAGCAAGAGAAGTGAAGAAATCTATAGTGGATTAATTCTTTTAGGTTGCTAATTAAAAATTCTCTATATATTTATGGCAATATTTTTCTAAATTATTGAAACTCCAAATTTATATGTTACATAGTGTATGTGAAAGATGTTGCCCTGGTTATTTCCATGATTATCTCCAGTTTATTTTAGTTTCTAAATGCAGTTGTTTTGTTAAGCTATCAATTGAATTGCCATCCTTGGAAAGACTTAGTAATTCTATCTAGTAAAGTGGTTTCAGAAAGTTTAGATTACAGTAATAAGTGTGAAAACATTTTAGAAACACTTTTCTCATTGTAAAGTAGAAAGATATGACAAAATTATTTCATTTAATAATGATAGTATAAATTTATTATTTGCATTATTGTCTGAAAACAAGGAAATCAATCAGAAACTAATGTATATTTAGAAAGAATGTGCAGTCACCTTGATGTGTGATATTGTGACTATTTTTACGTTAGTCTGTATCTACCTATGGACTTATTTATATGTCAACAAAATTTTAGATCCAATTCTACATTTATGTATGGGCTTCTTTTATGACTCAGTTGGTAAAGATTCTATCTGCAATTCAGGAGACCCTAGTTCAATCCCTGGGTGGGGAGGATCCTGTGGAAAAGGAAATGGCAACTCAATCCAGTACTCTTGCCTGGAAAATCCAATGGCAGAGGAACCTAGTGGGCCATAGTCCATGAGGCTGCAAAAAGCTGGACATGGTTTAGCGACTAAACCACCACTACATTTATGTTGTCTTCCCTGGTGGTTCACTGGTAAAGAATCTGCCTGCCAATGCAGGATATTCAGGAGACGTAGGTTCAATTTATGGTTGGAAAGATGCCCTGAAGGAGGAAATTACAACCTACTCTACTATTCTTGCCAGGATAATTCTTTGGACAGAGGAGCCTGGAGGGCTACAACCCATGAGATGGCAAAGAGCTGGACACATTGAGCAACTGAGCACACACTACATTTATATTGTCTAGAACTTCTTTCTAGTAATTAGGAAAGTGAGGTGTAGTAGCTTGTGAAAACTCCTAGAAATATCCAGTTTTATGACTGGACAGTTGAATATATGAGAATATGATTAGTTTTAATACCTATATTAAAGGTAGTAAGACATGTATACTTAAGGATTTCTTGACAACTAGTATTTTTATCACTCTTCAAAGACCAGTTCTAAACTTTAACAGCTTTAAGTAAACTGTACATTTTTCTACTTTTTCAAAATTGCCTTTTCTTTAAAAGTATATCTGTCACTTAAAGAAAGAGAATATCAATAAAATATTGCATTTATTAGAATGCACTTCAAAAAAGTATTGATCCTCAGATTTAAAAATATACAGAAACACGAAATCATTTTTTCCGTATTACATGACAGAGAAATATCTAGATGTCAATTAAATTATGCTTATATGACTGTATTTAGTTCAGTTCAGTTGCTCAGTCGTGTCTGACTCTGTGACCCCATGGACTGCAGCACACCAGGTTTTGCTGTCTATCACCAACTCCCAGAGCTTGCTCAAATTAATATCCATTGAGTTGGTGATGCCATCCAACCATCTTATCCTCTGTCATTCCTTTCTCCTCCTACCTTCAAACTTCCCAGCATTAGGGTCTTTCCTAATGAGTCAGTTATTCTTATCAAGTGGCCAAAGTATTGTAGATTCAGCTTCAGCATCAGTCCTTCCAATGAACACCCAGGATTGACCTTCTTTAGGATGGACTGGTTGGATCTCCTTGCAGTCCAAGGGACTCTCAAGAGTCTTCTCCAACACCACAATTCAAAATGATCAATTCTTAGGTGTTCAGTTTCCTTTATGGTTCAAATCTCACATTCATACATGACTACTGGAAAGACTATAGCTTTGACTATACAGACCTTTGTTGGTTAAGTAATATCTCTGCCTTTTAATATGCTCTCTGGATTGGTCATAGCTTTTCTTTCAAGGAGCGAGTGTCTTTTAATTTCATGGCTGCAGTCACCATCTTCACTGATTTGAAGCCCAAGAAAATAGTCTGTCACAGTTTCCATTATTTCCCCATCTATTTGCCGTGAAGTGATGGGACTGAATGCCATGATCTTTGTTGTTTGAATGCTGAGTTTTAAGCCAGGTTTTTCACTCTCCTCTTTCACTTTCATCAAAAGGCTCTTTGATTCCTATTTTCTTTCTTCCATAAGGATGGTATTATCTACATATTTGAGATTATTGATATTTCTCCCCATAATCTCGACTGTAAGTTGTGCTCCATCTAGTTTGGCATTTCGCATGATGTACTCTGCATATGTTAAAGTAGCAGTGTGAAAATATGCAGCCTTAACATGCTCTTTTCCGAATTTGGAACCAGTCCATTGTTACATGTCCAGTTCTAACTGTTGCTTCTCTACCTGCAAACAGTTTTCTCCGGAGGCAGGTAAGGTGGTCTGGTATTCCCATCTCTTGAAGAATTTTCCAGTTTGTCATGATCCTCACAGTCAACGGCTTTAGCATAGTCAATGAAGCAGAAGTAGATGTTTTTCTGGAACTCTCTTGCTTTCTCGATGGTCCAACGAATGTTGGCAATTTATCTCTGGTTCTTCTGCATTTTCTTAACTCAGCTTGAACATCTGGAATTTCTTTGTGCTCACAGTGTTGAAACTTCACTTGGAGAAATTTGAACATTACTTTACTAGCATATGAGATGAGTGCAATTGTGAAGTTGTTTGAAGATTCTTTGGCATTGCCTTTCTTTGGGATTGGAGTTAAAATTGACCTTTTCCAGTCCTGTGGCCACTGGCTGAGTTTTCCAAATCTGCTGGCATATTGAGTGTGGCACTTTCACAGCATCATTTTTTAGGATTTGAAGTAGCTCAGCTGGAATTCCATCACCTCCACTAGCTTTGTTTGCAGTGATTCTTTCTAAGGCCAACTTGACTTAAGAAGTGACTGTATACATAATTATAAAAAGAGTGATCTGTTGATTACCTTCATATTTCATCTTTTTAACATATTTTAAAATTTCTAATGTCAACATTTATTTAAATTCAGAAATTATTTAAAGAACAAAAATGTATATTACATGTGTATATATTTTACATATACAATTGTTTTATAACTACAGTGCTAGAACTATAATTTTTTTATAGTCACTTCTTATGTTTCTGACACCAAGTGATTTTTTATTAACATACTTCAAATGCTGTTTATTTCTAGGCCTTGGAGTTATAATTAGAATGTGTGTTAATTTTATAAAGAAAATTATATATAACTCTTATCAGAAGACTAGATTTCTTGAGAGGAAAATTTCCTCTTGTATGTCTTTTATCTCTATCATTTGTTCTCTTCAGTTCAGTTGCCCATTCGTGTCCAGCTCTTTGCGACCCTATGGCGTGCAGCACGCCAGGTTTTCCTGTCCTTCACTAACTCCCTGAGCTTACTAACCATCTTATCCTCTGTTGTCCCCTTCTCCTCCTGCCTTCAATCTTTCCCAGCATCAGGATATTTTCCATTGAGTCAGTTCTTCTCAACAGGTGGCCAAAGTATTGGGGTTTCAGCTTTAGCATCAGTCCTTCCAATGAATATTCAGGACTGATTTCCTTTAGGATGGACTGGTTGGATCTCCTTGATGTTCAAGAGACTCTGAAGAGTTTTTTCCAACACCACAGTTCAAAAGCATCAATTCTTCAGCACCCAACTTTCTATATAGTCCAATTCTCACATCCATACATGACTACTGGAAATTGATCTTTATTTTTTGTCTTCCTCCTATCTTTCTGACTTGTGTCACTTTAATATTTTTCTTAGCTCTATTTTAGAACTCACTTTACTGTGATTTTTCTAATTCTATAAAATAACTATCATGCCTTTATAAGGTTCATGTTTTTCAATTCTGCTTTGGTATAAGTCACCTTTTAGATCACGCTGTTGACACTGTAATGAACAATCAGACTGGTGAAAAGATGAGAGGAAGAAAACTACAATTATAATATTAGCTGTTAAGACTAAGGAGGGAGAAGGCAATGGCAAACCACTCCAGTACTCTTGCCTGGAAAATTCCATGGGCGGAGGAGCCTGGTGAACTGCAGTCCATGAGGTCACTGAGTCGGACACGATTGAGTGACTTCACTTTTCACTTTCATGCATTGGAGAAGGGAATGGCAACCCACACCAGTGTTCTTGCCTGGAGAATCCCAGGGACAGGGGAGCTTGGCGGGCTGCCGTCTATGGGGTTGCACAGAGTCGGACACGACTGAAGCGACTTAGCAGCAACAGCAGCATGACTAAGGAGAAAGACCAATGGCTTTCCTGAAGAAGAGATACGTATAAAACTATAAATTATATATATGCATGTGCACACAAATATATACTTTTGCCTATTTCACTTCTTTAGTGTATGAAAAATGGTAAAAATTCCCTTTGCTGCATATTCTCTATTTATTCATTAACATTTGTAGTCACTGTTTTTGCTTGCATCTTGAAGTCTCTCCTAGAGAATATCAGTGATTTTCACCCTCATATCTCTATACACAACACTCTACCATCATTAAAATTAAAACTAGCTTTAAAGTTGGATGGCATATAAATTCTAATGATTATTTCAAGAATATTAAATGAAATTCAGTCTTTTTTTTTAAGTAACAGATCATATAACATTTACTATATATCTTCAAAGTTATATCAAAACCTTTATTTTTCAAAGTCAATATTGACATTTATACATAATTGGCAAATTAACTATATAAGAGTCTGACTGAGGTAAGCACACATACCAAACACTTGATGAATTGTTTCTAGATAATTCACCATAAATACTCTGGATCCTTATTTGAAACAAAAGTTTTATTACTTTTTATTTAGAAATTTTTAAGCAATACATGTTTTTTTAGTGTTTCTAGCTCATCCTTCCTTTTAAATTCCTCAAAATATATTAGGATGCTGTTATATTGTAATTTATAATAAAATATATATGTATTTTATTTGTTCCCTTTTTCTTGCACAGAGCTTCTAAAACCCTTGAAATTTTTTAAGTGATAATAGCATAAAGGTGTTTTTTTTTTTTCCTGTTAATGTGTTGAATTCTAGACCTAGCCGAAAGATTAGTGTTGATTGTCCAGCTGTAATTAGAGGGTTGAAACTCTTAAAGGGGCTGGAAATTGAAACAATTTCCAATCACCTGTGATTTATTCAATCATGTCCATGTAATGAAGCTTTCATAAAAATCCCAATGGAGGGGGTTCAGAGAGGCTGGTGTAGATTTGGAGTGGGGGTCTGGAAGCTCTATGACTATTTCTCGTACCTTGCCCTTTGTATCTCATCCATCTAGCTATTCCTGAAATATATTCCTTTTTAGGAAACCTGTTATGGATACTTGCATATGTATGACTGAGATCCTTTGCAGTCCACCTGAAACTATCACATTTTTAATTGAATATATTCTAATAAAAGTTTTTTTTTTTTTTTTTAAGAAACATGTAGATAATTACAATATTTCTCTGAGTTCTGTTAGTTGCACTAGCAAATTAATTGAACCAAGTAAGGGGTCATGTGAATCTCTGAGGCCAATTGGTTAGAAGTGTAGGTGAGAACTTAGACCTGAAACTGGCATCAGAAGATGGTGGGGGTGGGGGAGAAGGGCAGATTTGCAGGATATAACATTTAACCCGTGGAACCTGATGCTCTTTCCAGGTACATAGTGTCAGAATTGATTCAAATTATAGGATGCCACTATAGTGTTTTGAGATTTGCTTGTTGGTGTATGTGTGGTGGGGAGACTCTACCACACATCTGTTGCAATTGGGTGCAGAACTTAAATACATAAAAATTAAAGAAAGAAAACCATGAGAAATAATACCAATATGAAATTAGAATAGCAATTCTATGGAATTTTCCTTCTTATAGAGTTTATATGGACTAGCAGTATATATGTCAAAACTCATAAAAAAATTATATTTAAGAAAATTGGAGAAATTATGAAAAAAAATGAAGGGAAAACTTTTTTTCTTGTGAAAACTGTCCCGTGGTTTTAAAAATTACAGCCAGTATCAAAGTTGAACACTTGCTATGAAATACTGTGCCTTATAATATCTCTGTGTTAAGCTCTAGCTAACTTGCATTAACATTTATAAAATCAACATAAAACAAATATAGTCAAATTAGTTAAACATTCACTTTGTGTCATGAATCTCCTAAGATGTTTCCATATAGCAAATTAAAAATAATAACAACTCTATGGTCATCTGGTAGTATTATAATTTTCATTTTACAGATTAATGTCTTTCAAAAAAGATTAGATAACTTGAACAAGGTCACTAATAAATGGTTGAACTGAAATTCAGACTATATAATTTTCTTAGGGGATCTATATAATATCTGTCTCTTATACACATCTTCCTACCTTCAAACTTCCCAGCATTAGGGTCTTTCCTAATGAGTCAGTTATTCTTATCAAGTGGCCAAAGTATTGTAGATTCAGCTTCAGCATCAGTCCTTCCAATGAACACCCAGGATTGACCTTCTTTAGGATGGACTGGTTGGATCTCCTTGCAGTCCAAGGGACTCT
Organism: Cephalophus harveyi; assembly: GCA_006410635.1. Taxonomy (NCBI): domain Eukaryota; kingdom Metazoa; phylum Chordata; class Mammalia; order Artiodactyla; family Bovidae; genus Cephalophus; species Cephalophus harveyi. The sequence goes on from SJYT01012447.1 coordinate 223,613, forward strand.
CAAGAGTCTTCTCCAACACCACAATTCAAAATGATCAATTCTTAGGTGTTCAGTTTCCTTTATGGTTCAAATCTCACATTCATACAGGAATAATACCAATTTATTTTCCATGGTAAAGGTTTTTGTTATTCCCCATTGGAAAGTAGGGAGCTAACTAGAAAGTTAATTTAGAAATTATGTAATAATTAATAGTGTTATCATTCTAAGCCTAGTTCTCAATTGGTTCCAATAACCAAAATCTCTAATGCCATATGTCACCATAAAACAAATAATTAAATTAAAAACAATCATTCATATGAATAAAAGGAAAGAAGGAAATATGGCTTGAAACTGCTAATGGCATTTTCTATTGTGTGACTAACAAGAGTTAGTAGTATATAAACTAAGGTTAAAAAAAATGAATGATAAAGAGCTGAAGTGTAATTTGTGCACTGGCTCACTGCCACAGAATTAGTTTCTGAAAGCAAAAGCAAAATCATTTTTGCCCATGACTTGTATGACTTTCCTTGTGGCTTAGAAGGTAAAGCATCTGTCTGCAATGTGGGAAACCCAGGTTGGATCCCTGGGATGGGAAAATCCCCTGGAGAAGGAAATGGCAACCCACTCCAGCACTCTTGCTGGAAAATCCCATAGACGGAGGAGTCTGGTAGGCTACAGTCCATGAGGTCACAAAAAGTCGGACAAGACTGAGTGACTTCACTTGCACTTGCACTTGCACATTATCTATTACTTGACAAAATAAGAAGTTTCAATGATGTTTGTAATCTATTATATCATTATTTTTGCAGCTCCCAAACAGTGCCCTGGGAAAAAAGCACTGCTAAAAGTGGATTTAGCAGTCCAGATGTAGTTTCAGCCATATGAAGGAATAAATAATTTATGGTGACAGTTGAAATGCATATACAACTTTGCCATAAGGCCAGGGAGATAAAAACAATGATAAACTTTGACAAGTTCAAGGAGAGTAACTAAAATAAAGATAACACAATAGAAGGATTTCTAAGATAGAGTAATGAGTGTTCTCTAGGCAATTTGAAAGGATCCTCACTGACAAGGCTGTAGAATTCCCTGATTCCTTCAACAAAAGAAGCTACAAAAATGAAAATGCCATCAACGACAGAAGTGGCAGAATGCTTTTGTTACAAAATTGATCTACTGCTAAATCAAGAAGCAGCCAACATTCTTTCTCTAATAATTTCCTCCAGCAAAAGGAATTATGAACCTTGTCAATAGCTTATATGGAGAAATGGAGTAATTTGGTAGTTGTTTATTCTTTGATAACAGTCAAGGATACATGCTGTGAAAGCTATGGATTAAGAGGCTATGGCCCTTCTGGAAATTTAATCACTAAGAAAGAGGAGAGTGAAGAAGTTGGCTTAAAGCTCAACATTCAGAAAAAGAAGATCATGGCATCTTGTCCCATCACTTCATGGGAAATAGATGGGGAAACAGTGGAAACAGTGTCAGATTTTATTTTGGGGGGCTCCAAAATCACTGCAGATGGTGATTGCAGCCATGAAATGAAAAGATGTTTACTCCTTGGAAGGAAAGTTATGACCAACCTAGATAGCATATTAAAAAAGCACAGACACTACTTTGTCCACAAAGGTCCATCTAGTCAAGACTATGGTTTTTCCAGGGGTCATGTATGGATGTGAGAGTTGGAGTATAAAGATATCTGAGCACTGAAAAATTAATGCTTTTGAACTGTGGTGTTGGAGAAGACTCTTGAGAGTTCCTTGGACTGCAAGGAGATCCAACCAGTCCATCCTAAAGGAGATTAGTTATGGGTGTACATTGGAGGGACTGATGCTGAAGCTGAAACTCCAATATTTTGGCCACCAGATGTGAAGAGCTAACTCATTTGAAAAGACCCTGATGCTGGGAAAGATTGAGGGCAGGAGGAGAAGGGGATGACAGAGGATGAGATGGCTGGATGGCATCCCCAACTCAATGGACATAGGTTTGGGTAGACTCTGGAAGTTGGTGATGGATAGGGAGGTCTGGAGTGCTGCTGTTCATGGGGTAGCAAAGAGTCAGATAAGACTGAGAGACTGAACTTTAGTTTTAGAGAAAGAATCATTATTATTTTGAAGCAAATATATGTGTTAATTTACAAAATTATATTTCACAGAGAATGATTTGTTTCCACATGATTACCTCACAAGAAAATAGTTTAAATTATCGATATTTTCAATTTTATCTTAATTTTTTTTCTTTTTATACTTGAGTATTTTCATCTAATTCAATTTAATTCATCAGATATTCACTAATGAAGTTTTTCAGGAACCATGATATCCTAATACTAAAAAGATGAATATTCATAATCTAGCCATCAAGACTTTCAGCATTCAGAAATATGCATGTGTGCAAGCACCTACACAGATTGAATAACCTTCTATAATTGATTAAGACTGAAAGCATTAAAACTATATAAATTTTACTTGTATTAACATCAATAAATATTGCACTTTGTCCACAGAGCCTCTCATGATCCTCAAATAGTTGATAGGACTTTTCCAATTTTCTTTTTCTTAAGCAAATTTCAAAATAGTTCAACAACTTATATGTTAAAAAACAGAACTGTGAAATATTTTTTAAAAGATAATGCTAGATGATGATGAAGATGCATCCATCTGAATACAGAATTCCAAAGAATAGTTAGGAGAGATAAGAAAGGCTACATAATGAACAATGCAAAGAAATAGAGGAAAACAATAGAATGGGAAAGAGTAGAGATCTTTTCAAGGAAATTAGAGACACTAAGGCAACATTTCATGCAAAAAAAGGGCACAACAAAGGACAGAAACATTATGGACCTAATAGAAGCAGAAGGTATTAAGAAGAGGTAGCAAGAATATGCAGAACTATACAAAAAAGAAGTTCATGACCGAGACAACCGTGATCATTCACCTAGAGCCATGCATCTTGGAGTGCTAAATCAATCAGGCCTTAAGGAAGCATCACTACAAACAAAGCTAGTGGAAGTGATGGAATTCCAGTTGAGCTAATTCTAATCCTAAAAGATGATGCTGTGAAAGTGTTACACTCAGTATGCCAGCAAATTTGGAAAACTCAGCAGTTGCCACAGGACTGGAAAAGGTCAGTTTTCATTCCAATCCCAAAGAAAGGCAATGCCAAAGAACGTTCAAACTACTGCACAATTATACTCATCTCACACAAAACAAAGTAATGCTCAAGTCTCCAGGTTAGGCTTCAACAGTATATGAATGGTGAACTTTCAAACGTTCAAGTTGGATTTAGAAAAGGCAGAGAAACCAGAGATCAAATTGGCAACATCCACTGGATCATTGGAAAAACAAGAGAGTTCTAGGAAAACATCTACTTTTGCTTCATTGACTATGCTAAAGCCATAGACTGTGTGGGTCACAATGAACTGTGGAAAATTCATAAAGAGATGGGAATATCACCAGACCATCTTATCTGCCTCATGAGAAACCCATATGCAAGTCAAGAATAAACAGTTAGAACTGAACATGGAACAACAGACTGGTTCCAAATTGGAAAAGGAGTACGTCTAGGCTGTATATTGTCACTCTGCTTGTTTAACATATATGAAAATTACATCATGCAAAATACCAGGCTGGATGAAGCACAAGTTGGAAACAAGACTGTCAGGAGAAATATCAATAATCTCACATATGCAGATGACACCACCCTTATGACAGAAAGCAAAGAGTAACTAAAAAGCTTCTTGATGAAAGTGATGGAGAGTGAAAAAGCTGACTTAAAACCAACATTCAAAAAATGAAGATCATAGCAAGTGGTCCCATCACTTCATGGTAAACAGATGGGGAAACAATGGAAACAGTGACAGACTTTATTTCCTTGTGCTCCAAGATCACTACAGATGGTGACTGCAGCCATGAAATTGAAAGATGCTTGCTACCTGGAAGAAAAGCTATGACAAACCTACACAACATATTAAAAAGCAGAGACATAACTTACTGACAAAGGTCCATATATTCAAAGCTCTGGTTTTTCCAGTAGTCATGAATGAATGTGAGAGTTGGACTATAAAGAAAGCTGAGTGCCAAAGAATTGATGCTTTTGAACTGTGGTGTTGGAGAAGACTCTTGAGAGTCCCTTGGAAAGCAAGAGATCAAACCAGTCAATCCTAAAAGAAATCAGTCCTGAATATTTATTGGAAGGACTGATATTGAAGCTACAACTCCAATATTTTGGCCACCTGATATGAACTGACTCATTGGATACTACCCTGATACTGGGAAAGATAGAGAATGAAATGGTTGGATGGCATCACTGACTCAATGGACATGAATTTGAGCATGCTCCAGGAGTTGGTGATGGGCAGTGAAGTCTGGACTGCTGCAGTCCCTGGCATCGCAAAGAGGTGAACATGATTAAGTTACTGAACTGACTGAGGGCATATCATAAAATGAACAGATCATTAAAACATTTGCTTTTTCCATCATAGACCTGGGGAAGTATAGAGATGTTCTAAAGTCTTTTCAGAAAATTATCAAATACATCTATATTAATAAAGCAATCTTTCCTGGCTAGTGTTTTTTAGTATAGACAAAAATTTTCAGAAACTCCAAACAATGATTGTGTGTTCAGTCACTCAGTCATGTCTACTTTTTGTGACCCCATGGACTGTAGCCCACCAGGATCCTCTGTCTATGGGATTTCTCAGGCAAGAATACTAGAGTGGGTTGGCATTTCCTACTCCAGGGAATCTTCTCAACTCATGGATAGAACCCTTGTCTCTTGTGTCTCCTGCATTGGCAGGTGGTTTCTTACCATTGCTCCACCTGGGATGCCCTGTATATATAATGCAAATATGTTATGATTAACACATTACAATTAGTTATAACTACATGTTCTGAATAACAGAATATCTTAATTCCCTATGCCAATATGACTTGAGCAATCTCTTGACCATCTACTATTCTAAACATCTCTCTTTCTTGCTTCAGGATCCCCAGTTTCTGAAACTCACAGAGATATATAGTCTGTAGAACACCACCCATCTTTGTCATTTATCATCTGACTTAAGATTTTGTTTTATACTTTATCTAAACTGTTTTCTTTTGGCTTTATCCAAATTGAATTCTTAGCTTCATTATGTAATCCTCTCTCCATATCCTTAGAAGCTTTATTCCTTTAATTTCATTTTCCCTTTATATTCAAGTGCTTCCTCTTTATTCTTTTATCAAGAATATCTCAATTTAGAAATCACTGCTAGCAATATCTCAACTATAAGAGTAACTATTTGTGTTTGTGTATATAAGTGTGGTTGTGTAGGTATATTTATATACAGCCATATTATTGTTACAAGTATATTTATTAAAATTCTTAGGTTGTATTCAGAGATTGCCATGCAAATTACTGAAAGGGATCTCTGACTGTTAATAAATTACTACTACTAAAAATTTACTCATTCTCTACCACTAATATCCTTGAAATCTGAAAATTGCTTATTTTCATCACTACAGTTTAAGTCTTTTTAATCTAGAAATATACCTGCAATAACCTCCAGTTGGATATATTTTCTCACATATTGGCTCCATCTAGTATATTGTCCTTACTACCTTACTACGTCCAATATCAACATCAAGCTCTTTATGGTTTAGAAGTTTCTCATAATGTCCTCATACTCCATTTGCATGTGTGTTTATCTCAGTTCAGTTCAGTTCAGTCACTCAGTCGTGTCCGACTCTTTGCGACCCCATGAATCGCAGCA